>JAJIBD010002003.1:0-94426 GCA_021461705.1 Cryptotis parvus
TTATTGTTTAATTAAATTTTATTTTGGCAAGGTAGTGTGAATCTTACTTGTTCCTTACACATAGAAGGATAATGTTCATTAGAAATCATTAATATGCAGGCAAAGATTATTCATTGTGGTATATAGAGTACATCTATTTGTAAATACATGGAAGCAGTTACTCTCATAGAAATATTGATCTACTAATTGCCCGCCATTAATCATAGTTTATTGGAGAGAGACTCAATATTACCATAGCCCTACTCTCAGTGACCCAAATGCATGAAGACAATAGCTTGCTTCCCTTAAAAGTCTTATGCTGGGGCCGGAGCTATAGCACAGCAGGCAGGGTGTTTGCCTTAAATGCGGCAGACCCTGAGTTCGATCCCTGGCATCCATATGGTCCCCTGAGCTCGACCAGGAGTAATTCCTGAGTGAAAAATCCAGGAGTAACTCCTGAGCATTGCAGGGTATGACCCAAAAAAAGCAAAAGAAAAAAATTCATATGTCATTTTTCCCCTGATGCCACCACATACAGAGAAGCACCACTGCCCAGCACAGTTACTACAGCTCACTGCTCTTTCTCTTCTTTCTCTTTCCTAAATTTTGTCCCTCTAAATCTGTGAGACCTGCCTATACTTTTACAATTCTCAAGTGACAAACGGTTCTAACAGAAGTTCTCTCTCTCTCTCTCTCTCTCTCTCTCTCTCTCTCTCTCTCTCTCTCTTGTTGTTTCCTTTCTGCTTCCCTAAGCATAAAGTTCAGAGCAGACAAATATTTTTATCTGATTTATAATCTCTTTGAGCATGAAAACACATTTTCGTGTCTTTATATAAATGGTCATTTTCCAGTCTCTGAGGATTTCCTTGGAGCAGTTTTTTAGAAACAGTCAATGTGATGGAGCACAAGTTTGTAAGCAATTCCCTGGTAATATCAGCCTCCAGAACCTTCATGGCAAGAAAACTACAGAAAAAAATACTTTATTAGCAGTCATTCCATCTTCACAAGACAGCTTCTCCAGGCCTTCCCCCCAGAGGCCCCCACAACAGAATTCCCAAGGATGAGCAGAGAGGGTTGTGCTTCAGTTAAAATTCTTGGTTTCTATGAGAGATCTGCCTCCGAGCCCCATCACTCACAATGCTGTCTCTGTTCATTTCCAAGCTTTGTTCCTGCTTTCCTTTGAGCATAGATCAGGGATTAATTGAATGACTTTCCTCAGGATCAAGGATCCCCAGGAAGATCATGTCACCTGTCTAAGTCTCAGTTCATGAAACTGTAAAATGGGAATGGAATGCCTTTCTTGGAATTGTGATGGGTACCAAATGATGAACATCATCGATGAATCTACATGAACTTTCACATGCTGTGGAAAATAAAACATTTTCACTTCATTGTTGATGAAAAACTCCGTAGGGGAAGATTATTTCCTTGTTAGTTCCTTGTTAGTTCATTAGATGGTACATGTGTCATGCTGAAGCAGGTAGAACAAACATATGCAAGATATAGTCCCCAAGTTGTGTCAAAGAGGAGTTCCCTTTGGCAGTTGACAATCCCTTTGATGGTACTAAAGCACGACCTGAGTACAATGAGAAAGATGGCTTACATCAGGGAGGTGGAGGTGATCTGGAACAGGACAGGAAAGAAAGTGAGTAAATAGCTACATAACAGTAGGGGAAATAAGCTGTAAAGCCACAGAAACTTGGGAATAAAATAAATAGCTTAGAATGTGAGGTCAACATGAGGGAGGAATGGTGAACACTGCTTTGTGTCACTGGGCTGACTCATTTTCCAAGGTATCTTCCACTTAGAGACCCCAGAACTGAGAGAAAGCAACTTTCTTTTGAAGACCAAGAGCTTGGATTCAGTGTGCATTTGCTGGCAAACTGCTGGAATGAAAGGTGGTAGCAGATTGTGCTAAAAATGCAAGCTGGTTTAGTTAGAACTAGATGCAAATAACAGGAGGGACGAGGCACTTATCGTGTCCAGGAAAATGCACAGTTCTTTGCTTTCTATAAGTACTACTTTATTTCTAGCTCCAGATATGTGATATGGTTCACAGAAATGCACCTTTCAAGTCCACGTGCATCATGTGAATGCACACATATGCTCTTATCCTTCTCATTTAAAGAAGGAGACACTGGACCAGAGAGATAACAAAGCAGATAGAGCGTTGTAAGCAACCAATCAAGGTTAGATCCATGAAACCTCATGGTTCCCTGAACACTGCCAAAAATAATTCCGGAGTGCAGAGCACTGTTGGTGGTGACCCCATAACCAAAAAATAAAAGTAAAAAGTATAAACATGGATACACTGAAAACAAGAGTGTTGGAGAGTTTTTTCATGTCACCTCTCAAAGGGCAGCTCCAGAGGGGGACTAGGTATTCATGGAACTCAATCCCACATTCCCTTCAATGCTCCTGGATCCTTTGAGTATAGCAGGTTGGAAAGAATATGAGAAATATTTTTAAAATCTCCCTAGATAGTCAGGAATTGGCAAATGCATTTTTTTCATCAGTCATACATAGTGACACAAACAAAGTTTCAGAAACAAAAAATAGGATGGAGGCTTAGCTTGTTTTTTTTACTTTTTTAAGAGAAAACTTCTATGTATTCAAGAAATATCTCTCCTAGTGCTTTTGCCTGATATATATATATAATATATATATATATATATAATATCTCCAGTTTTCACCTACACAAGTACTACCCTCAACAAGAGGTCAGCATTCCAGCAAGGATTAAGCCAGCATAGTCAGAAACTAGTTGCACATAATAGGGTGAAGAACATCATATAAATACTCCAAAAACACTATGTATTGCTTTCATCTTTTTGTCAAACTTGGATTTTCTTCTAAAGAAATACAGAGTCTGATTCTTGCTCCTTTTTTGATGTTTACATCATCCATGTGCCTGGGACTTTGCAAGATTTCATCTAAGGATCTAGCATCCATGGACACCAGATTTCTGCATTTCCTTTCTGCATTTTCCTTCTGAGGTAAATTACTGGCTTTCTAGCTTTGCAAAATCCACAGGAAAAATGTCTCTGAATGAGTGGTTTTTGTGTAGTATGTCGATAAATACATTATGAAGTCTGTTAATTCTACTCCATGAATTTAGTTGTTTTATGCAGTGTGTGAAGGAGTTATTTTGTGAATTAAATGTGAATATTTTATTACTGGGACTCTGAGACCAATATGAACTGGTTTTTGAGCTGGGGATCTTATCTCATCTTGAATATAGTCAGCCGAATATAGTAGCCCTACATAATTAATAGGTGTATACTTCTGGAGACCCACCCTGCAACAGTCCTTTTCAACCCCATCCCAGGTATGCGAATCCAGAGACTCACAGAAGCTCTCCCTGTGCCCAGCTGATCATGAGGAGCTTATCACGAAGCGCCGGGAGGGATGGCGGGTTCTAACCCTGGCCCACCACCCCAGCAGAGCATTGCAAGAAGCCAGAGGACCCCCAACTCCATGAGGGCCACCATTTTCCACATCCAGACTCTCCTCTCATCAGAACTCCACCCAGCAGAAGAGCACAGCTCAGTTCGTAGCCACTTGCCGCTGGCCAGTTCATCAATAAATGCTGGAGATCAGAGGTGAATACAAGAGTATCCCACCCGCATGGCAGAGCCTGCAAGCTACCCGTGTCGTATTTGATATGCCAAATACCAGTAACGATTATAGACTTCATTCTCATGACCTGATGGAATGGTTTGAGGCTCTTTATGTTCCTGGACCAAGCAGATGCCCTTGGACTCTACCAGCATGTCACAGGACATATGGAGATGTTACTGGTGCCCACTCGAGCAAATAGATGATAAACAGGAAGACAAGTGATACAAGTTATACTTCTGGAACCCAGAAACCTAATTCACCTTATTTTCAAAAAATAACAGGGATCTCAATAAGGTGTTGGCTCTTTTTGTGATCAATCACCTTCCTACTATCATAGTTGAGATAGTAGGAAGAATGGTAATACCATAGATAAAACCTTATATAGATTTTAATCCAGAAGAGAATTGTGTTAATGGTCCTCAAGAAAAGTTTGAATACATTTTTGAATCATATAGGAATAAGGAGTTTTCTGAACAAATTTGTCATTATTTAGTTATTAATTTCTAAAAGTTAGATTTCTATATTTCACATTTCTTATTTTTGAAATATGGCAGCTTATATGTAATTTCCACTTAGAATAAAATTGGGCTGGGCCAAATACATACAAGGAAAATTATGAAAGACCTGCAACTTTCAGTAGATACTCAAAGTGTGTATAACACATTTTCAGTTTGTAGCAATCATTAGAATCTCAAGCACTCTTGAGTCATAATTCTTTAAACTCTGACACAATCATATATTATGTGATAAATTTTGTAAACATATTTCAGTATATTTTTCTTATTCAGTCACACATTTATACAACTGTCACCACTATTTAACTCCATAGTGCTTTTTGTCATTCACAATGACACCCTAGACTCATTACCAGGCACTCTCCATTTCTTCACTCATCTACTCTTACCCTGGTCCTGATAACTTTTACATATTGGTTAAATGTCTTTTGAAGATAGACTTAGAGACCAAGACATTTACTTGATTACTTGATCACTTGACATCCTGTTATTCATCAATTTGCTAGAGGAGGCACCAGTAACATTTCCACTTGTCCCTGTCACGTGCCAGTGTAGCCCAATGGCATATGCTTGCTCCAGGAATACAAAGAGCCTCAAATCATTTGTTCAGGGTCTTGATGAAGAAGTCTGACCATCTTGTAGGTGAGCGGCCACCTATAAACTGTTTACTTGAGTCATCCTGAACAGGATTGCAGAACATTAGATGAAGGGCAACCACTTGAACAAGCTGGTTTCCGAAAAGATTCAGCACAATCAACCATATCCACACATCATGTGACAATTGGAATGGGAAGGAATGCGAGTGAAGATAGATGGTCAGCAACTACACCATCTCCGCTTCACTGATGACATCGTTATAATAACACCAAACATTAGCCAAGCGGCACAAATGCTGGCTAACTTTGACCATAAGTGTGGAAGGGTAGGTCTACAGCTGAATCTCAACAAAACAATATTCATGAAAAAATGAACTAGATCCAGATGCTTCATTCACTCTTAATAGAACAAATAACTCTGAATGCAGCAGTTATGTTTACCGAGGTTGTGAATTCAACATGATGAACAACCTAGCACCTGAGCTGCACAGGAGGAGGAGAGCAGGGTGGAAGACATTTGCTAAGTATTTTTTAAGTGGGAGCCACAAACTCCTGTTCCATGATGGTATCAGGCAATGAGCTCGAAGGGGGCCAATGCCTAGACCCATCCAAGCAAAAGTAGTTTATACAAAAAAAGAGTTTTCTCTTTCTTTGCTCTATTCATGACTGTATAAGATTGTGTACTTCTTGGTTTTCTTTCTGGTCTAATTCTTTCCCCAATCACTATGTTTCTATTCATTTCTCTTATAATAATGTCCAGTTCCAGACACTCAGGAAATGTTTTAGAAAAAATAATTAGCCAGAGGGAGTTGAAAGTGGGTTATAGTGCATGAAATATTATCCTTTAGTTTCACTGAGATGAAAATCACATTCAGAGCAACAGTTATTGAATGACTTTTAAGAGAAAGTTCAAAGACTCTCTGCTGGAGTAACACAAATCAAAGTACACAAATGTCAGGTCAAGTGTGCTTAGCTCCTCCTTTACTTATTGGTGGATTAAATTGTTCATCAGACTCTCACATAATGTTCTCACAGATATGCTCTAGTCACTGTGGCACTGATGTATTTCGCTTACTGCGAGACCTAAGTTTCAAAGAGTAGAAAAATTGGACTGTCATATTAGTTTGTTATTAAATTAGAAGAATTTAAATCCTTTAAATCCTTTTTAAATATATACCTTGGATTTTAGGGGAAACCACATACTCATAATTAAAGTAGAAAATTTTAATAGCTATAATAAATAAAACAGGCAAATCATCTTAATAACTTTTTTTTTTTTTTTGGGTTACACCCGGCGATGCTCAGGGGTTATTCCTGGCTCTGCACTCAGGAATTACTCCTGCTGGTGCTCGGGGGACTATATGGGATGCCGGGGGATAGAACCCGGGTTGGTACAGGCCAGCTGCATGCAAGGCAAACACCCTACCTGCTGGACTATCGCTCCGGCTCCCTAATAACATATTTTATGAACAAAATCCACCCAGAAATTTATAAGCTCAACATCTAACTAATATAAAAGTCATTGGTATTTTCATTCTTTCTTAAATCTTCAGAATTTCATTTTTTTCACAGTACTGTTCTCAGTTTAAACTAGCTGTCTTCCCAGTGCTCAGTGGTCCCATCTAGAATGGCTGTCAAATTGAATAACTTAAACTAGAAGTTGCGTAATATGGAATAGATGTGGAAAGACGGTCTTACAAAGCTGATTGAATCCGGAGAAACAGCAATATTACCCTATTATTTGATAGTTAGGACCAAGCAAAGCATAGCTATTTCCACTAAATATGGGAGAAGAGTCCTAGGTGTGTGTGGCAAGTCATTTTACTGGTCTTTAATTCTTATGGTAGAACAGTAACTCAATATTGTAAGAATCCAAGTTAGAGGCAACTTTTAGGAAATTATACTCAAGTGCAAAATGGTGCTAAAACAAGTTTCCTTTACATACTTGCAGAATTTCCAGATATCTATTCTGTTCTTTTATGAGGAGATTTTTTAGAGCTTCTGGCAGTTTTTATTTTTTTTCTTCCAGCTCTTGTTGGGATTTTTTTTTATAGACCCTAAGTTGTTCATAATAAGCCACCCACTTTCAAATAGGTTCTCTCTGGTGCATCTGTTCCTAGCTGGTAGCAGTGAGCAAATTCAAGTTTAGAAACACTGTGAGAAATGTTAAACACTAGCATTTGGTAGAAGCAGGTGCCATGAGACCGACATGAATGTCAGTAGTTGCAATTGATAGGGGATTCTGGGAAACATTCGTTTGGCCTCTGCTTAAAATTCTGGGAAGGGTGGCATAATATCCATGTGATTTCCCTTCAAGTTTCAGCTTTGGAAATATATCTCCAAAGCTGTGTGAATTTCTGATGAAGGCCAAGACCATATTGGCGTGTTTTTTTAATCCCCCACTATATTTTTCTTCTCTTCATGCTGTATATAATTTATGCATTTGTCATTTTATTGTGCAGAATTTTTGCTTAATCCCTGGAGTTCATTCTACTTTACCTTTCTCCGGTGCTTGATTAGATCTAAGAACAAAAAAGGAAGCAACTATGCCTTTTTCTAACCCATAATTTGGAAAAGAGTCACAATTCTATGAATCTATTAAAGTCAAGTGATAAGGTCTTTGTCTATCTTGCACAAGGCTATCATATAAGCTCCTTCCATTATATGTCATTAAGGCTAATAGATAAAATACAAGATACCAAGTAAAATTTGAATATCAGATAAATGTGAAGAAATTTTCAAAATATCTTATGTTTAGAATCTTTCATGAAACTTCTAACCCTTAAAAGCACAATTAATTTAACCGGGAATGAAATTTAACTGGGCCTCCTGTAATTTTATTTTCTGAAACTGGAATTCTTACTTGAGGTCAACCTGATTTTAAAGCTTGATAATAATTTTAATTCTAAATCCTATGCCTTCCACATTTAACAAGTTGCTGCCTTATATGTTGCCCTGCAACCCCAAGTCTTCATTTAGGTTTAACTAACACACTCATATTAAGCATTGAATCAGATATTGGTGATTCTTTTTTTTTTTTTTTGCTTTTTTTTTGGGTCACACCTGGCGATACTCAGGGGTTTCTCCTGGCTCTGCACTCAGGAATTACTCCTGGCGGTGCTCGGGGGACCATATGGGATGCGGGGATCGAACCCAGGCCGGCATGGCCAGCCGCGTGCAAGGCAAATGCCCTACTCGCTGGGCTATCGCTCCGGCCCCTAAGATATTGGCGATTCTTGCTTGAATAAGTACTGAGTGCTTCTGCTAAGAGTCTTAGAATATAGAACTAGAAACACACACGTAGTTACATTAGGAAATTGTATTTTTATGGAGTGAAAGAGAGGATGGTTCATTCAATTTTTGAGAAATCCAGAAAGAAGCCATCAAGGAGAGCATCAGTCCTTGTGAAATCTTAAGGGCTCAATACTATTATTTTTAGAGCTCAGACAGAAGAATTGCTAGCTTCTAGACTAACGAGTATTTCCATTAAAAGTTAACATATCAGCCACCCAAGGATTATGAGCATATGGAAAGCAGGGTTCACCAGGGTCCACCTATCATTTCACATTGATCAAATCTTTAAAGACTGTGTTCAGGTCTGGAGTGATAATACAACAGGTATGGAGCTCACCTTGTTCATAGCTGAGTGGGATTCTATTTTAGACTTCCCTTATGGTCCCTCCAAGCTTTTCAAAACTTATCCTTGAGTGCAGAGCTAGGAGTCAGACCTGAGCACTATCAGATATGGCCCCAAAATAAGCAAACAAACAAACCAAAAATACATTATGACTCCAAATACAATCTGTTCTGTTCTAAAGAGGTTTAGAGTTTCAAGGAAATTAGTGACTAATTCAATTTATAATTTATAATAAGAAAAATACCACCCAGTCCATAGGTTATTTTAAAAGTTACATGTTAATAAATGTATCACTGCTTTGTGAAAATTTAATAAATATGTGATAAACTATCTAGCAGGATATTCTTTTTAAAATATGCATTGATAATTTTCTCCCTCTTTTCTGACTTTAGATACCCCTTTCTCACTTTTCTATGCTATCAGTCAAGTGCAGTCAGGCTAATCTGTGTTTGTTGTATCACTGTATCACTGTCTTCCCGTTCATCATTGATTTGCTCTAGCGGGCACCAGTAACATCTCCATATGACCTGTCTCATGCAAGTAGAGCCCAAGGGCACCTGCTTGCTCTAGGAACATAAAGAGCCTCAAACCATTCCATCAGGTCATGGGAATGAGTTCTATAATTGTTACTGGTATTTGGCATAACAAATACCAGTAATAATTGTTTATAAACAATTGTGTTTGTTGTATAAGGACATAATCTACACTAAAGAACAGAGGGAAAAGGTGTTTTCTTTCCCCTCACCCCCAGTACTTCAGTTTCAAATATGGGTTCCTCAGGGAATCAGAAAATCTCAAGACAGAAAAATGTAGGCAACAATATATTATGTAGGCTAGAGAGACAGTACAGTGGTTAAAATGTTTGGCGATAGACTTAGTTTCAGTTCCAGGTATCATATTTGTTCCTCTGAACAGCAGGAGTTATCCCTGAGCACAGAGTCAAGAGCACTCAGTACCCTGAGTACTGGTGGGCATGGTCCCCAAACCAACATTCAAAACAAACAAAAAAAAATTAAATGTGCAAAATGCTAAATGAAAGGTCCTCCATCTCTCACTACCTCCAATCTCTCACCATCTCTCACTACCTTTTCTCACTAAAGAACTCAGAAATAGGATCCTGAAGGAAGTGTCCCAAAGGAAAATAAAAATGATTTTCTGGGTGGAAGATTAAAGTTTTCTTATTTACAAGGACTTAATGATCTTGAGGTGAGGAATAATTATTTTCACAAATTTTATTTACTGAAGTTTTTTAAATATTTCTATATGCATTAATTAAAGTTAGCAATATCAAATAAATAATTTTGTGCTTTCTAAAATGCACAGGCTTGTGGTTGGGAAAAGGGACAACAGTGGAGAGAAAGTGATACTGTTGGTGGAATTAGTATTAAAATATTGATTGCCTGTAATAAATGTGTCATGAAAACTTTGTAAACTACAGTGTTTAAATAAAGGGAGGACAGGCCACAGTGATAGCACAGTGGGTAGAGCATTTGCCCTGCATGCAGCCAACCTGGATTTGATCCCCTGTATCCCATATGGTCCCCGAGCACCATCAGGAGTAATTTCTGAGCGAAGAGCCAGGAGTAAACCCTGAGTGCCACCAAGTGTGACCTCCCCTACAAAAAAAAAAGCAAAATAAATAAATAAAGGGAGGAAATTCTTAGCACAGCAGGTAGAGTGTTTGCCTTGCATGCGGCCAACCTGTCTTTAATCCCGGGCATCCCATATGGTCTCTTGAGCACTGCCAGGAGTAATTCCTGATTGTAGAACCAGGAGTAACCGCTGAGTGTTGCCAGGTGTGACCCAAAAAAGCAAAAAAAAAAAAAAAAAAAAACACAATTCTTAAAATTATTTTTTTTAAAAAAAAGAAGTTGTAGAAGTTGTTTTCTTGTGTGTGTAAAGTGTGTGTGTGTGTGTATGTGTATTTGTGTTTCTTTTGGTGAAGCCAAAAGAATCTCCAGTCATGGGCTCTCTTGGAATCTAAGAGTGAAAATGTGGACAAATACCACAGAAGGTCCATTTGTGTAGGAGGGCAGACTCATACATGCAGGGTCCCACTTGCCCCTGCAGAGGCATGGCCCAAACCCACCAGAAGGCCTCAACAACAGAAAAAATCTGCTGATGAGGAGTGAGCAGTTGAAAGGTCATTCAATGCTGGTGGGGACTGACAAATCTGCAGTTGTAGCCTGCTTACCAACCCCCCACTGCCAAGCAAACCATGAGCCTTTAGATCTGAGAATCAGCCGGGGTGTTGACGGGGAGGGGCATTTTGAGTGAGTGAGATTGTTTCTACTTCCCTGTCCCCCCATGATTTGGAATTACAATGCTCTGTTCTGGGAAATTAAACAGATACTCCAGCCATACTAAATCTTTGGAAAGATGCTTAGACACTCTGTGATAAGCTAATATTGTGGTGGACTCCTAATGAAGCGAGGATGATTATAGATAGAATCTCTACCCTATTACACCCTCAACATTAAACACTAATCGTTAATAGTTTCTCTAGTTTGCACTGAATTTATTTAAATACTTTTGTCATCGCAGGGAGAGCAGAATTCAGGGCTCTCAGGCGAGTTTGGATCCTCAGATATATGTTCTTCTGATCACAGACAGGGCCACTGTGCACCAGATCGCAGAATAAAAGCGTTTTAGAGAACTGGAAGGTTTGGGATAGTCCTGACAATTGGTTTGACTATTAGTGGTGAAGGTGGTTTGATCAGTCAAAAGAAGAAGGTCTGGGAGTTCTCAGATGCTAAGATAACTATAAGGGCTTCATTGCCCACAATGGTGTGTAATGACTCAGGCGTCTCACAAGGTGGTTCTCCAAGTCAGGAAGGCCTGGCTGCCTTGCTCTGTGGGCTCCAGCTCCAGCTGCCAGGAGTTGCTGATCACCAGAGCCATCTATCCTGTGGAATGTTCAGACTGAGTCCTCTGAAGGGCACAGTGTCCTCTGTGGGACTGGTGACGTGAAAACAACACTTTCTGTGCACTGTCTTAGAATCCAGGTGGCACTGTCTGGTACAGGTGGGCATGGCTGGCTCTGTGTCATCGAGTTTCTGGCCAGGTGCTTTCCTGCAGGTTTTCAGTATGTGACACTTAGAACAGGAGGGGAGAGAGGGGCCGGGACTGTCTAGGAGGCCATGATAAGGTCTGGCTGCATTTATTGGTGATAGAAGGGACTTTGCCCATCTCCCAGTTGCCCAGTTGCCCAGTTTCTGGTAGCTGATGAATAATTGGGCACCTGATAATTGTGACTTTTCCCCAGGGAAAAGGTACCCAGTTGAAATCATCTGGTAGTAGTGAAACTCTGGGATAGCAATAAATGGTCATTATGGGCTCTGCCAATAAGGGACATTGTGAGCCATATAACTCCATCTCTTTCTAGGTCACCAGCCCCTGTTGAAGCAAACCAAGGGAGAGAAGAGCTCCCAGATGAACGCCACAGCTCTCTTGCCTGCCGCTGGCTGCCTGAAGATCCTTCCTGGGCTATTTGCAAGCACCTGCTTGCCCACCACTAGGCCTTGCTGAGAATCCTCACCAGGATGTCATCCTGTTCTGTCTGGTCTGTGAAATGGGCATCCCATGTAGATTACCCATTACCCTCCCTGCCCAGCATTTCTCTTTCAGTATCGCCTCCACAAAGCAAGGAGCAGGAGATGATTGCAGGGGTGAGACCTGGTCTGCCCCATCCCTCTCTTTGGGGATGCATTTCTCTTTTCTTCTCTGCAAGTGCTGGTCAGCATATTTATTGGTGTAGGAGGTGCATCTGAGCTCTCCTGTGCAAATCTCACTCCTCTACTCTCTCCTACAAGCTACCTCCTCGCCACATTTCAACTTTGGTTGCCAGGTCTTGCCTGGTTCCATTTTACAGGGTTTTGTTTATTTGTTTATCTCACTACTTTGTTGATCACGTAACATGCATATCATACTATCCACCCCTTTAGAGTGTACAGTTCAGCAGTTGTTAAATACTTACATAATTGCATAACTGTCATGACTGTTGACTTCCAGGGTTTTTTCCTTTCTCCTTTCTTTCTTTAACCATATGGGGTATTGGGAATTGAATCCAGGTTGGCCATGTGCAAGAAAAGCACCTTCACCGTTTGTTATTTCTCTTCCCACCCCCAACTACCAGACACTTCCATCACTCAGAAGAAAAATCACATAAGAAGTCCCCCCAACCCCATTCTAGCCTTCAACCCCTGTTGGACATGTCACATGAGAGGAATCTTGACTATGTGCTCTGTTGTGCCTGGTTCCTTTCACTGAAGATAAGTTTCCACTTCATTCAGTACATCATTCCATTTACTTCTGCTTGCTGCTCCATGGTGTGGGAAGACCACATGTCTTTTCTGCCAGGTGGAGCACTGCCAGCCGAGTTCTGTGTGCACACATTTTTACTTTGCTTTATCCCTAGGAATGGAATTACTATGTTGTATGCTAACTACATTTAACTACAACTTAAAGAATCAAAGTTTTTCATGTGCATGTTATAAGATAACCTCTCTTCTTTGTGAGTGTTAGCAAACACAGGTCAACTTTGGTTGGGAAAGTTTAATATCCTTACCATTTTTGGACATGAAGTAGCTCACAGATATCTGAGAGACTGCTCTTCTGTAGAGTCCCATCTTCCTAATAGTCTGGACTTAGTAACAGGATTGACACAACAGTCACCATAAAGGATAAGCAAGTTAGAATCTTTATATAATTTTTAAAGCTTTTTCCTCTCTTGTAAACTCAAAGAGTTGATGTCTTTCTGCATTTTGGGGGGTTATTTTATTATGAAGCAATATCATTTGAGTATGCAAATATTTATATATATATATATATATATATATATTTCTTAGGGAGAGAGCGATATCACTATCACTATCACTATCTTCCCGTTCATCATCGATTTGCTAGAGCGGGCACCAGTAACATCTCCATATGTCCTGTCTCATACTAGTAGAACCCAAGGGCATCTGCTTGCTCCAAGAACATAAAGAGCCTAAAACCATTATATTAGGTCATGGGAATGACCTAATATAAACTGGTATTTGGCATATCAAATATGACACGAGCAGTTTGCCTGGCTTGCCATGTGGGTGGCATACTCTTATAGTCACCTCTAAATAAAGCATTTATTGATGCTAGCTGGGCTGTGATAGTCTGGTCTGCTGGGTGGAGCTGTGACAAGAAGGAAGTCCGGATGTGGAAAATTGTGGCCACCATGGAGTGTGGGGGGGTCGTCTGGCTTGTTGTGAGGCTCTGCAGGGCTAGCACCCGCCATGCCTCCCGGGCACCTCATGAGCAGCTGGGCATAGGGAGAGCAAGTAGCAGCTCTGCCCCCATGTCTGTGAGTCTCTGGTTCAGCATACCTGGCCTGGATTGAAAAAATAAAACTGCTGCAGGGTGGGTGTCGATGATCTGGGCTGTGATAGTCTGGTCTGCTGGGTGGAGTTGTGATGAGAGAGAAGTCCGGATGTGGAAAATGGTGGCCCCCATGGAGTAGGGGGTGTCGTCTGGCTTTTTGTGAGGCTCTGCTGGGGTGGCAGGCCAGGGCTAGAACCCGCCATGCCTCCCAGGTGCCTCATGAGTGGCTGGGCACAGGGATATATATATATATATATATATATATATATATATATATATATATATATATATATATATATACATACATATATTTCTTAGTGAGAGAGATATACCAGAGGTTATTTTATTATAAAGCAATAACATTTGAGTATGAAAATATGTATATATTTATATTTATTTATATTTATTTATTTATTTTATTTCTGTAGTGAAAGAGGTATGTCCCAGGCATTTTATCAAAGGAATATATGCTGCTGAGAACAGAATCTAGGATCAATCCCTGTGTGACATATACACCAATCCACTGAGCTAGATGTCCGTACTTGAAATGAATTCCTTTAGGGGTTTAATTTTTTTCATCAGCCATTATTTTCTTTGCTCTCACACTGACTCCTGGACAGACATAGCCTTTTAGCTTTATTCTGTCTCATCTGTATTCTTGTTGAGTAGAAGAAAGAAATCAGACGGAGTGAGAAATTCACAACTACAATGCTTTTATTTGAGTGCAGCAGTGACCCTTGTTATTTCAGACCAACAGGGGTTGCAGTTTCCTTCAGCCACACTAAGAGTTTGATTGCTAGAAGAAGCAAAAACTTCATAGTAGCTCTGAATGGCGGTGCTTTGTGTAACTGCTGTGAGGCACAGTCATAACTGGTTGTCTTGAAAACATGAGAGACTCCTTCCTTATTCTTTGAACTGTGCTCATGGCACAGCTCATTCTACCTCAACAGCAGGGAAATGAAATTTAGTGCAATTTTATTAAATTCAACTCGGGACCCTAACTTTCATATTTCTCTTTTGAAGAAGAGATTACATTTCTCACTTTGAAGGTGACAGATGGGATGTTATTTCTCCCCATACTGCAAACAATTTCTTTGCAGTCTTCACCCCTATAGCCAGATTGGTCTCTTGGTGCGCGGTGCCCAGCACAGAACTGTGCAGAAACCTAGTGGGGCCTGAGGTCAAAAGGAACAGTTGCTAACACTTATTCTATATTCATTTGAGTTTATGTTCATTTTAATTTTGATACTTTTCCAAATAACATTTGCATTACTTTTGAGCTATAAAATATTGTATTGAAATATTATTTGTCATAAATATATTCTTTCTGGCCTGCCATCCTAGCAGAACCTTGGAAGAAGCCAAAGGCACCCCCACACCATAAGGACCACCATTTTCAACATCTGGACTTCACAGCTCGCCAGAGCTCCACCCAGCAGAAGAGCTGATCACAGCCCTGCTCGTCAGAGTCCCACCCTATAGCCATCTATTTCAAACCCAGGTATGCCTGATCCAGAGACTCAGAAACACAGGGTAGAGCTGCTACCAGCTCTCCCTGGGCCCAGCTGATCATGAGGCACCCAGGAGAGAAGGTAGGTTCTAGCCCTGGCCAGTCATCCCAGCAGAGCCTCGCAAAAATCCAGAGGAACCCCCATGTTATGAGAGCCGGCATTTTCAACATCTGAATTCCACAGCTCATCAGAGTTCCACCCAGCAGAAAAGCTCATCTATCCCCATTTTGTGTGCCAACAAAACAAACCCCTTTTGTGGCTGTGCGGTTCATCAATATATGCATGAGATGAGATACAAGAGTATCCCACTCACATGACAGAGCCTAGCAAGCTGCCCATGTCATATTTGATGCTAAAAACCAGTAGCAATTATAGACCTCATTTCCATTACCTGAAGAAATGGTTTGAGGTTCTTTATGTGCCTGTAGTGAACATTTGCCGTTGGGTGACACTAGCATGTGATAGGAACTATGGAGATGTCACTGGTGCCTGCTCAAGCAAATCAATGAACAACAGGAAGACAAGTTATACAAGACAAGTGAAGTATATTCTTTATTATCCATTTGGATTCTGCTCCTTGGGTAGAGGCCCTGGGTCCATCTGGTTCATGTCACAGCTTAGCGTGCAGTAACACTCACTAAACATTTGCTTTAATGGAGAACTAAGCAAAGATCCCCCAAATAGAACTTTACCTTTATTCTGTTCCCATTGAACAATATATATAGATACTGAAAGTTTCCAATTGTCTTAAAATGGCTGGATCCTGGTGCTCAGGATCCAGGGATGTAGGTGTGCCAGAGACTCTACTTCTCGCACTACAGTGGATTCTCACTGATGGAGTAAGGAGGTTGGGAGGAGGAAGGCCAATGACTAGAATAACTGAGAAACTAGTAACTTTAATAACTCTAAATCCATCCCTTGAAATAAGGGAATGAAAAAGCTCCTACTGTTAAAAAGCAGTGTAAGTTGTTCCTCAGATTGATTGCTGAGCAATCTGCAGCAAAACTATTAATGATCTTTGGCAAGAACTGGGAACCCATGAAACTTAACAAATTAACAGCTATGTCACTGAGATAAGTCAACTGCATTCTTTATGAGAACAGAGGTAGATAATTATCACAACCTTGGAATTTTGAATTGGGAATTACATAGATAGTGAAGGTCCACTACATGACATGGAAGACATAAAAACCTCACTAGTAAGGAACTGCTAAGTTCATGGGATATATAATAAGTAATATACATGATGTCTAACTCTAAACCCCTCGACTAGGAGTAAATCTGCTCTGATGTGGGAGAGCTAACAGCTGCTAAGCTTTGACAGATCAGAATGTGTGCATAAGAGTGTGTGTGTGTGTGTGCACGCACACGTGTGTGTAGAGTTTGTAATGTGTACAGCTTAATGTTCACATCCTGAGATACTGCTAAGGTTTGAATTGTTGCTGCCAAGCATTGCCATTTATTCCTGCTGGAACCAGAGCTGGGGCAGAATCCAATCTCCTTGCAAGTATTTTAGATTCCTTGGAAGAAAAGATTCCTGTAGAATATTAATATAAACTGTTATTATACAAACCTGCCAAAGTCACATTTTTATTTTGTGTCTCATCAGGGGTTGTAAAATGAAGCCTTCCAGGGAATATGCAATTGATGGGCTTTGATTCTTTCCAACAATGATTGTAAACTTAGTATTTCAATGTCTGGTTATTCAGGTTAAGGTACATAACATACCAGAGGGAGATACTCTACATAAATAAACAGCCTTCTGACCCAGGGTTCCCAATGCATTTCACCTGGCAATAATGCAAAAAGAGGGAGAGGGAGTAAGCAGAGAAAAGTAGGTTGTAACTTCACATGTATGAATTTTGGAAGGAGGAGATTTGAAGGAGGGTGTGTAAAAGGTCCTTCTTTCAAATTGGCTCGTTCCATAACAAGAGCTAGACTTTCTGCTCTGTCTCTTAACCACCATGTTTGGACACACTGCTCTTCCCACAACTTCGGGTTGTGCTCTGCTATATCGTTCCTTGATCTGAAGAGCCTCTCTGCTCTGTCAGCATCTCCTCCATGTTTGGGATGTGTGTGTGTGTGTGTGTGTGTGTGTGTGTGTGTGTGTGTGTGTCTTTATGGGAGGAAGTTTGTTTTTCAGCTCTGACAGACTGGCAAGGCAAACAAGGTTGCCATTTTTTGTTTTGTTTTGTTTTTTTCATGAGCATGGCAATTTTTAGCCCTTTGCAAACAATACTGAGACTTGGGAGGTTATAAATCCGGATGCCATGTGTATAGGCATGCATTCAGTTCTTATTGTGTCTGAGGAAAGATTCTGAAGGATGAAAGTGGGGAGACAGATTAATGTGGGTGACTTATCAAATGTGAGAGGCCCAAGCTTTTGACAGAATTAAAAGACAAAGTGGCAGAAAGTAAATGCATAGTAAAGACATTTTAAAAAACTGATTTAGATGAACATGACTAAATATGAATACATTTTTAGGTATAATGCATAAATAAACAATGCTCTGCCCATATTCACTTGCCCTCTCTGCTTATAGAAGTCAGATTTTGTAATTATTTTTTGATATTTTCTTACACCATTGTGAGATATACAATTACAAAGATGTTAAGATGTTTGTGTTTGGATTTCGGTCATACAGTGTTCCAGCACCGATCTGTCCACCACTGCCCATTTCCCACCACCAATGTCCCTGATTCCCTCCCCCTCTCGTAGCCTGCCTCTATGGTAGGTTCTTTGTCTCCTTTTCTCTTTCTCTTTCTCACTGTCTTTCTCTCTTCCTTCTCTTACACATTGTGGATTGCAATACATACATTTAGAGGTTATCATATGTATAGTTTTGCTTATATTCAATGCTCAGTTCTAGGCTGGTATTATCACTTTAGACAATTATTAACACACTGTTCCCTTCTCTGTCTTACCTAACCTTTGACTCCCACATGTTTGTGGTAGATTCCACCTTTGACAAGATCTCCTGATCCATATATTGCCTGAGTTTGGATATTGGTATCATACTATATATATATATATATATGCATATATACATATTATACATTATATATAAAGCAAATAAATGCACCCATTCTACATCTGTTTTTTCCTTCTGGATAATTTCACTCAACAAGACCATCAAAAAGATTATACATCATGACCAAGGAGGATTCATTTTGGGAATGCAAGAATGGTGCAACATTCAGCGAGTCAATCAACATAATACATATCAATGACAAAAAATAAAAACTATACAGATCATATTGATAGATGCAGAGAAAGCATTTGACAATATCCAACACCTGTTCATGATTAAAAACCCTTCATAAAATGGGAATTGAAGGAACACTCTTCAATATAGTCAAAGCCATCTACCAAAAGCTGGCAGAGAGTATCATTCTCAATGGAGAAACACTGTAAGCCTTCCCTTAAGACAGGTTACAATACAAGGTTGACACTCTCATCATTTCTATTCAATATAGTACTGGAATTACTTGTCATAGCAATCATGAAGAAAAGGACATTAAGGGCATTCAGACAGGCAAGGAAGAAGTCAAGCTATCACTATTTACCAATGGCATGATATTATACCTATGGAACCCTAAACTCTCTACCAAAAAGCTCCTAGAAACAATAGATACCTACATTAGAGTGAAAGAGTACAAAACCAATACCCAAAAGTCAGTGGCTTTCTATATACAAATAATTAAAGAGAAGAAAGGGATATTAAGAAAATGGTTCCATTTGCAATTTGCCACAGAAAATAAAATGCCTAGGAATCATCTTAACAAAGAGTATAAAGAACCTGTACAAAAAAAACTATAAAACCTTGCTTTAAGAAATAAAAGAGGACACAAAGAAAATGGAAACACATTCCTTGCTCATGGATCGGGAGAATCAACATTGTCAAAATGGTAATACCTAGAGCTTTATATAGATTCAATACAGTCCCTCTAAGAATACCCATGACATTCTTCAAAGAAGTTGACCAAACACCCCCTGAAATTTGTACGGAATAATAAACCCCCATGGATAGCTAAAGCAATCCTTGGGAAAAAGAAGATGGGAAGTATCACCTTTCCCAACTACAAACTGTACTACAAAGGTTTTGTAATTTTATTCTCTTGGAATCCATAAAGTGAAGCAAAAGGGGGTCTGGCTGTAATACCAGCTCTCCCTGGAGACATAAGACACAGTGTTATCTCCATTTTATAGCGTTGGAAAAATAAGGGGTTATAGAAGGTCATAGCTGTGTTCAAAAAGGCAGATTATGAAATAGCAGTGGCCCAATAAAACCGTGATATTTTTCTTTCTGATCAAGATATTTATTTAAGGATTAAATTGAGACAAAGGCTAATGGAGAAAGAAAACTAAAAATAAATTAAGATTTTTACTTTTCAATATAAAGTTCCTAATAATTTAGTATTGTGTTTTTTCTTTCTAGATGGGATTTCGCATCAGATTTCTTTAGGGGATAGGTGTATATTTGACCCTAATTTCAGTTTTATTTTCATTTTTATTTATTTATTTTTGCTTTTTGGCTCACACCTGGCGATGCTAAGGGGTCACTCCTGACTCTTCGTTCAGGAATTACTCCTGGCTGTGCTCCGGGGACCATATGGCAAGCCAGGGATTGAACCTGGGTCAGCAGCGTGCAAGGCCAATTCCCTACCTGCTGTGCTATCACTCCGGCCCCTATTTTTATTTTTTTTTAATATTTTATTATACCACCATGAGATGTACAGTTACAAAGATGTTCATGTTTGGTTTTCAGTCATACAGTGTTCCACACCACCCTCCACCACTGCCCATTTCCCACCACCACATTCCCTCCCCTCCCGCAGCCTGCGGGGCACTTTACCCTCTTCTCTCTCTCTCTCTCTCTTTCTCTCTCTCTTCTTTCTCTTACATATTGTGGATTGCAACACATCCATTTAGATATTATTATGTGTATTCCTTTGCCATTATTAAATGCTCCGTTTTAGACTGGTCTTATTTCTGATGACTATTAGCACACTGTTTCCTTCTCTGTCTTACCTAACCTCTAACACCACATACTTGTGGTTGATTCCACATATTGACAGGACATCCTAATCCATGTTTTGTCTGGCATTGGGTCTTAGTATCATACTATATATACATAGCCAAAAGGCATATGAGAACATGCTCATCATCACTAATCATCAGGGAGATGCAAATCAAAACTACAATGAGATATCATCTTATACCAAAGAGACTGGCACACATCCAAAAGAGCAAGAATAAGTGCTGGCACAGATGTGGGGAGAAAGGGACTCTCATCCATTGTTGCTGGGAATGTCGACCGGTACAGCCTATTTGGAAAACAATATGGACATTCCTCCAAAAACTGGAAATTGAGCTCCCAGTTGACCCAGCCATAGCACCTGGGAATATACCCTGGAAGCAAAAAACACACAGAAGAAACACCATCTACGCTTTTATTTTTATAGCATCACTATTCATAATAGCCAGAATCTGGAAACAACCAGAGTTCCAAACAACAGATAACTGGATAAAGAAACTATGGTACATCTATACAATGGACTACTATGTAGCTGTCAGGAAAATCAAAGTTATGAAATTTGCCTATAACTGGATAGACATGGAGAGGATCATGCTGAGTAAAATTAGCCAGAAGTAAAAAGACAGATTCAGTTTTATTTTTAAACTGTAGTTTCCATCTGTGCCCTCACTGAGCATTTTTGCTAAGTAGTGGTCATATTTTAAAGATGTGTTTTCCTGGGTTCTCACTGTGTCCTGATCACAGATTTTTGGCTTTTATAGTAAACCAAGGAGGAAAATTTCTGTGAATCCATATTGTAAGTTTGAGCTAAACAACATAACATAATTTTATTATTAGTCATAAAGCACTGTGAGTAACAAATCTAAAGCAAGTCTGCCCTCTGTTTTTTTATCTCAAGCTTTCCTGAATCCTCAAATGGCATAAAGATATACATGGACTTGAATACAGAATCCAAATCTCTCAACCACCCAAATAAGTGCTAAAGTTTAACTAGTCCTAGTGATCTTTGGACAGTTTTAACACATCACAGAATAATAATGAAACTACTGCAATCCTTATATTTTGTTCTGAGTATAAAGTAGCAGAGACATCTGTTATGAGACCAAAATATTCAGAAGACAAAGGTGAATGAACAAATTACAGCTCTTAGAAGGCATGAACTTTTCATGAATATATTTCAGATATATAGCATTCTGGATTTATATAGAAGAATCACATGAGGTGATGTATTTTGACAAAGTGCCTAGTAAGTAAGAAAGCATGTTTTCTTCACTTACCTTATTATGTTTAAACTTCCTAGGTGCCAAACAAACAAAATATAGTTGATATTTAAGCTCCATCAGTTAGTTTATCAAGGCCAACTTCCTTTAATTATTTAGTGTTGAATATTGAAATGTTAACATGAGAATAGTACTGTCAATGAATATTTGAATTACATATCTTATATATT
Organism: Cryptotis parvus; assembly: GCA_021461705.1. Lineage (NCBI taxonomy): Eukaryota > Metazoa > Chordata > Mammalia > Eulipotyphla > Soricidae > Cryptotis > Cryptotis parvus. The sequence goes on from JAJIBD010002003.1 coordinate 21,704, forward strand.
TTTGACTGAGTTGATGAACTTACATGGTACAAATAAACAGCATTTTACTTAACCATTATGAACATCATAGCCATGATAAAAAGAAAAAAAATCTGATTGTAGAGTGCGTTTTGGAATATGATCATGGGAGGGAAGCATAATATGGAGGTGTTAGATGGCAGATCTGTGATAAATATAAATATCAAATGTGTTATTTTGATTTATATGAGTGATAATTGGATTTTAAATTACCCATCTATAAAGAACAGAATCTATAGTGCAAGAAGTTCAGTTATGAAAATAATTATAAGGGGAAACTGTCGGCCTTACATTTAATTTTAAAATACATGCACATATATATAAGGAACATTCAGAGTTCCCATTTCCCACCCCCCAGATTTCTCAATCAAGTTATCTCAGCAAGTTTATAAAGCATGAAATTAAATCCATCTTCACATCCATAGAATTCTGAAGATGAGAACAAAATTTTTCTTTTTTTGTATGTCTCCTTCTTTGTTCCTTCCCTCTCTTTCTTCCTCTCTTTTTTCTTCCCTATTTCCTTCTTTCCTCCCTTCCCATCTTTCTTCCTTACCAAATTTCTTACTTCCCATCTTTCTTCCTTTCCATCTTTCTTCCTTCCCATCTTTCTTGCTTCCATCTTTTTTCCTTTCCATCTTTCTTTCTTTCTTTCTTCCTTTCTTTCTTTCTTTCTTTCTTTCTTTCTTTCTTTCTTTCTTTCTTTCTTTCTTTCTTTCTTTCTTTCTTTCTTTCTTTCTTTCTTTCTTTCTTTCTTTCTTTCTTTCTTTCTTTCTTTCTTTCTTTCTTTCTTTCTTTCTTTCTTTCTTTCTTTCTTTCTTTCTTCCTTCCTTCCTTCCTTCCTTCCTTTCTTTCTTTCTTTCTTTCTTTCTTTCTTTCTTTCTTTCTTACTTTTCTTTCTTCCCTTTCCTCCCTTTCTTTCTTTCTGTCTTTCTTTCTTTCCTTCCTTCTTTCTTTCTTCCTTCCTTCCTTCCTTCCTTTCTTTCTTTCTTTCTTTTTCTTTCTTCTTCTTCCTTCCTTCCTTCCTTCCTTCCTTCCTTCCTTCCTTCCTTCCTTCCTTCCTTCCTTCCTTCCTTCCTTCCTTCCTTCCTTCTGTCCTTCCTTCCATTTCTCCTTTCCTTTCCTCCCTGGAAAGAACTAAAGGAAAATTAAATTCAAGCCAAAGACAAGAGGTAATGTTTGCGACACAATACAGAAAATATACAAAATAGGTTTATATATTATTGATATGTTTAGTTTGAGGGATCTGTTGAATGCTATCAGGAGGACTAGGAGAAACTCCCAATGATTTTTGTCCATCAGGTTCAATGATTATATATGAGGACCTGAGGATTTTGTGGCTCCTTGCTATGGTTCTGGGATCTTTACCCCGTGTTGGTCAAGATGCCATGAGGTGCCACAAATCAAACTGGGAGCATCCACATGCAAAATATGTACAGTGTCTTACTACTCTACCTTCTCTCTGGCTCTTGGAAAAAACAAACTCAATATTCATCACTTCAAGAGTATATGTTCAAAATTGTGAACAGATACCGGAGATAACAATAAGATATTTTACACTTAATCATGGGTTATGAGTTAGCTATAATATTATTGCACTAATAAAGGATTAAAGGAGCAATGCTCTGAAAGGGGAATAAGAAAAGTGCTTAGTGAGGTCTATAATCACTTGCTATTTCTAGACCAACTTCAGTAAACTAAGTGGTCAGAAGAACCAGGATCTGTAGCATCTGAGTGAGGCTGCAAAGTGGTAGAAGCCTGATAAGAGGAAGTAGGATGTCAGACTGTTACCCCTGGGAGCCAACACATATCGGGAGTGGGAGGACAGTAAATGATGTGGTTCTTGTCTAAGGCTTTGCAGTCATGGAAGGAAGCTCTAACAGATTTTTAGAGGGTTAAATCATTCCCTATTCTTAGAAGGTACCACCCCTCCATCTAGAAGTCTTCTTTGTGCCAGCATAGATGCTGTCTTGCTCTACCACAAAGCTGAATATATCCCGCCCGTGCTTTAATATGTTTAATATCATATATAGTGTTCTGAATTAAATTTACACTCCTTAACAAGATAACAAAACTTGGCATGTGATCTTTCCTGCCTGCATGTCTCTTCTTATCTTCATGTATGCCATGTTCTTTATTATTCAGGGAAACTTGATTATCTGAAAAACATGCATTATCTTCCATGCATATGTGTAGTGCTCTGACCACCCTCCTTTCATTGCATCTCCAACAAGAAGTTCATTTCCCATCCAAGTTCATTCTAAGAAACTTTGCTTAGGCTAGTTCCCTCCTACATTCATGGATGTATTTCTTTTTCTCTACTTACATTCTTTTTCTCTACTTACATTCTTAGGTTAACCTCTAACACTGTGGTAATACATGGCACCATGTCACTAACTGCTAGGGTAGGGACCTGTATCTTACAAAAAATTAACACTATATTTATACATAACCCTTACTAAGGGATCATTTCTGAAACATGAGAATTTCTTTTCCTGTCTCTTACCATTCTTTAGAAATCTAATTCTAGGAAGGGAAGCAGACCCACAGAAATCTCAAATAAAGTTGTAAATCTTAAAAAATGGCCTTGAGTCACTTAGAAACAATATAGTTATACAGTTCTTACATTTCTTATTAACAGGATTCCCAAGGTCAAAGACTCAGGAATACAAAAAGCTTCTCCTTGTGCATCCTTTAGAAATCCTAAAATTTTCAGATTTGCATTTGAGAGTTACTAACCTATAAAAGAATTAAGTCTGTGAAAAATTCCAATAACTACAATAAGCTGTTGCAGACCATTTATTTTTATGGACTAAACAGCCTCGTTGATTAATGAATGGTGTGTGTATATGAAACAGGGCCACCAATTACAGGGGAACACAGCACACGTCTTATGGGTCCTAAGGAGAAAAGATCAATATGGTTTCATATAGATAAGGTACTCAAGCTAAAGAAAGGCCATGATTAATGTGTTTCACTTTGTTCTACATGAGACGAACTCATGGGCAAACACAGAAAGAAGTTAATTAGATGAAACAGGAGGCAATGGAATGTATAGTACACAAACAATAAGATGACTGATGCAAAACAGACAAGACTTTGAAAGTCAGAATGAAAGTCAACTCCACATGCCCGGAGCAATCACAAAGTAGGTTGACACATTAAGAGTTCTTTCCACTTGAAATGATGGACTTTATACTAGATTTTGATCTTTCAGACAGTTTCTAAGGCAAATTTACATTATCCTCTACTTTTGCAAATCAAAGTTCCACCCATTTATTTATTCATTCATCAGACATCTTTTAGTACCTTTCCAGTCTTATGTTACAGTGATTAAGGAGTACCGGAAGATAAATAAATTACTGCTTCTGACACTACTAGCTGTATTGGCTTCTACCCAACCTTTTATTCTCATTATGGTCTTCTCAACCACAATAGAAGAAATATTATACCATATACTAGAGAATCCTTCAGAGACTTGGTAGTTTCCTAAACTCCACATTACTGTGTATTTATCTAAATAAATACAATTTGTATTGTCATTCTGAAATACTACCACAAAGTTTCTCATTATTTAATTTTCGTCTAATAATGTTCCATCACCCATACCTTTATCAATGTAAATTTACCACCACAAATGGTTTCGAACATTACCAGCCATTCTTTATCACAGATACTCCTCCTCCTCCTCTTCCTCCTCCTCCTCCTCTTCTTCTTCTTCCTCTTCTTCTTCTTTCCTCTTTCTCTTCTTTTCTCCTCCTCCTCCTCCTCCTTCCTCCTCCTCCTCCTCTTCTTCTTCCTCTTCTTCCTCTTCTTATTCTTATTCTTATTCTTATTCTTATTCTTCCTTGTCCTCCTCTTCTTCCCCTCCTTCTATCTCCTTTGCTTTTATTTTCTTTTAGGCACTGTGGTTTAAACATAGACATTTTCTTCCTTTAAATTCCTGGACAAAATTCCCTAGCATTTCCCAGGTTCTTCTGTACTTGACTAGAGTAAGTTAACTTTGGTGCAAATCCAGGATGTGGGGACTTTGCCCAAGCTGTAAGCATCAATATCTTGCATATGGTGCTGTCCATGCTACCGTACTTATCCTCTGGTACAAACCTGCAGAAGGAAATCTGAGGACCCTGCAAATATTGGAAAGCACTGGTAGGAAGCCTGATCTTGTGGGTCACTGTTGGTGATGCCACTTGCCATTTTCAAAACCATCTTTACATACATACCTTAATCATATTCCTTAAGTGCACTTGCATGTCACTGAGTGGCCCCATTTACTGGATTCTAAAAGATTCTAAACTTAGAGTAGTGAGCAAAGCACAGAGTGGAAGATGCTGCTAACTTAGTAGCTGTAAAAGGCTTCAGAGACCCAAACTAAAGTTCAGAGAATCACTATCACTATCACTATCTTCCCGTTAATCATCTATTTGCTAGAGCGGGCACCAGTAATATCTCCATATGTCCTGTCTCATGCGAGTAGAACCCAAAGGCATCCGCTTGCTCCAGGAACATAAAGAGCTTCAAACCATTATATTAGGTCACGGGAATGACCTAATATAAATGTTACTGGTATTTGGCATATCAAATACTACGAGCAGCTTGCCAGGCTTGCCGTGCGGGTGGCATACTGTTGTAGTCACCTCTAAATAAAGCATTTATTGATGAACGGCCCGGCCGCTAGCCGCCGCGCAAGCTGGGCTGTGGTAGTCTGGTCTGCTGGGTGGAGTTGTGATGAGAGGGGAGGTCGGATGTGGAAAATGGCGGGCCCCATGGAGTAGGGGAGGGTGGTCTGGCCTGTTGTGAGGCTCTGCTGGGGTGGCAGGCCAGGGTGGCAGTTCAGAGAATAGATTCCCCATATGGCGACTTTTCTAATGGTATATCCATGTGGGGCCTTTTAGCTTTTTGCTTTTGGCTCCCTGCGTGTTTTTGGCTTTTGGCTTTTGATTTTTGGCTTTTGGCTTTTCGCTCTTGGTCTTTAGTTCCTTCTTCTGGGTAGGACTAAGCTCGGGTGAGATCCTCTCTCTTTGGTGGGAGACTTAGGCTCTTTTGTATGGTCTAAGTTCGGACTAGAGCTAGAGTTTGTTCATTACATTGGAGTGCTGTGGAAGAGCTTTTGTACTATTAAAAGCCTTTTTTGGAATTGTGCCGGACTCATGAGTTTTCATCTGTTCCCCCGGCGTCCTCGGAGGTAGAAGAGAATTTCTGTCCTGACACTGTCGGGACCCCAGCAGCATCCCCAACATTTTGTCTAGAAATATACAAGCAAACTATGCTATTGATGCTCACTCTTGTCTCACAAAAATTACTAAAGGATTAAAGTTATAGATCACTTTCAAAGCACTTTTTTGCTTAATACATGAAATGAAATGAAATTGGATATACCAAGAGGAACAAAAACCAGTATCTTCTGACATTCTTGTGTCATAGTTCATTCAACTGAAACTACGGATGTTAAGAAAGAAAATACTCCAACACAAGGGTGAAAAGCAAGAGACTATATTTGCTTTATGGGAATGAAACATTGGTCCTTCCTCACCTGTAAACAGAATCAGGATGTGTCCTGAAGTCTGGCCAGGAACATCTGGCCTTGAGTAAGACATTCCACAAAACACACATATTGCACGCCACATTCACCAGCGCTGAGTATTTAATCTTTGCTCTGTGCTTAAAGGGCTCAGGGAACTATATGTGATACCAGAGATCAAACCCAGGTTAGCCACATGCAAGCAGGGCCTCCCACCAAGCCAGACGACCACCCCACTCCATGAAGGCCGCCATCTTCCACATCGGACTTCCCTCTCCTCAGAACTCTACCCAGCAGCAGATGAGTGTATCAGAGCCTGGATCATTGATACCCACCCTGCAGCAGTTTTTTTTTCCAGTCCAGCCCAGGTACACCCGGCAGAGCAGGAACCAGCTTTCCCTGTTGAACCCCCTGCATTCCATGGACCACGAGAGCAACTTCCGACCCTAGTCCACCATCCCGATGGAGCCTCGGAGGAGCCCAGAGAAACCCCCCACACCTTGCTGGCAGCGATCTGTGTCACAATCCACACTCTGCAGCTGGTAAGATCTCCCCCAGCATATTAATCCAGGCTCCAGCCCACAGATTAATCCAGTCTCCAGCCCAGCTTGTCAGAAACCCAGCCTACAAGGACCCGCCATGCAGAGACCCACCCTTCAGAGGAGAGTATTTCAAGCCCAGGAATGCTTGAGCCTAAGACACAGGTACACCTAGCAGAGCAGAAACCAGCTTTCCCGTTGCACCCGCGGCTGCGTGGCAGCGTGATTTACCTCCAAATTACCACAAATATTCTACCCACCCCTCTGAGAGAGCCCCACAAAGTAATGAGAATATAGCGCCCGCATGGCAGAGCCTGGCAAGCTGTCCGATGCGTGTTCGATATGCCAAATCCAGTAACAAAAATGTTTATTTTCCTGACCCCGAAAGAGTCCTTAATACGGCAGCAGTAAGAAAGGCAAACAAGCAGTGCCTGATAAAATTTCACGGCTGTCCTAGACTGCCAAAACGAAGGACTAAAATGACTGTACTTTCAATGCACGCATGCTGGCATCGGAAGCATATATTGAGGATCTAATGCTGCAAGCAAGAAAGATCAAGTACGACATCATTGGTCTGAATGAGACGAGGAGGCGTCAGTCGCATCATGCTGTATTTGACACCGGAGAAGAATTGTTCCTTGGAACATGTGATGAAAGAGGCGTCGGTGGCGTTGGTGTCCTTGTCAACACGAACATGGCTGTCAACATTGATTCATTTGAATGCCTAACAAACCAAATAGGACGATTACACTTGAAGAGATGTGGCCCACTGCCAGCAATTTCTATCGTCATTGTCTATGCACCAACATCCACATACAAAGAAGATGAAATTGAGAAATTCTACATGAAATTGGGGGAGTTCTATAAAAAAAATCACACCTTCTACAAGATCATAGTCGGTGATTTTAATGACAAGATAGGACCGAGAAGATCGGCTGAAGAACTCCACATTGGGACCCATGGCCTAGAATGGAACGAACAGGGTGAGAGACTATATGAGTTCATCATGTCCACCAAGACTATTCATGGGAACTCACAGTTTAAGAAGGCTGAAGCGAAACGTTGGACATGGGAATCTCCTGGCGGACAGTTCCACAATGAAATTGACCACATCATCTTCAATCGATGGTTTTGTCTGACCGATGTTGCTGTCCTCCCCAAATTCCAGACAGGAATCGACCACCGTCTCCTTCGTGCAAAATTCTACTTCCCACAATGGGGAAAAAAAGCTGCAATGTTTAAGAAGAGAACTCCCAGAATGACCACCAACTGGGAACTCTTTGGCACCATTGCGGCAACATGGGAAGATACCATCATTGATGACATCGATGAAGAAAAAAAACCGACTGGTTCAGCACCTCCATGATTGTGCGCAGAATGCCAAGAGAGAGAAAGACACAAAAGGAAGCTTGTCTTTAGAAACTCTTGAGCTAATTCGCCAACGTTGCAAGGCGCGAGCCTCAGGAGACCAAATGCTAACGTCCAAGCTTGCTAAACAGTGCAGAGAAGCGATAAAAGCAGACCTCAAAGACAGAAGAGCAGAAATACTGGAAGATACAGCAGAAGCCGGGAAAAGTATTCACATTGCCCGCCTGTCCTTCACCAACTATAAAACCAAGATGACTGCCCTCCGACGCCCTGATGGATCTATCACATCTTCCAGAAAGGCAATGGAGAAGATTATCCAGGACTTCTACTCAAATCTCTTTGATATCCACATCCACCTGCCCACATACCAAATTCCACAGGATGGATATGTCATTCCCAATGTTCTCCCTTCTGAAATCCGACATGCCATCATCTCGTCGGTAAAGAAGGGAACAGCACCAGGCCCAGACAAAGTCAGACCCGAACATCTGAAGAATCTGCCGTCGGTACTCATCAATACACTAGCTTGGCTCTTCACACGCTACCTGTCCGAATGCAAGGTGCCCTCCCAATGGAAAACAAGCAGGACAGTTCTACTGTTCAAGAAGGGAGACATTCACGACATCGGCAACTATCGCCCCATCTGCCTATTGTCTGTCATCTACAAGCTGTTTACACGAGTCATCCTGAACAGGATTAGCAGAACACTAGATGAAGGACAGCCATGCGAGCAAGCAGGTTTCCGGAAAGGATTCAGCACAATCGACCATATCCACATAGTAACCAAGCTCATTGAGGTTTGTAGGGAGTACAAGATGCCACTCTGTCTCACGTTCATTGATTTACAGAAAGCCTTTGATTCTGTGGAGACTGAAGCAGTCATCGAAGCCCTAGTCAAACAGGGTGTTCAAACCCAATACATCAAGATCCTTCGTGAGCTGTATTACGGATTCACCACCAGGATCTCACCATTCTACAAAGAAGTGATCATTGATGTCAAAAGAGGGGTTCGACAGGGTGATACCATCTCACCAAAACTCTTCAGTGCCACCCTCGAGAACATCATGAGACAATTAGAATGGGAAGGAATGGGAGTGAAGATAGATTGTCGGCAACTACACCACCTCTGCTTCGCTGATGACATCGTTCTAATAACACCAAACATTAGCCAACCGACACAAATGCTGGCTGACTTTGACCGAGAATGTGGAAAGGTAGGTCTACAGCTGAATCTGAAGAAAACTATGTTCATGAAAAATGAACTAGTTCCAGAGGCCCCATTCACTCTCAATGGAACAAACATCTCTGAATGCAGCAGTTATGTGTACCTAGGTCGAGAAGTCAACATGATGAACGACCTAAAACCTGAGCTGCGCAGGAGGAAGAGAGCGGCATGGAATGCCTTCAAAGGCATCGAAGACATAGCTAAAAGGACAAAGAACCTCCGGCTCCGGGCACATCTCTTCGACTCTACCGCTTCTCCCTGCATTAACATACGCCTCAGAGACCTGGGCCCTACGAAAGCAGGATGAGAATGCTACCCGGGTCTCCCAGAGAGGCATCGAAAGAGCCATGCTTGGAATATCACGCCTCACTCAAGTGAGTGACGGAATCCAGAGTTCTGACCTCCATCGCTATTCCAGAATCAGGGACGCTGTCTCCTTTGCCAAGGCATCGAAAATCAGATGGGCTGGACATGTAATGCGATTTGGAGACAACCGCTGGACTAGAGCCATTACCGACTGGATCCCACGGGATGTCAAAAGATCTCGTGGCCGCCCACCTACAAGATGGTCATACTTCCTTGTTAAGACCCTGAAGGAACGGTTTGAGGCTCTTCATATTCCTGAATCAACCAGATGCCATTGGGCTACATTGGCACATGATAGGGTCCAATGGAAATGTTACTGGCGCCCGCTCGAGAAAATCGATGAATAACGGGATTCAAGTGATCAAGTGATCACGTGATCAAGTGATATCCATGTGGGAAGATAACTCTCCTGAATGCCTACTGGGAGATGAGATTGTCTTGGTGTTCCTGGGCAGGGAGAGGCTGATCTAGCCTGTATACCTTATATTCAGTCTCTGCTTTTCTATGGACTCTTTTCCTTAATCCCTGGAGTTTATACTTTTTCCTGGATTTTCTTTATTTCACCAGTGTCTTTCTAGAACATTAAAACAAGTCCTCAAATAATACAATTTTGTGCAACATTGGTTTCTGCTGGTTTCTGCTCTGCCGGGTGTACCTGTGTCTTAGGCTCAAGCATTCCTGGGCTTGAAATACTCTCCTCTGAAGGGCGACATTGTTAAATGCAACATTGTTTCATTACAACATTGGTGATGACAATTAACTACAACTAAGACCACTGTTAGTATGGATTTTGTATGTTCTCCCCAAGTCCATGCAGATATTCTAATTCTTTTCTCCTCAATCCCAAGATTCACTGATATGGATTGATTATGTTTATATAGGCATAGATAAACCCATGATAGGAGGGTTTTTTAGGGCCGTGCTGCTGAGTGTACACTTCCCATGACCTAAAATGGAAATTCAAAGTCTGTAAAATAAGCAAACTAATGAATACAAGTGATTGTTGACTACCATGAGTGTTTTAGAAGGTATATTTTGTCTTGATTTAGAAGATAAATGGCATTTTTGTGATCAAAAATGTCATAGAGATTTAACTTGTGCTGATGTCCATCAGCCTATAGTTAAATTGGTTTTCTTATAAGTTGGTTTGCTTCAAGTTTCCAAGCGTCTATTGACACTTAATGAATTTGCTTAGTGTCAGTAGATGTTTACTGACTTGAAAGCATCAATTACTGGCTGAATGCCGAATGGATCAAAGAATAAGACTTCTGTTCATACCTTTATTATACTGGAGTTATTCTCCAGAGTTAATACTCTGGAAAGCTTTAGTTTTTCTACCTCTTATGGACTGAAGAAAATAATTAGCTTCAGTTTCTCACTGTAGGAGTGTTGGAGGACATGTTTAGCTAATCTGGGAGTTTTGTTGTTTTGCTCACTCCCAGCTTAATCTTATTTAAGCCAAGGTTCATTCTAATGAGATCTCTCTTCTATGTAAACATTGCTAGAGGGTGTGGCACTTACAGAAGTCACCTTGATTGAATAACTTCTGACTTATACATCTACTAAGACTTCTATGTTTTCTAGATTGGGCACAGCTCCTCTTTATACCCACTGCACCCAGCGTGGGACAGTTAGAATTTACCAGGAGACTACCACCCTGGCTATGCTGAGACTAAAGGAAGACTATAGGAAGGATCATACTAGTTTGCTCTAAGCAGGCGAGTGTGACCCTTTCAGTACGAGAACAAGATACTCAGAATCACCCTGGTGCAGATAATAATAAGAAGGACATTGTGGGTACCATCTAGATTACATGAAGCTCATAAAGTTAAGATGTATTACTTTATATCAGCCCCCTCTCTCTCCAGTGTTTTACATAAGAGATAATCTCGGGATTAGTCCTTGGTGTAACCTTTGTTTATACCTGCAATAGGGTGTGGCACTACACTCTGTTTAGGGTTCTTTGTTGGCATGACAACCTCCCGATTGGATTACTTTGGTGTATATAAGGGGCTGACTTGAGGCCCCTTGACCTTTTGCCTTTTGGTTCCTCAGCCTTCAGCTTTTGGCTCCCTGCGGCTTTTGGCTTTTGGCTTTGGCCTTTTGCTCTTTGGCCTTTCGCTCCTTCTGGGTAGGACTCAGCTCGGGTGACATCCCTCTCTCTTTGGTGGGAGACTTAGGCTCTTGTATGGTCTAAGTTCGGACCAGAGCTAGAGTTTGTTCATTATATTGGATTGCTGTAGAAGAGCTTTTGTACTATTAAAAGCCATTTTTGGAACTGCACTGGACTCGTGAGTTTTCATCTTTCTCCGGCGTCCTCGGAGGTAAAAGACAACCTCTGTCCTGACACTGTCGGGGACCCGGCGGCGTTCCCGACATAGGAGGTCTTAGTTTCAAGAAGAACTTGGTTCCACTGCTTCAAATATGAAAGAAAGAAAATATGAAAAGAGGGTGTGAAGAAGAGTACACAAGGTAAGTTGTCTCTTAATTCCAAACCATTCTGACTAACTTGTTTGCTGAGTCTCAATTTGGGCCAAACCGCAAATAATTTTGCCAAAGAAAGTGAAACCAGAATTTCTTCTGTAAGAATGCTCTATGATGAGAACAGGGTGTTCCAGAAAGAGCTCTGATATAATGATGTTGAATTATTTTTAATCTGAACAAAAGTTACAGCACTTGAAGGTCAATTCCAAACCCCCAACCTCATGTGAACCTTTACTTAGTTATAATTCCTGGGAAGTTTTTTCCTGGGAAGATATACCTTTACCAGTGAACATCCCATGCTCAGTATTTGGTAGTGATATGGAGTAGTTGCTACTGGAAGTCAATGCATCCCTGCCTTCCCTGCAGTCTGGTACATTCCTTCCCATCCCAGACCTTTATTTCTTTTATGTTTTCTTTTATATGTTACTCAGAGGATAGATCTCTATACTTAAAACATGAGTAACATGGTAGGGAAGTCATAAGTCAAAAGAGACCAAAAACAGATTTCAAGTACAAAAAATATGTAAAGTTCAAGTACAACAAACTTGTTCTCTATAGCACATATGATCAGGTAAAATGCTTAGAGACTGAACTTGAGTTGCCCTACAGTAAACATAGTAACCTTGCTTGCTTATGCATTATGCTCATCTTTCATTTTTAGTTCATGTGCATCCTGCTCATTGTTCGGTGCGTAAAGGTGAACTGTTTTCAATCTGTCTTTATTTTCTCAAAACTTACAAAACTGGAAGTTGTGAGCATCAGTCTTTTGCTCCTGAAAGCCCATACTTTATAGAGACTGCAAATGCTTCTCTGTATGCATTCTGTATGTTTTTGTCTCCCTACATTTTTTTTTAAAGTCTCATGACATTATTCTCAGCTAAAAGAGAGAATAAATTATTGATCTGGGATTCTTCTTATCAGGAAAATGGAGACAGTACTTTCAACACAAAACCATAAATGGTCTGCACTGGACAGTGATTTTCTTCTGAGAGCGAATATGCTTCTTTGTCACTAATAATTTTATTCTAATATATAAATATCTTTGGGAATGAGGTCTATAATTATTATTGGATGTTGGTATATCAAATACTGTTGCAGGACACCTAAAAGCCTAGGCCTCTGCATCTGCCCTGGATTGCCTCCTGCAGATCACTTCATAGATAGGGGGATAGTCTGAATGTGTTAGTCTTATCTGACCATGTATTCTGTACTGGCTGGTATAAATTTTCCCCCATGCTACCACAATCATCGTGGGACTAACTAGATCTTACCAGCATATTTGCCTGGTCACGTAGGATCCCTAAGTAATTGCCTCCAAGCAAACAAGCATGGCTCCCTGATATACTCAAAGGCAACTAAAATACAAAACTACCATGAAGTAGAAGAGACTTGTGAAGGTTTGGAGAAATATTTAACTGGCATTAGTATTAGTCTTTGGTACAGAGACATGCCATCTCAGAAACCCCCTTTTCTACCCTATAAAGGCATTTCCAGGCAGATCTTGGCTCAAAACATTAGCATATAAAAGGGCCTAGGTGAAGTGCAGGGAGGGATTACCTAAGGGCATTTGACCCTCCCTGCTTTCCATAACAGTGGGAGGGAGGTCTGAGTTGCAGGGTTATAATACTAGCCTGCTTCCTCTTTCAATCTCTCTCTTTTTTGGGTGCTTTTTGGGCTCTCTCTTTGTGAGCTCGCACCCTTCTTGGGAGTCTTGTCTTCTCCTTTTACAGGGCCTTTACACGTGGTGGCGCGCCGTCTTGACCTACACGTGTCTGGGGTTCTAGCTGGGAATCCCTAAGCACAGGGCTTTTCCTTTTTGCTGATTTGTATGCCCGAACATGTGATAAGTAATGCCTTTTAAAACTGCATTGGATTCCTGAGTTTTCATCCATTCCTCACCTGCTTCGTAGGTAGAAGGAAACTCGCTTCCCGGCACTGTCGGGGACCCCGGTGGCGCCTCCCGACAAAATATGATATGGGTAGCTTGTCAGGCTCATTCCCATGACCTAGAGGAATGGTCTGAGGTCCTTCTTGTTCTGGAGCGAGCAGATTCCCTTCGACTACACTAGCATGGAACAGGACATATGGAGATGTTACTGGAGCCTGCTCGAGCAAATCGATGAACTATGGGAAGACAAGTGATGATACAAGTGATGTAAATATCTTTATTTCTAAATAATAAGCAGTCTATCTTGAAATTTCTCAAGATACTTCCACAACCTAGAATGTCTTTTCTCATGAGTCAAAGACTTTACCCTAAATCATTGATACTGAAGGCTTCCAATCCAAGGCTCTCCAACTGGACACCCTGCCTTTTCCCTGTGGTTTTGGTGTGCAACCAGCAAGCTTTCACTCAGTCAACACTGTAAATGGCCTTGCAAATGTCCACAGAACTCGGGCTCTGCTCAAGGAGGCACAGGTATTAACTACACTATTTGTAGTGTAAATGTTAAGTTTCATCAGTAAATGCTTGAGATGAGAGATTTCTACTGATAGTATACCACCTACATGGCAGAGCCTGGCAAGCTACCCATGTTTTATTTATTATGCCAAAAACTAGTAACAATTATTGACCTCAATTCCAGGACCTGAAGAATGGTTTGAGGCTCTCCCTGTCCCTGGAGCAAGCAGATGCCCTTGAGCTACACTCTGCTTGTGATAGGATGTATGGAAATGTTACGGTGCCCGCTTGAGCAAATCGATGAACAACGGGAAGACAGTGATACAGTGAGACAGTGATTTATAGTACTGACTGAGCACCAATTTTACTACAGAGCACCAACTTTAATTATAAGGCTTGCTCAGTTCCTATCTATGACACTTGCCTGGTACTCACTGATTGTTCTAAAGGCTTAGCAAATATATACTACTGTTAGAGTATACAGGCCCCTTTTAAGAGTAGAGAGGTCATACAAAGAGTTGTAAGAGTTGGACATTTAAAGCATTAACTCCTTATGTGGCACAACAAGCTAGGAATAATAAAAATGCTATCTATGAATTGCCTGTTTCCTTGAGTGGCCAGAGAGATGGCTCTAAAGGTTAGTGTATATGTTTTGTATGTGGAAAGTCTGAGTTCAATACATAGAAATGAATAATCCCCTGAACACTACCTGGAGAGACCTTAAACAATATGCCAGGAGAAACCTGTAAGTACCATTGAGGTTGTCCCCTCAATATCAAAAGCAATACCTTTTCTTTTCTCTCTGAACAAAAATAGCATGAAATAAAGGTATATTTATTGAAAGTCTAGTTTTATATGATGGGAAAAGGTTTTGTTTCCATCTTTCTTTTGGGGAGACAGACACAGAGATGGCAGTTGACTGAATAAGATTATATGGATTCTGGTCTAGTCGGCATCAGAAACCAAAGAAATTTTTAACACAATCACACTATTCTTGAACTGTCAATTCATCTCAAATTTCAGACATTGGCTCTTACAATATTCAAAAAATTTGAATCATTATATTTAGAAGTTGTTGTCATATTTACTGGATGATTTAAGTGAAGTTGTAAAATTTATAAAGCAAAAATCATAGGAACGAAAACTGCTTGCATTCTCTTTTTTTCCTTTCAAAGTGTTGCATTTTATTTTTATTTATTTTTAATCAAATTTTATTTTTTTCCTTTGTCAATTCCATTTTATTTTTATTTTTTATTATCCAATGTGAGATATACAATTAAAAGATGTTTGTTTCTGGGTTTCAGTCATACAGTGTTCCAGCACCCATCCCGCCACCAGTGCCCATTACCCAAAACCAATGTCCACAATTTCCTCACTCTCCCCCAGTCTGCCCTTATGGCAAGCACTTTTACCTCTTTCTCTGTCTCTCTTTCCCTATCTCTATCTATTTCTCTCTCTACCTTCCTTTCTCTCTCTCCCTTCTTTTACACATTGTGGTTTACAATGCATACAATTAGTGGTTATCATGTATATCAATTTACCTGCATTCAATGCTCAGTTCTAGGCTGGTATTACCATTTCCAATGATTATTAGAAGAGTTTCCTGATCTGTCTTACCTAACCTCTGACTCCCACACACTTGCAGTAGATTTTACCCACTGAAAGACCTTCTGATCATGTTTTGCCTGGCGTTGGATACTGATGTCATACTCCTTTTTTATGTCCCACAAATAAATGCTGTCATTCTATATCTGTCCTTTTCCCTCTGACTAATTTCTCTCAGCATGATCCTTTCCATGTCCATCAATTTATAGGCAAGTTTCATAACTTCATTTTTTCTAATAGCTGCATAGTATTCCACTGTGTAGCTGTACCACAGTTTCTTTATCCAGTCATCAGTTCAGGGGCACTCTGGTTGTTTCCAGATTCTGGCTATTGTGAATAATGCTGCTATAAATATAAAAGTGCAGATGGTGTTTCTGCTGTGTGCTTTTTGGCTTCCCTGGGTATATTTCCAGGAGTGGTATGACTTTGTAAAATGAGAGCACAATATATAGTTTTTGGAAGAATGTCCATAATGTTTTTCAAAAAGGCTGTACCAGTCGACATTCCTACCAACAACGGATGAAAATCCCTTTCATCCCATAGCCACACCAGCACTCATTGTTCTTGGTCTTCTGGATATGTGCCAGTCTCTGTGGTGTGAGATGATATCTCACTGTTTTTATTTGCATCTCTCTGATGATTGATGATAATGAGCATTTTTTCATATGTCTTTTGGCCATTTGAATTTCTTTGTCGAAGTTTCTGTTCATTTCTTCTCCCCATTTTTGATGGGGTTGACTGTTTTCTTCTTGTAAAGTTCTACAGTGCCTGATAAATCCTAGATCACTATCACTATCTTCCCGTTAATCATCTATTTGCTAGAGCGGGCACCAGTAATACTTCCATATGTCCTGTCTCATGCTAGTACAACCCAAAGGCATCTGCTTGCTCCAGGAACATAAAGAGCCTCAAACCATTATATTAGGTCATGGGAATGACCCAATATAAATGTTACTGGCATTTGGCATATCAAATACTACACGAGCAGCTTGCCAGGCTTGCCGTGCAGGTGGCATACTGTTGTAGCCACCTCTAAATAAAGCATTTATTGATGAACCACATGGCCTCTATAAGCCGTGCGAGCCGGGCTGTGAAAGTCTGGTCTGCTGGGTGGAGTTGTGATGAGAGGGAAGTCTGGATGTGGAAAATGGCGGCCCCATGGAGTAGGGGGAGGGTGGTCTGGCTTGTTGTGAGGCTCTACTGGGTGGCAGGCCAGGGCTAGAACCCGCTATGCCTCCGGGCACCTCATGAGCAGCTGGGCACAGGGAGATCAAGGAGCAGCTCTGCCCCATGTCTGAGAGTCTCTGGTTCAGCAAACCTGGGCTGGATTGAAAAAAAAAAAAAAAAAAAAAAAACTTCTGCAAGGTGGCTGTTGATGATCCGGGCTGTGATAGTCTGGTCTGCTGTGTGGAGTTGTGACAAGAGGGACGTCTGGATGTGGAAAATGGCAGGCCCCATGGAGTAGGGGAGGGTGGTCTTTTTTTTTTTTTTTCAATCCGGCCCAGGTATGCTGAACCAGAGACTCTCAGACATGGGGCAGAGATGCTCCTTGCTCTCCCTGTGCCCAGCTGCTCTTGAGGTGCCTGGGAGGCATGGCAGGTTCTAGCCCTGGCCTGCCACCCCAGCAAATCCTGGATATTAACACCTTATCAGATGGGTATTGGGTATTGGGTGAATATTCTTTCTCACACTGTGGTTGTCTTTATATCTTTGTTGTTTTGTTTTTTTGAGGTGCAGAATTTTTTTTTAGCTTAATGTAGTCCCATATATTTATCTTTGCATCCAATTGTTTTGCTAGTGTGTTTCATCTCTAAAGATGCCTTTAGCTTCAGTATTATAAATAGTTTCCCCTATATTTTCTACAATGCACTTTATGGATTCAGATCTCATATTGAGATCTTTAATCCATTTTGATCTGACATTTGTGATGGTGTTAGACGTCTAGGTTAATTTTTTTTACACATGGCTGTTCACTTTTCTTAGCACCACGTGTTGAAGAGGCTTTCCTTGCTCCATTTTGTACTTTTTGCTCCTTTATCAAAGATTAATTGATCATGTATTTGAGGCTTTGTGTCAGGCTACTCAACTCGTAGGTCCACAGGTCTTTTTAATCCAATACCATGCTGTTTTAATGACTACAATTTTGTAGTACAGTTTGAAGTTGGAAAAGGTGACACCTCTCATTTTCTTTTTCCCAAGGATTGCTTTTGCCATTCGTAAATTTCAGGAGTGTTTGAAAAAAAATTCAGTAGTGTTTGGTCAATTTCCTCAAAGAATGTCATGGGTATCTTTACAGGGATTGCACTGAATCTGTATAAAGCTCTAGGGAGTATTATCATTTTAACAATGTTAATTCTTCCAATCCATGAGCAGGAATGTGTTTCCATTTTTTTGTGTCCTCTTATTTCTTGAATCAGTGTTTTATAGTTTTCTTTGTACAGGTCCTTTACATTCTTAAACTAATTCCAGAGTATTTGATTTTCTGTGGCACAATTGAAAATGGTATCATTTTCTTAATACGATTTTTTTCTTCTCTTTTTATTATTTGTATATAGGAATGACATTTTCTCTTGGGTATTGATTTTGTACCCTTCCTCTCTACTATAGGTATCTATTATTTCTAGGAGTTTTTAGTAGAGAGTTTGTTGTTTCCAGGTGTCAATCATGTCACCTGAAAATAGTGATAGCTTGATTTCTTCCTTGCATATCTGGATGCCCTTAGTGTCCATTTATTCCCTGATTGACAGGGAATAAATCCAGTACTATACTGAATAGAGGTGGTGAGATTGGGCAACCATGTCTTGTCCCCAATCTTAGGGGGAAGACTTTCAGTTTTTCCCCATTGAGAATGATAATTGCTATGGGAGTTACATAAGATGGCTTTGACTATATTGAGGAAATTTCCTTTAATTCCCATTTAATGGAGTTTAAATCATGAACAGGTGTGATCTTGTCAAATACTTTTTCTGGATGTATTGATGTGATCATACAGTTTTTATTTTTTTCTTTTATTTATGTGATGTATTATACTGATTGATTTGTGAATACTGAACCATCCTTGCATTCCAGGGATGAATCCTACTTGGTCATGATATATAAGATTTTTTGACCAATCTTTGAATTCTGTTTTCTAGTATTTTTTGGAAGATCTTAACATCTGTGTTCATCAGGGAGATTGGTCTGTAGTTTTCTTTTTTTGTGATGAATCTGTCTGCCTTGGGTATGAGGGTGATTTGTGCCTCTTAAAAGCTATTTGGGAGTGTTTCTGTTACTTCTATTTCCTGGAAGAGGTTGTAAAGACTGGCAGTAGGTCCTTCTGAAGGGGATGGAAGAATTCATTAATAAATCCATTTGGAACTGGGCTTTGGTGTTTGGGCAGACTTTTTAATTACTGTATCAATTTCCTTGATGGTGATAGGCTTATTCAGGTATTGAAGGTCTTCTTGTTTCAGCCATGGGAGGTTATAGGACTTCAAGAATTTGACCATTTCTTGAAGGTTCTCTTGTTTCATGGTATAATATAGACTCTCAAAGTAATCTCTGATGATCATTCAAGTTTCTGTAGTTACTGTTATAATGACCCCTTTTCGTTTCTGATTCTATTTATTTGAGTTCTCTCTTCCCCTTTACTTGCAAGTGTTGCAAGTGGTTTATCGATCTTCTTTATTTTTTTTCAAAGAAACAACTCTTGGTTTCATTTATCTTTTTGGATTGTTTTTAGGAATTTCAGCTCCTTGATTTCTGCTCTAAGTTTTATTATTTCCTTTTTTTGCCTGAGTTGAGCTCCTTTTGTTGGTCTTTTTTCTAATATTTTGAGCTGTGAAGTCAGGTTATTCATGTTTCTTCTTTTCTGATGAATGCTGCAGAGCTATGAATTTTCCTCTTAATACTCCCTCACTGTATCCCACACATCCTGATAGTTCATGTCTTCATTTTCATTTTTTTTCCAGGGAGCTTTGGATTTCTTCTTTGATTTCTTCTATGACCCACTTGTTGTTTATCAGTGAGCTCTATAGTTTCCAGGTGTTTGGTTTGACTCTCTGTTTCTGTGTGTATTTAACTTCTATTTTCAGTGTATATTGGTCTGAAAGAATAGTTGACACAATTTCTTTCTTTTTATTTTATTGATGTATGTTTTGTGTCTAGCATGTTATCTATCTTGGAGAATGTTCTATGTGCACTGGAAAAAAAATGTGTATTCGGCTGTTTTGGGATGTAAAGCCCTGTATATATCTACCAGCCCTTTTTCTTACATTTCTTCCTTCAGCATCAGTATTTCCTTGGTGAGTATCAATCTTGTTGATCTATCAAGAGTTGATAGAGAAGTGTTGAAGTCTCAAACTACAAGTGTGTTGCTGTCAATGTCTTCTTTGAAGTCTGTTAGCAGTTGTTTTAGGTATTTTGCTGACCTCTCATTGGATGCATATATGTTTTGGAGTGCAAATTCTTTCTCATATACATGTCCCTTGATTATTAAGAAATGGCCTTCACTATCCCTTCAAAACTTTTTCAGACTGAAGTCTATATTGTCAGATACTAGTATGACCACACCAACCTTTTTGAGGAGTTGTTTGTATAGAGAATTGTATTCTAGCCTTTGACTTTGAGTCTGTGTTTGCTTAAATTATTCAGAAGTGTTTCTTGTAGGCAGCAGACTGTTAGATTCAGTTTTTAGTCCATTTTGCCACTCTATCTCTTAATTGGTGCATTTAAGCCGTTGACATTGAGAGAGATTATTGTCCTAGAATTTTGTGCCATCTTTTTGAATAAGATTATTGTGCTTTGTGGGGGTTGTCTTATCTTACAGTAGCTCCTTAAGTCTTTTTTAAAGTTGGTTTTTGAGTCCATAAATTTCCTGAGCTATTGCTTATCAGTGAATTTGTGTATCTTTCCTTCAAATCTGAATGTGAGTCTAGCCAGATAAAGAATTCTTGGTGAAGCCTTCATTTCATTAAGTCTTTTTGCAATATCCCATCTTTGTGTTCAGGCTCAGAGTGTTTCATCTGAAAAGTTTGCTGTGAATCTTAGGGATGATCTTTAGTATGTGATTTCCTTCTTTGATCTTGCTGCTCTCAGTATTCTATCTATTTTTTTTATTCTAATTATGATGTGTCTTGGAGTATTCTTATTTGGATTTATTTTAGCTGGTACCATTCAGGCCTCTTGAATCTGGGAGCAAGTGCTCTTTAATTCTGGGAACTTCTCAGCAATGATGGCTTTGACAGTTGCTTCTTCAAGATTTTTTTTCTGCCCCTCTGGGACCCCCACAATCCTTATGTTGTTCCTTTTGACTTCATCCCGATTATCTCTTGTTTTCTGTACATTAATTGTGAATATTTTACCATCTTCTGCTGTTGTCTAGAGAGTCTCTACACCTCATCTTTGAGATCGCTAATTCTTTCTTCAGCTGTTGTTACTCTGCTACAGAGGCCTTCCAGTTAGTTTTTTATTTCACCTGCTTTTTTTTGCCTTTTTGGGTCACACCTAGCAATGCTCAGGGGTTACTCCTGGCTCTAAACTCAAGAATTACTCCTGGCAGTACTTGGGGGACCATATGGGATGCCAGCACTTGAATCTGGGTCGGCCATGTGCAAGGCAAAATCCCTACCTGCTGTGCTATCACTCTAGCCCTGCTTACATTTTCATTTGAATTTACTCATTTCTGGTTTCATGTCCTCTTGTATTTTATTTACTTTGTATTTCATTGCTTCGTTGAGCTCCTTACACATCCCGAACAGTTCCTTCCAAAACTCCTTACCAGGAAGTTTATATTGCTCATCATAATTGCTTGACTCCATCTGGGCTGTGACTTCATTTGCAGAGCTTGGTGGAATTCTTCATTGCTTTACCATTACTACCTTTGAAGGTTGAAAATTATGTGTTCTCATATGGATAGGTCTACAGCTAATGGGTGTTTAGGCTACTTGTGGAGTTTTTGCAGGGTGTAAGGAATGTTGAGTCTCTGGTCCATGGCACTTCTATGTAGGATATTTGTTAACTAAGTACTTTGCATGGACACTAGTGCATCTGTGCAGTTTTGAAATTTGCAATGTGAGACTTGTGATGATTGATATGATAATAGACACCAACCTGTATTGGGGTGAAAGTGAGTTATAGGACCTCAGGGTGGGGATGAGGGGTCCGCATGGTAAGTGTGCCTCCCCTGGAGTCTGGGTGCTCTCTCGGAACTTTCCCAAGCTTCTGGTGAGGGGCTGAGAAGACCCTGGCTCTTATGCAACACCCATGTAATTTGGGGTTGAAGGGGAGTCGGAGGGCCTCAGGGTGGGGGTGAGGGGGTCCAGATGGTGAGTGTGCCTCCCCAGGCATCTGGCTGCTCCCTCTCAATTTGCAATCTCTTTACCAAGGGGAAATTCTGATGCTTTGCACACAGCCCACCTCAGTTCCAGAGAACTTCAGAGCTTCTATCATCCCATCAGGGATGCTTGTAACAGCTATGTCTTGCTCTCCGTGGATGCTTGTAACAGCCATGTCTTTCCATGATATTGCACACTTAATATTTCTCTCCAGTGAAGGCAAAGTATTTGCTGTTCATATGAGAAATTGATTTGCAAAGTGGCCAACACCATTCCTGGGTCCATAGCAACAATTCCTTAGGATAAAGTTGATTCCCCAGCCTAACATCCTAATTGAGAGCTCACTTCCACTTTTACACACAAACTGAACTCCAGAGGAGCTGTCACCATCCTGGGAGCTTGTTTCTTTGTAGAATGTTATTCAAAAAGCAGCACCATCATTGCTTTGCTCCAGCTCCCTGCCCCTTGCCTGGTCTCAGGTCCCAGGAGCATCTGGCTTTTGGGCAGAACTATGAGAACTTGTGCCAGGCTCCCTCCCAGAAGTTACTCCAAGATCATGACTGACCAAGGAAGACATACTTCTCCCAGCCCAGCTGTCTGGTCTCTGTGACTCAAAGACACTCCTTCCCAGAGGAAGAGAAATCCCAGACACAGGCCTGACAGTCTGTCACTGAAGCTGTTGCAAAACACCACAAAGCTCTTTCTTCACTTAGTGTCCTAGAGCCCAGCTGTCAGGACCCAGTGGCTCAGGCCAACTCTTGGCTGAGCCACCTCCCTGCTGAGTGGGTCTCTCCTAGCTTTTGTGCAGCTTGAGTCCCAGAAGAGAGTTTAAAGGAAACTTTGGAAATGTTCAAACTGAATAAAACTGTGCTACTGCTCATGGTCCCTTTACTTCTTTCATTTTTGCCATCTGGAGGCACAACCTGTCTGGGTTGTAAGCCCAGATCTGTGTCCTGTTTACTCTTGCCACTTGTCTGCTGATCTTTTCACTGAAGGTTCTCCACAGAGAAGGAATTTGATGGTTATTTCTGTCCCTCCCCTGCACGCCGGAGAAGTTCTTAGCTGCATCCTGGCTCCCAGTACACCTCTGCATCGCCCCGCTTTCCATATGCTTTGGAAATATTCGTGCCTCTGTCAGTTGTTTGCAGAACTGAGTGTGTGTTGGGGCCTCCCGCTCCTTTAGTCATGAACATCCAGAGCTTGACAAGCCAAGGACAAGGTAGCCTGACCCAGAAATTTCTATGCATGCTTTTTTAAAGAACAAGTTTAAATATGTGAAGATGCAACTTGAAAATATGTTTCTTTATGTATAAAACAAAAAACCAGTGAATGAAAATCAAGCAACCAAATTAGACTGTCTTAGACTGTCTCTTTCCTAATGCTAATGCTCCAGCTAAGCAGAAAGTATAAGTAGGTACAAATCACTATCACCCAACAAGGTGTCAAAGCAGTTTTTTGGGCACATTTGTGTTCTGTATAAATATATGCTGAAGTCCTACCCACAACAACCTAGAAAGTGACCTTATTTGAAAAGAGGATCATTATTATCATTGTAAATAGCTCACTTAAAATGAGGAGTTATTGGAGTAGGGTGGGTTCCTTATCTAACATATATACTTATTTAAAAAGAGAGAAAATTGACACAAGCATGCATAGGGGGAATGTGAAAGGTCAGTTCAGGCAGAAGATAGATGTTAGTCATTCAGCATTTGGCTAAGGAAATTCCTGGACTACTGGAAGCTTTAAGGGAGAAATATGCATCCCTCAGAGGCCACAGAGAGCGCACAACTACCAATGCATTTATCTGAGCTCCTGATTTCCAGTAGAGAGAGAGAAAGAGAGAGACAGAAAGAGATAGACCGATAGACAGAAAGACAGATATTGAAAGCCAGAGGCAGACAAGCAGACACAGAGACACAGACAGAGACAGAAAGAGAACTTTGCTGTCTGAATATGCCATTCGTGATACTTTGTTACAGTGGCATAGAAAATACTGTAAGAATATAACCTAAATAAAATATCCTCTACATAAATAGTTGCAAAATGTATCTTCTTTGATAAGATTGGTTCATTCATCCAACTGACACTTAGTCAACATACAGTCTTCTTGAATTGCTTTATCTTCCAGGAAATGATTGTTTTCTTATTAGGGGTTAGTCATTGCAGGCATATAACAATAAATGAAGAGTACATATTCATTATTAGTAATCACAGTTTATAGCACAAATAAAGTCAATCTATTAACTGCTCTCCTAGTAGATGGTACTAAGTAATTGAAGAGAAGCAAGACCAAGAACAATAGGACAATCATTAGAGAATGCTCTGGATGGTATCTCTGAGTTGTCGTTGCTGAAGGCTGCCTCTTCTAGGACGGGAAGGAGACTAAAAACATCTGTGTAGGCACCAAGCTCTGGAGTTAATCTGAAGAATAGGGCAAACCTCAAGAATGAGCTGATACTGAGAAGACATGACATTGTATGGAAGAAGACAGTGCTGGTCATTGGTGGAGGAACACTCACCCTCTGGTGGTAAGTATGGTGTTGAAGCATCAGATGCCTGAAACTCTATTATTAATGGCATTATACATTGCAATGCATAAGTAAAGATTGAGGGGAAAGAAGAATATGGCACTCTCACTGCCTGCCACCAATTCCATTTCAGAGAAAATGAGAATTCCTTGCAGTATCAAGTAGGAGGTACCAGAAGGCTGCCTCAACCAGAGCCCAGATTCTGAAATCTTCAGCTGCAACTCAAGTAGTGAGTTGGGACCTGTGTGGAAGTGGGAGTAAGCTTCTGCTAACACAATCATGCGATGTAGAAGACTACTGCCATGTTCAAACAGCTCTCCAGCTCTATAATGCACCTATCAACTACCCCAGACCAAGCTATTCTGTAGCTATTTTTTTCCTTGTATACTCAATCATTGAGGGGCTGGGCACAGGGAGAGGCAGTACAGCTCTGCCCCATGTCTGTGAGTCTCCATGAGGTGCCTAGGAGGGATGGCAGGTTCTAGCCCTGGCCCGCCACCCCAGCAGAGCCTCACAGCAAGCCAGATGACCCCCCACTCCATAAGGGGCTTCCATTTTCCACATCCGGACTTCCCTCTCATCAGAACTCCACACAGCAGACCAGACTATCACAGCCTAGCTCATCGAGATCCAGCCTGCAGCAGTCTTTTTTTTTTTAAATTCGCCCAGGTATGCTGATTCAGAGACTCACAGACATGGGGCAGAGTTGCGACTGGCCTCTCTCTGTACCCAGCTGCTCGTGAGGTGCCCAGAAGGGATGGCAAGTTCTAGCCATGGCCCGCCACCCCAACAGAGCCTCACAACAAGCCAGACCACCCCCCACTCCATGAGGGGCCTCCATTTTCCACATCCGGGCTTCCCCCAGCAGACCAGCCTATCACAGCCTGGCTCATGTGGCAGCAAGTGGCCACGCGGTCATCAATAAATGCTGGATTTAGAGATGACTACAAGAGTATGCTACCCGCACAGCAGAGCCTGGCAAGCTACCCGTGTCGTATTTGATATGCAAATACCAGTAACAATTATAGACCTCATTCCCATGACCTGATGGAATGGTTTGAGGCTCTTTATGTTCCTGGAGCAAGCAGGTGCCCTTGGGCTCTATTTGCATGAGACAGGTCATATGGAGATGTTACTGGTGCCCACTCGAGCAAATTGATGATGAACAGGAAGATAGTGATACAGCGATACAGTGATACTCAGTCATTAAATAGTTTAATTCTGTGTTGAAGTTCTGGGATTTAAGATGAATTCTTTTACAATCTTCATCTGGCCCATTGAATTCACCCTACTATTGGCTTACATAGTTGCCTAGAAATGATTATTCTTGACTCAGGGTGGGATGAGTCTTAAAAGTCAATTAAAAGTCAATTGAATCATAGCTCCAACTCATCAAAAGCATCCCCTCCTCCGTACCCCTATTCCTCTCCCACACTCCTTCCTTCCAAATGCTTTCAGCATTTTTCTGTAGTTGGTCATCCAGATCTGGTGATTTATGGATAAAATTCTTACCCATAGAGTAATCCATTTCATTATTGATTTTCTAACAACTTGAAAGACCAGAATCAGTCAAAGTCTTCATCAAACTGTTCAGCACCATTACTAAGATATTTTCAGTAAATATGTGGGTCATCTCTCTGGAAGATATTGTAGAATGATCCTTGGAATATCCATAGCATTTCCATTCCGTGAAGACAGTTCACAAGACGCTGTCTTCCCATTCCTTTCTGTGCTTCCAGTAACTGTGGCTGTTGCCATGGATATCATCATACCCTTGTGACAGTTCCTTTTGACTCACAGCTGTTGAAATCACTAGCAGAGCATTGGAGAGTGGTTCTTTTTTTAAAAGTATCTCTGAGTGTATTAAAATAATGGGATTTCTCCTCTTAGTTTTCTTCTGCTGGAGGCAGAAACTGGTACTTGATGGAGGAGAGGTTGGTGGTGGTTTCAGCAGTTATTCTTGCTAATAAGAAATAAATGGAAGGGAATGAAAAAAGTCACTTACTGGCCACCTGCTTAGTGCTAAGGACCATGGTAGATGTTTAAAATCTGCTTCTAAGTAATTCCCCATATGATATACATTTATTTTCTCTATTTCATAGATGAGAAAACTGAGGTCCACAAAAATATGTGGCCAGTTCAGAACATAATCAAATGCATTTCTAAAATCAAACAACTTCCCTGAGTGTAACATCATTCCATGGCTTTGTCTTCTTTGGGAGCAATCTATTTCCCTAGCACTCTGTAGTTATATACTTCTAGTTTCCCTGGAGATAATTTTGCCTTATCTTGAGATAGCTCTACTCTTTGCTTTTTTATCTTCTGGAAAATCTTCTCATTCTTCATCTATAAAAGTATCATTGATTATAAAGGAGGCTGGTTTGAGAATGGGACAGTCTCAGGTATCCATCAGCACCCTTGATGCCCCCAAAAAAATTATGTTTCAATGTGGGACTTTGATTCAAGAGACTTTGTCTTGACAGGTGAACTTCCATTTGACCTGAAAATTAAGTTCAACTATGTGACTGGCCAAAATGTTAGTATAATGAAATTCTAGTAACAACTTTGGGCAGCAAAACATAGGTACTTCCTTGGTTGATTATTCTTACCAAACTGTCACACAACCAGTTCAGGAAACAAACACATCCTGATTTCAAAGGGAAGGGGACACAGGGAGATTTTCACTTGAAAATTTTGCTCTGCCTTATGTAACTTTTCTTTGGTTGATTTTAATCAGAATCAAACATTTTATGTGGAACTAGTAGGCCTCTCAATTTTGTAAGTTCTTCTGGTGAATTGTGAAAAGTGATGGTGACTTGGAGAACTCCCCTTAGCCTTCCACTTACTGCCAAAAATGAGGGTTACCTTAGAGACTATGTCCCCTAACTTTCACCGGCTGAAGTTCTTGAATTCTGCCCCCTCATCATCAGAGAAATGGTCTGACAACCTGACTTTTATCTCCCAAAAGATGATATCTGATATTCAATGGGTTATTTTCTAGTTCTTAGTATGCAGATCTTTTCCAATGAATCCCATGGGTCAAGGACTGGTTTTAGTATTTGTCTTGATATCTGGCACTTGACAGAGTTTCTAGCAGTCAACAGAGAAGATACTAAAAATTGTTGCAAATAAAACCACAGATAATTCTATCATGTCAGAAATTCAAAATGATGTAGAGACTTCAATTGAGCCATCTATTCTCTCTGGCTGTTTATAATTTTGCTTCTTTTTTACTTTATATATGGGTGACAAAACCAAGAGCTTTAAATATTCAAGTTGTGCTCTTTCATGAGCCAGGTACTTTATCTTTTAATACACATCTTACACATCGGTGGTATTTTATACAAAAAATAATAAACAACTGCTTAAATGTATTCTAGCAGTTCTTGAAGCTGAAAGATTACGATCATGGGGCGGGAGCGATAGCCCAGCGGGTAGGGCGCTTTCCTTGCACGTGGCCGGCCCATGGCGGCCCGGGTTCGATCCCCGGCATCCCATATGGTTCCCCGAGCATCGCCAGGAGTAATTCCTGAGTGCAGAGCCAGGAGAAACCCCTGAGCATTGCTGGGTGTGACCCAAAAAAGCAAAAATAAATAAATAAATAAATAAATAAATAAATAAATAAATAAATAAATAAATTAAAAAAAAGATTACGATCATGGTGCCAATGTGCTCAAGCTCTGGTAAGAGCTCTCTTTTTAGCTGGTAGATGTCCTCATCTTGGTGTGCATTCACATAACTTTTTGATGTGTCCTTATGGGGGTAAATAGAAAATATATATATATATATATGAAGAGAGAGAGAGAGAGAGAGAGAGAGAAAAGTACCTGCCATAGAGGCAGGTTGTAAGGGTATAAGGGCAAAACTGGGGATATTGGTATTGTAAAATGTGCACTGGTGGAGGGATGAGTATTGGAAACCTGTATGACTAAAACTCAATCTTAAACAGCTTTTAATGGCTTATCTCACAGTGATTTAATAAAAAATAATTGAAAAAGAAAGCTCTCTGGTGTTTCCCTTTTTAAAGAACATATCCCATCTAAGTCTTAACTTTCATCAAACATATCCTTGCTCATAAGATCCTCCTCAATTACCACAAGCGTGTGGGAGTCAGAGGTTGGTTTAGATAGAGAAGGGAACATGTGTGAATAAATGTCTAAAGTTCTGATGCTAACATAGAACTGAGCATTAAATACAGACAAAAAAATGCAAATGATGGCTTCTAAGTGTACGTAGTGCACTTAGAAGTGTACAATGTGTGGGAGAAGGAGGAGAGAGAGAGGAAGAGGAGAGGAGATAAAGAATCTGCCATTTAGGCAGGATGTGGAAGGGGGGGGGGGGAATTGGGGACATGGGTGGTGGCTGGGGGTCACTGGTGGAGGGTGGGGTGCTGGAACACTGTGTGACCGAAACCCCCAAGCGTGAACAGCATTGTAATTGTATATCTCACGGTGGTATAATAAAATGTTAAAAAAAAAAAATAAAAAAATAAGAACCTCCTTAAAACTATCACATATGGGGTTAATGCATCAATATAAAAACTATAAGAAAACCATTTGAAACCATGGAAATGACTTATTATTAGATTGTCTAAAAGGTTTTGTGCAGTACTGGTCCTCATAGATATGAAAAGTATGGAAATAAAGAGATTGTAAGATCTAACCTGGACAGTGATTCCCAGAGGCAGGGACTTGCATTTCCTCTGATCATTAAGGATTTTATATAATAAGCACATGAGATGCTGCAGAGGCACAAGAAAGCATATGTCTTTAGCAGAAGAGGGAGTTCAGAAAATTCTATGTAGGCTCTGAGGATTTCTTCTTTATTGAATCATTGGAAAGATAGGAGGAAAAGATCACCTCATCTGTCATGTACCCATGTCCTTGTCACTTGAATCTGAAAATGATGACTGCCCAGGAAATTTTGACAACATCTGCAGCCTTTAGTCTAGGGGTAAGCAGCATCTTGTGCTTAAAGTTCTTAAATATACAGTGCCCTTAGCTGCAACCCATGGTGTGGTCTGATGGAGAGTTCATGCCAGCACTTAAGAGAAGGGAACTGAAAACCAGCTAGATCAAATGGTTATAGGATTTATCCCAGCTGGTCGGAGCAACAAAGTGGGGTGAAAATCCAGCTCTCAGAGGAGTAAGGGAGTGTGTTCTCAATTATAACACATGCTGTTTAGAATAAAGGTGCAGTTAAAAGATCACCAGGCTTATCCTTTGGTGCACATCTGGAAGAGCTCAATGTCTTCTTTGGCTTTCCTGGTAGAAATGTCTAGGAAGTGAATTAAAGTATCGGGTAGAAAATCATAGGTCAGAAAAAGACCACTCATAGCTATTTGAGTGCAAACTTCAGATCATTACTCTTTACTAACACAGAGGAAGAAAATAAAAATTAAAGTCAAAGGTTAAAATGACCTTTGTAAACTTGAAATGCTTCAGCAATGTTCATGTCATTGATAGCAATAGGTGTGCAAAATGTCCAGATGTATTGCTGATAGAAATAAATGAACAATTCTATCATTGCTAGAGAGGAATGGAGAAATAACAGGTAGTAAGAAAAAATATCACTCTAAATTTCTGGAGTGTTAACTGTGCATTGATTGTCAGAAATAAATATAGTAATTGGCTGGTGGACAAACTATTTTGGGTTGAACATCACAGATAACTGGAGCAAGAAATGAAACTATGACTGAATTGTGGTGAAATGCAAAATAAATAGATTAGAAATGAAAGCTACAAAAATGATTCTTTTAATAATTTTGGTAAAGGGATGAAGAAAGCAAATGAAACAATTTCACCATGAAATGATATTTTAGGTAGAGTACCACCCCTCAGTTTGGTTTGCTTGTGTTTAAGTTCTGGCTGTGCAAACATATGACTGTGTGTTCTTTTTTTTTTTTCCTTTTTTTGGGTCACATCTGGCAATGCTCAGGGGTTTTTCCTGACTCTGCACTCAGGAATTACTCCTGGCGGTGCTCGGGGACCATATGGGATGCCTGGGATCGAACCCGAGCCGGAATGGGCCGGCCGCATGCAAGGCAAATGTCCTACCTGCTGGGCTCTTGCTCTGGCCCCAATGACTGTGTGTTCTTAAGTAAGTTACCTAAACCTCTATGTGTTACAGTTTCTTAATCAATGAAATGATTATCACCATAATGATGATGATAATTTATTTTATATGTTTTATATGTGGTAATTAAGTTAATATATACATACTGCTTGGGACATTGCCATAGTCATAGTTAATTGAACCAGTGTGAGTTAATTTTAATCATGCAAATGTTTGAAACATGAAGAAAGCAAGAAATTGAATATCAGTTTGGTGGCAGGGACATTATTGATTGAAAGTGTTTTGAGCATGAAGGTGTGGAGCATGCATTCTCAATGCCTTTGCATGTTTCTTTCTATATTTTATTCATTAGCAGTATTTGCCCCTTTTATGAAATACCAGTATACTGAAAGCTTTGTACTGGGATGTAATCATTAGGTTATAATGTTGATTGACAGGCCAGTGGGAAGCAATGTCTCAAGGGCTTTAGATGGGATAAAGGAGACATTTCTCAGTTCATACCTCACTCTTCCTGGAACTACAAGACTAGTTTCATAGATCACTGAAAGTTCCTAATTATATAGTTATGATCAGAATGATATTACTGTAAGTACAGAATCTATAAAGAGCTAGGCATTGACTCTGCCACATAATTTGAGTCTGCTCCATCTATGCTGAAGATATCAGTTTGAATATGACCATCTATAGATTTCAAATCTATTTTCTTTGTTGACCATTTTTAAATTTTTTATCAGAAGTAAAATAATAAAAGTTCTACTCCCTGATTCCATGAATATGTAGTCTAATTGGGAGAACTTAAATGCAAATAATGATATAGCACAACCTAACTATTGGTAGGAAAGATACCAGGGAGCAAAGCAAGGAATATCCCCACCAGGCTGCCCTGAGAGAGTGTGTATCTAAGGCTTTCTGAATTAGTGTCTTTGAGAACAACCAAAGCTAGTCATATGAAAGATGCAAAACTAGTTTAGGGTGTTATAACAGAAAGTGCATATTCATGGTGGCTATTCAGACACTGCACACATTTCTGGTGGGTGGCACACAGAGGGTAGTCGAGGGATGTAAACATAAGATCTATCTTGAATTAGCCAGCATCTGCTCAGGAAAAAAAGTGATTCTTAGCATCAGGTGATCAGACAAAGGCAAAATGTGACTATTCTGTGGAACTCTTGTTCACAAGTTTCCCACAAGAAACTTTGTGCCCTGAGAAACTGAGTTTTCTTCCTTGTAAAAGGCTTATAGTTTTAACTGAAAACAAACAAACCCCAGTGCTCCCCAAATGATCTGTTATTCCATTTGCTGGTCCAATGATCACTGATTACAGTGACCCGGTAGTTTGACTACTTCATTTCAGAGCTTTAATGAACACTACAGCTTGAAGGTGGAAAGGCATGGGAGACACTGAAGGCATCTGGGCCATCTTGAAATGGCTCCAACTTTGAGGTTTAATATAAAGTTTCCTTTGCATTTGCTTAAAATATTAATATATTTTGTTAAAATGTATTTTCATTGAAAATTAAAATTTAATAAAATTTATTTACAAATTTTAATTAAAGTTATTTAAAAATGAATAAAGTACATAGGTCAGAGAGAGCTCAATGGGCTGAAGGCACACCTTGCATACAGGAGAAGCAGATTTGATCTCTGGCACACCATTGTCCCCTGAGCACCCCAGAGAGACTCTGAGCACAAAATCACTGAATGTGGCCCCATCTCTCTCTCTTTCTCTCTCTCTCTCTTTCTCTCTCTCTCTCTCTCTCTCATACTCACAATTCCAAAAATTGATAAAATTTTGTAGTACCTTGAACCTAAAGTCAAACTAAAGTTATATAAGTAGAGTTTTTTGTGTGATATATTTTAGGAAACAGCTGCAGGCAAGGCTTATTAACGAACTACAAGCTACGTGAAAAATAAAGAGTCTATACTTAGTCTTCTTCAAACAGAGTGACTTTTTGTTGAGGTAGGGTAGGGGGTGCAAAATGAATTTCTCTTCTTGTTTTTTTTAATGTTTTAACAACCAAAGTTGAGGGTCTACACATTCATATCATTCTAGGAGATGGTGTGATTCTGTATGTGGAGGAGAGTTTACTACATTGCAATAGATATATAAACAAAGGTATAATGACAAAAGACTTCAAAGATGATTATGATCAATTTTATTTTTATTAGCAGCTCAAAGAATCGAGCACAGGGAGAGTTGAGATGAATTCTGTAGAGTTCACAGGATGACATAGTGGGGGAGAAGCCCCTGTAGGTGGTGGGATAGGGGGCGTTCAGTGGAGGAGGAAAAAGTGGGAGGGATTATTTTTCCATCCAAATCATTCTCCTGAAGTGCCTAAGACATCCTATAGATGCTGAGTTTATGCTTTTAAAGATGGATGGAAGGCTGGATGGTGTGGCAGATGATGGATACGGATAGAGAGAGGAACAGAACAATTCTCTGGTTCAGTTAGAACCAGCTTAGAGGCACAAGAAAATACAATTGAGTATGATATGAACAAACCATATTATCATTTACATAGTGGCCAGGTAAGATTTGCAAAATTGAGAAGACATATTTGTTGAGCTCCTGTTATAGGGGAAAATATTTCAATCACTTTTAATTGTTTCTGCTTTGCACTCGACTCTGTGCTAAACTCCACATTCCATACTTATGAGAAAATTAAAACCCAGGCCTGATCCAGAAGACTCAAGTTTTCACATTATGAAGTGAAGAGCCATGTTTTAAAATCAAGGATGCCTGCTGTACACTGGATAGTCTTTCTACAGAAGTTCCTAGAAGGAAGAAATTCACAGGATAGATGGGCCCATTTTCTAGAGAAGTTATAAGTAGGGGTTTTGTTTGTTTGTTTGTTTTAAGTTAAAAGACTCAGACCCTGATACTGAAAGTCAATGAACATTTTCCTTCTACTCTCTGATTCAAGTGATCCCCAAAGCCAAGATAAGAATATGGTTGTCAGTCTGGTGGTGAGTGGAGAGGAAGATTTTTGCATAAGCACTTAACCACAGCAATGATGAAAATTATGAGATATTGTTAAGGAATAAAAACTCTGTTCTACCCACATCATGGGGTCAGGAAGAGAAAGTGATCCAGTGATTCAAACAAACAAGACTTTCAATTCTGTAGAGACTAACAGTGGGTTCTGATTCCCTTGCCTATAGCACTTTAGTGGGTGTGTAAACATTTATACACTGATAGAGTTGGTGTCACCTGTGAAGATGTACAGGCACCCAGTGACCCCCACATGAAAAGCAGCTAAGACTCTTGGCTGAGGACTGGGCTCCCTACAAAAACCTAACACTCAAACAATGTCTGTGTGAATGATAACCATGGGGTCACAGCCAAAATATGCTCAAAGTCACATTGGTTTCTGATTATCACCCTTCCCTGCCTACTAAATTATATGTCATTACAGTGCCACACATTGTGCTATGTCTGGATTTGCACACCAGTATGTATTAGAACCACCTGTGGGAGAGTGGTGTCAAATGGTAGGTGTTGGACCAGCTTAAAAGAATCTATCTGATTTTATCCATCAGAGATGGCATCCCTGATTAGCTTTTCTGAAACTTTCTGGTGGTGCTGCCCAGAGCCTCTGTATTTTGCCTGTACTTACCTCCTGCAGGCCACTTTGTAGATAGGGACAGAAAAGAGTTTGGATCTGTAACTTCATGTAATAGAACATCTTACTATATATTCCATGTTAGCTGGTATAAGTATTTTCTCTCATGCTACCACAATCATCATGGGACAATATAAATCTTACTAGTATATTTACCTTGCCATGTTGGATCTATATGTATAATCTATTTATAATTAGACCAGAGAGAAATGCTGATTGCCTCCAAGCAAGCAAGCATGGCTCTCTATAAGTCTAAAAGCTAATATACAAAACAACTATGAAGTAAAGATGAGAATCTTGTGAAGGCTTTGAGAAATATATACCTGGTTGTAGAATATCCATTGGTACAGGTACATGTCCTTCCCCAAATCTTCTGGAAAACCAGGGACCTGCAGCCTTGACTGGGGCAATATTAACATTTTAGTGGGGACTAGTTGAGGTCCTGTAAGGAGCATAACTGAGGGGGATTGACCCTAAAAGCTTTCCGTTGATGTGAGCCACTCAGGACTGAAATGTCATAAAACCTACTCTCTTCTGTGCCTTTTCTCCTCTTCTTCACTCTCTGCCTCTGCTCTCCTCTCCATTCTCTGCCCTGTTGCACTAGGAGTCTAAACCTACACGTGGTCAGGGTCCAGCCAGGAACCAAAAGTATGGGGTTTTCCTGTTACTGGATTGAATACTAAAACAAGTGAGTAAAGCCTATGAAAATTTGCTGATTCTGGTGTCTTTCTCTATCCGACAGCTGTGATTCCCCTGGAGCAGTAAGGTATATATGAACCAGCTCACAGATTTTGTCAGGGAACCAAGCATCCCCCAACACTGTTGGTCCAGGAATCCACTGCTATTAAAACTGCTGATCTGGGCACTAAACATTCCCACTTCTGCTAGCATGTTTGTAAACCACACTGGTTGGTATTTTCTTGTAATGCACCAAACACTGATAGTTATAAGTTCATAGCATTGAAACTGATGGCAATCCTTTGAAGTTTCTATCACACACTGATTTCACCAGAATTGGGAAAGATGACTGCAGCATACTTGTAATTTTGGAGTCAATTATAGTCAATGATCCCCTTCTTTCCTTCCTTCATTCCTTTGTTCCTTCGTTCCTTCATTCCTCCGTTCCTTCCTTCCTTCCCTCCCTCCTTCCTTCCTTTGTATAAAGGAAGAGGAAAAAATGGATGGCAATCAGTTTTAACATTATGCCTTTCCATAGTTTCTAATAGATACTAAAGTGGAATATGATAGGTATCACTCAGTATATAGAAAGGCAATTTGGGAAGTTTATCATTTTAATGACTAAAATTTTGCATATAGTCATATTATTTATTTACAATCACTTGATCACTTGATCACTTGAATCCGTTATTCATCAATTTGCTCGAGCGGGCGCCAGTAACATTTCCTTTGGACCCTATCACGTGCCAATGTAGCCCAATGGCATCTGGATGATTCAGGAATATGAAGAACCTCAAGCCGTTCCTTCAGGGTCTTTACAAGGAAGTCTGACCATCTTGTAGGTGGGTGGCCACGTGATCTTTTGACATCCCGTGGGATCCAGTCGGTAATGGCTCTAGTCCAGCAGTTGTCTCCAAATCGCATTACATGTCCAGCCCATCTGAATTTCGATGCCTTGGAAAACGAGACAGCATCCCTGATTCTGGAATAGTGACAGAGGTCAGAACTCCGGATTCCTTCTCTCACTTGAGTGAGGCGTGATATTCCAAGCATAGCTCATTCGATTCCTCTCTGGGAGACCCGAATAGCATTTTCATCTTGCTTTCGTAGGGCCCAGATCTCTGAGGCATATGTTAATGCAGGGAGAATGGTGGAGTCAAAGAGATATGCCTGGAGCCAGAGGTTCTTTGTCCTTTTAGCTATTTCTTTGATGCCTTTGAAGGCATTCCATGCCGCTCTCTTCCTCCTGGGCAGCTCAGGTTTTAGGTCATTGTTCATCATGTTGATTTCTCGACCTAGGTACACATAACTGCTGCATTCAGAGATGTTTGTTCCATTGAGAGTGAATGGGGCCTCTGGAACTAGTTCATTCTTCATAAACATGGTTTTCTTTAGATTCAGCTGTAGACCTATCTTTCCACATTCTTGGTCAAAGTCAGCCAGCATTTGTGCCGCTTGGCTAATGTTTGGTGTTATTAGAATGATGTCATCAGCGAAGCAGAGGTGGTGTAGTTGCCGACCATCTATCTTCACTCCCATTCCTTCCCATTCTAATTGTTGCATGATGTTCTCGAGGGTGGCGCTGAAGAGTTTTGGTGAAATGGTATCACCCTGTCGAACCCCTCTTTTCACATTAATGATCACTTCTTTGTAGAATGGTGAGATCCTGGTGGTGAATCCATCATACAGCTCACGAAGGATCTTGATGTATTGGGTTTGAACACCATATTTGGCTAGGGCTTCGATGACTGCTTCAGTTTCCACAGAATCAAAGGCTTTCTGTAAATAAATGAACGTGAGACAGAGCAGCATCTTCTACTCCCTACAAACCCCAATGAGCTTGGTTACTGCATTTATTTACAATATAGTGGGCAAGTGGTGCTCAGGAGGTTCAGAAGCCCCTCTTGAAGAACGCTTGGGCCCTGACTGTGCTGGCATTTGAACTCTGCAGTGCCAAGTAGTATCTAGATTACCTCTGTGATGATTAGAGACCTTCAGAGCTTCACTCAACAAAGCCTAGATACCATATGATTGCTGGGATCAATCTTGGGTCAGCGATCTACAAAGCATATAGCTTAATGCTGCACTCTCTTTATCCCCCACATACTGAGCTTTTATTTAATAGTAGATATCTTACATACTAATGTAGGTTACTTATATTTGTATGGGAAATAAGAAAGAGAAAAGGGAGAGAGAAAAGGAAAGGAAAAGAGAGAGAAAGAAAGAAAAGAAAGAAAGAAAAGGAAGGAAGAGGAAGGAAGGAAGGAAGGAAGGAAGGAAGGAAGGAAGGAAGGAAGGAAGGAAGGAAGGAAAGAAAGAAAGAAAGAAAGAAAGAAGAAAGAAAGAAAGAAAGAAAGAAAGAAAGAAAAGAAAGAAAAGAAAGAAAGAAAGGAAAGAAAGAAGGAAGAAGAAGAAGGAAGGAAAGGAAGAAAAGGAAAGAGAGAAAGAAACAAAAAGAAAGAAAGAGAAAGAAAGAAGAAGGAGGAGGGAGGGAGGAAGGGAGGAGAGGAAGGGAGGAAGGGAGGAAGGAGGAAGGAAGGGAAGGAAGGAAGGAAGGGAAGAGGAAGGAAGGAAGGAAGGGAAGGAAGGAAGGAAGGAAGGAAGGAAGGAAGGAAGGAAGGAAGGAAGGAAGGAAGGAAGGAAGGAAGGAGAGGAGGAAGGAGGAGAAGGAAAGAAAAAAAAAAAAAAAAAGGAGGAAGGAAGGAAGGGAGGAGAGAAAGAAAGAGGAAAAGAAAGAAAGAAGGAAGGGGAAGGAGAGGAGGAGGGAGGGAGGGAGGAAGGGAGGAAGGAGGAAGGAGGGAGGGAGGAGGGAGGAAGGGAGGAAGGAGGAAGGAGGGAAGGAAGGAAGGAAGGAAGGAAGGAAGGAAGGAAGGAAGGGAAGGAAGGAAGGAAGGAAGGAAGGAAGGAAGGAAGGAAGGAAGGAAGGAAGGAAGGAAGGAAGGAAGGAAGGAAGGAAGGAAGGAAGGGAAGGAAGGAAGGAAGGAAGGAAGGAAGGAAGGAAGGAAGGAAGGAAGGAAGGAAGGAAGGAAGGGAAGGAAGGAAGGAAGGAAGGAAGGAAGGAAGGAAGGAAGGAAGGAAGGAAGGAAGCAAGCTGGTTGACAGTTTCATAGCCAAGTATAAAACAGAATTATTTAAATGTAGGCTGTCTCAAAATTTAGGCCTAGAGAACAGTAAACCTGCAGAGGGGGCAGGTGGCAGAACAGGTGCAATATTGCCAGAGTTAAAGTCAGAGCTAGCAAGGCACTCCAGGAGGCACCAAGATGGAAACAAGGATAAAACTCAGGACAATATGATTAAATCACAGCAAGAGAGCTTTGGCTGGTTGAAACAGTATTTAAAGGCCAAAGTTCTCATCTCCATGTTTTATTTTTCAAAATTCCATAAAGAAACTTAGAACATTGTCTTATCACTTAGATGCTCAGAAATGCTTAATTTGAAAGATTCAAGAACTACTTCATTGTTATATTTTGTTTTTTTTATCATGTGGTTCTTTAGAAAGCTTTGGTCATTGCTTCCAAGGGCTTATCATATATACATTCAAAAATAACTTACTTAGGGCATGTTTCTCTGCATTAGATAAAGACAACATCCCCCTCCCCATTTTAAGGCCTATTATTTACCAGTTAACCATTAGCCAGCAATCTCCAAACCAGTTGAAATAGCAATCCAGCTATAGAGTGAAGACAGGTGGCTCATGAAGTCATAGGAATGCATGATAAAGAAATCCAATCTAGACTAGCATGGAGATAAGATCTGTTAGCGTTGACCTTGCACTGAGCACTTAACAGTGACTAAAACACATTGTTTTTTAAAACAGAAGAGATACAGTGATTTCCTAGTTTAGCAATATTATCTTACTTTATCCTCTTGATCACTGTATCACTGTATCACTGTCTTCCCGTTGTTCATCGATTTTCTTGAGTGGGCACCAGTAGCATCTTCATACATCCCATCACAAGCATGTGTAGCCCAGGGGCATCTGCTTGCTCCAGGGACAGGAAGATCCTCAAACCATTCTTCAGGTCATGGAATTGAGGCCCATAATTGTTACTAGTTTTGGGCTATGAAATAAAACACAGGTAGTTTGCCAGGCTCTGCTGTGTAAGTGGTGTACTGTCAGTAAAAGGCTCTCATCTCAAGCATTTACTGATGAAACTTCAATGGGAAATATAGGGTTTTAACTTGAGTGGACCTCTAAGGAACTATAGAGTCTAGGTGTTGAGAATGACTGACCTCATGATGTGTGGGTTGCTCTGACTTCTTGCTAGGCTTACTGGGATGACAGGTATCAGTTAGAACCTGCCTAGAACTGTACACAGTGTATAAATGGGAAAGATCCTGTGTAGGACCTGATCCTAAAATCAGTACTATCTAAGAATGTTGGAGCTGTGGGTGTGGCATGGGTCTCTCCCTGGCATGGAGGTGGACAAAAGGGCAGAGGAGCCCAAATCTCCACTTCAAGTCCAGCCAGCGTGGCCCTTCCCCACACATGTGAGCAAACCCTTGAGTAATGTTGAACTCCCCAGGGGCTAACCGAGCCCCTTACCGGAGGTCAGCCCATGGATTGCTTCCATGTGGGGCCAAGCAGTGCAGCTGTGGGTCTGGAGTGGATGGGTCCGGGTCTCTTCCAGGGTTGCCGAAGGAGCTGTGGGTGTGACATGGGTCTCTCTGCAAAACGGATCTTGTTATTCCCAATTCAGAGTAGAAAGTTGATGTTATATAAGGTTATCAGAATTTAGGGTCACATAACGTAAACACAACACCTTGATCTCCTATAAGTCTTGACCTCTATGAGCAATATCCCAACATAATTGCATATAAAGAACTGGGTTAAAGAGATAAATCAAAGGTCTGATATAAATGTTTCGCATACAGGAGGTCAGGGTTCAACCCCTCACACAATCTCTCCAAGCACAACCAGTAGTCACCTTGGAGCACTGAGGTGGGAGTAGTCCCTCAGCACTTCCAGATGTGTCAAGTAACCAAAATCAAAAAATTAGGAAATACTTGGGACTACTTTTTCCAAACTAGAAAGTTTCAGAAAGGTAATTCAAGTGTCTCTTACCATTTGTGGACTTGGAGAACGGAAGTGGAGTGGCACTGGGTCCAGTTGTTGGCATTTGAGAAAGAAGCAGGATGTTATACAATCACTTGTGGACAAGGATATTTTTCAGAGACCTCCCTGTGCTGGCCCCACTTTCTGAAAATACTTTCACAGCTATAACAGTGGTTCAACCTCAGTGTGAAGACAATCACCTGGAGAGCTGGTTCAAGGATTTTTGCACCCCAACTCCAAGGATTCTTATGGAACAGATGTGGGATAGGACAGAAAGTTTGCACTCATAACATGTTCCGAAGAATGTTGACACTCCTGGCCCGAGGACCACACTTTGAGAAGCTACAGCTGAATCAGAACATTGGAAAATTCTTGTATAGGGTGGGACACAATTTAAAATCAGATATGTTAAGGAAGTCCTTTTGAATCTGAGGCAGCTGTAAAGCTTGTCAAAGTCCCTAATCCTGCCCCTGATTCTTGCAGTCTAGATTAACAAGCTTCTCCTCCAAATCCTGTGGAACTATAATGAGAAGGGACAGAGCAATAATGGTCAATATGCAGTCCTATGTATCCTTTGAAAGCTATTTCATTTGGCATCTTCTTCCAGAGTTTCCATCATTCATGTCCCTAAAACTGAACCATACTGAACTGGCAAAGCATCTTTCTAGTTCTCATATTGGTTTGCACCAGTATTTTTTTAAATTTTTTTATTATACTACCTTGAAACATACAATTACAAAGGTGTTCATAATTGGTTCTTGGTAATACAGTATACCAGCACCCATCCCTCCACCAGTGCCCCATTTCCACCACCAATGTACCCCACCCCTCCCACCCACCCCCCATGCTGCCTTAATAGCAGGTACCCCAGTTTCCTCTCTTTCTCTCTCTCTCTCTCTCTGTCTCTCTCTCTCCCTCTTATTTTACATATTGTGGCTAGTCCTTCAGATATTTAGAGTTTATAGCTTAAGTCTCTTTGTGTATATTCAATGGTGAGTTTTAATCTGCCATTACCATTTCCCACATTTAGTAATTCACTGGTATCTATTTATATCCTATTAATGAATGCATTTATTCTATATCTGTCCTTTTCCTTCTGACTAATTTCACTCAGCATGATAGTCTCCATGTCCATCCATTTGCAGGTAAATTTCATAATTTCATCTTTTCTGACAGCCGCATAGTATTCCATAGTGTAGATGAACCACAGTTTCTTTAGCCAGTCCTCTGTTCTTGAGCATTTAGGTTGTTTCCAGATTCTAGCTATAGTGAATAGCGCAGAGATGAATAAAGAAGTACAGATAGTGTTTCTGCTATGTGTTTTTCGGTCTCTAGGGTATATTCCCAGGAGTGCTATTGCTGGATCAAATGGGAGCTCAATGTCTAGTTTTCGGAGGAATGCCCATATTGTTTTCCAAAAGGGCTGGACCAGTCGGCACTCCCACCAACAGTGAATGAGAGTCCCTTTTTCCCCACATCCACGCCAGCACCGGTTGTTCTTGCTGTTTTGGATGTGTGCCAGTCTCTGTGGTGTGAGATGTGCACCAGTATTTTTATTATAGTTAATAGTTTTCAGATGGCATGCCTAATTCATTGTTTTGCTCTGGCATACTTTTGAATATATAGTGCAAAGTCGTTGGCATACATGTAAAAAACAAAATGTTAAACTTTTAAAAGCATTTAGTTGCATATTTTTATTGTTTTCTGACTCCCAATAGACACATGAAGCCATGGACCATGAACATTTACCCCTTGTTTTTATAAAAATAATAAAAAAGGATATGCATTTAATGGGTTATAAATGGCACACCTCAGAATAATAACAGTTCCATCATGTGCCCCTTCAAAATAAAATTGGCAAATTCACCTTTGATGTTGATCCATTAAACAGATTTTACAAAAATGCTTTTTACAACTGTACAAGTGGGTGTGAGGCAAAATAATATGATGCAAACTATAATGAGAAGGGCCAGAGCAATAGTGCAGCTGGTCCTGCATTTTGCCTTGCATGCACCAACCCGGGTTCCATTCGCTTCATACCATATGGTTCCCCAACAACACCATGAGTAATTCCTGAGTGAAGAACCAGGACTAATCCCTAAGCAATGCCAGGTGTGGCCTACAAGGAAAAAATCCTATAGTGAGAAGCCTCATCATCTTCAATAAAGCTAAGTAGAAGACTTATAGAAAGGCCCCTAGGAAGTTACGGCCCTTGCTGACAATCACTCTACTGTGTCATAACAAAAAGGAAAATAGCTCACCATCCATCCCTCCACCCCATTCCCTGGTCCTTGCCCACAGCTAGCTATCTTGGCAGAAGTCATAGAAGAGACCCTTCTTTAGGTATGTGCATATGAATTCCAACATGGCAAAGAAGACAGAGTGTATGGTTAGATTGGAGCATGTTAGGAAATAGCCCAAACTTGAATTCCAACATCTGTTTCCTTTGCACTTTCTCCACACCCACACTCCTTCAATAGACTCATAAATCTTCCTGTTAAAAAAAAAGTCTACTGTGTATCATGTAGATAGTTTATTGATAAAGATAGGACAGTTTAATTAAGTTTTAGATGGAATTGTTTTTGAAAAGATTCATTTTAGGATTCACACTTTCAAACAAACTTTCTGCTTTATGGGTGCTCACTTTTTTTAAAGCCAACAAACCATAACACTGAAAATGTTGTTTCATGGTAGCTTATTACAAACTGCCTCACTGAGCAGATTGTAGGTTTATACTCTATGGTAGGATTTAGCATGCACTGCGATAATGATAGAAAAATGAAATGAATTTCAACAAATAATCAAGGATGCAGTTTCAAAAGACTGGTGAATTCTTGGTACAATCACTTTTTTCTAAGTCATGTATATTTTATGAGTCTGAAACAACTGATTCCAATAAGTCTTTGGGCTATGAAAGCAAAAAAGGAACACAAAGTAATGTAGCATAGCATAATATATGAAGCAATCATTCAAACATAGCTTGCAGTACATACGTCAATAAACTTCCACTGTATTGAAGTCAGTGAAGGATAGGAGATATTTAAGCAGAAGATGTTTATTCAATACATTGTTAAAAATACCCATTTTTCTTCAGCTTGCAAATGTGTCTGAGAGGTATTGCCGATTTATCAAGAAAAAAACAACTACCAGTATGATACAACCAAAGAATACTGAGTAATTTCTCATCTTGTTCTTTGAACCTAATAAGATGGCAGGGGATCGAGCTATAATGAGAATTGTCCATTCATGGAACAGAATCTTACACTGACTTGAATACAGATAAGAATTCTCCCAAGTTCTTCAGTATAAATTAGCAACAATGAAATAACTTGGAATTCTCTTTCAGAGCGGAAGCCTGATGACACAGCTGTCTGCATTTGTATTATACTCTTACTACTTCTCCTTGGGGCAAGCAGCCTGCTCAGATCCTAGGGCAAAGAGTTTAATCCTTGCAGGATTTGACTGGCAGCAACCCCTTTGTGCCTGCCTCTGACTTCTCAGAGGGCTATAGTATTCTGTGGGGAATATTGTCCTAGGGGG
Organism: Cryptotis parvus; assembly: GCA_021461705.1. Classification (NCBI taxonomy): domain Eukaryota; kingdom Metazoa; phylum Chordata; class Mammalia; order Eulipotyphla; family Soricidae; genus Cryptotis; species Cryptotis parvus. The sequence goes on from JAJIBD010002003.1 coordinate 65,042, forward strand.
ATTTTAGATGGAAAAGGAACATCTTGAAAAATGGTGATTACTTGAATCTTCCATTGCTGTGTATTAAATAGCCACAAATTCAATGAGCATCATTTATGATCTCTCCATTCCTGTGTGTCAGAAATCCAGCTATGACTTGTTTAGGTGTTTTTCTAATCCCAAATGGGTGGATCTCAAATGCCAGCCCAATTTTTCTGTCACTAAAGAATTTACTGAGAAAAGATCTGCTATTGACTCCCTCAGTATTTGTTTTCTGCCCTAGCTTCTCCCTGCCCAGGGAAGAATGCCCTCATGGGGGTATGGGAGGTATAACATTGGATTTGTTTGCAAGCACCCACTATATGATATTGGTGTTTCTGTCAATGATAGAGAATATGTACAAGGTAATAGACCATACCAAATCACTTGGATCTGAACTTGGCATGGGATCTTAACTGCACATGGAAAATCTCTTCATCATTGCCTTATAGCAAAGCTGATTAAGAGAATGCAGTCTCTTCAGGATCCAAGTCACTTTTATAGTCCAGGACAAAGATATGTCAGGAAGATCCTAGAGGTTTTGGATTTGAAGGGGGGGGGAGGGATCACAGGATTTTATATGCTATTTCCCAAAATAATCTTTATCCATGCCTTTACTTTTAAAAATCATGATCTGTAATTCTACTCTTTGAAAAGTGTTTATAATTGATGCCCCTATTTGCTAGATTCTGGTAGCATTACAGCAGGTTGAGGAGTAGAGCATCAGGTCACTTTAAATCTCTGCCCCTGGAAGAAGATGCCAATCAAGACATAGAATAGGTGACTGGGGGTGGAATTTATTACAGAAAAAGGAGGCCCCCTAAGCACAGGCTCAGAGGTGAGTCAGAAGAAACCTGCTAGCTCTCCTCTCTTTCGGAACAGCTCTCTGGACCCACCTCTCTCTCTCCAAGGAACCTCCAGTTCAGGAAGGAGTACATGCACCAGGTCAGTGCTTAGTGCAGGCAGGAACCTCAGAAACAGACAAGGGTCAGAATCCAGACAGGGCTTGAATGCCTAGGAGGGGACAAATTGCTGAATACAGGACTCACCCACGCTAATGTGGTGTTGTCTGGAGAAGACCAAACCTGGGACTAGACAGCAGAAACTGTTGGGGATACAGCTGTGAGGCCCAGCAACAGTATGAGCATAGGGATCTGGCCCACATGGGCTGTCATAGCCAGCTCAAACATAGTATACATGGAGCAGAGAGCTGCGCAGGGACAGGACAATTGACACGTTCATGTGAGGCGAGCAGATTCATTCACTGGATCAGGCAGTGTTAGGGACAGGACTAAGATGTCTTTCATGGTTAATGGAGAGGCCTAGACATCTTGGGAGGGACTGGAATCATCTGTACGTAAACTAATTTTCAGTCTTCCGAGTTTTGTGTGTGACTCTTTCATACAATTCTTAAGATCCCACTAGTGAAGAAAAGTCTGCTTTAGCGTTCACAGTAGGATAGTCCGGAGTTTGAATCACTACTCTAGATTTCATTTCACTGAGTCTATATAATTTGAGCTGCTCTATAATTGATATTCAGCAGTAAATGATTGCTGATATTGAAAGATATATTTTATATGAATAGAGTCTTAATGTTTAGGAATCACATTCTTATGGACCATATTGAATAGTTAAGGCGACCCTTGCCTTGCAAGTGGCCAATCAGGGTTTGATGTCTGGCACTGCATATGGTCCTTTGAGCTTTTCCAGGAGTGGTTTCTGAAAGCAGAATTAGAAGTAAGCTGGATATGGCCTAACTCCCTGACCCCTGCCTCTAAAAATAAAGGAAAAAAAAAGAAAAAAGAAAAAGAAATCGCATTCATGTATTCTGTTTCATTGAATAACATAGGTGTGAGGTAGATGGCTAAAATTCACTTGATCACTTGACATCCCATTATTCATCAATTTGCTTGGGCTGGCACCGGCAATATTTCCATTTGACCCTATCACGTGTCAGTGTAGCCCAATGGCATCTGGTTGCTTAAGGAATACAAAGCGCCTCAAACCGTTCATTCAGGGTCTTGACGAATAAGTCTGACCATCTTGTAGGTAGATGGCCACGTGATCTTTTGACATCCCATGGGATTCAGTCTGTAATGGCTCTAGTCCAGCGGTCATCTCCAAATCGCATTACATGTCCAGCCCATCTAAAATTAATGTATTATTTTTAAGCCTTTCCCCATGCTGAGCTGATCATGAGGCATCCAAGAGGGACAGTGGGTTCCAGGCCCTGAGTGGCCACTTGAATAGAGCCTCGGAAGAAACCAGAGGAACCCCCTGACACCATGATGACAGCCATTTTCAACATCTAGATTCCACAGCTCATCAGAGCTCCACCCAAGAGAGAAGCCAATCTCAAGTCCAGCTTGTAAGAACCCAACCCTTGAGAAAAGCCTATTTCACAGACACAGATGGTGCTGCTACTGGCTCTCCCATTGCATGGAACTGCTTCATGGCCTTGTGGAATATCAGTAAGTTCAAAAACTAAGAGTGCTCACAAGACAGAGCCTGGCAAGCTACTCTTGTTGTATTTGATATACCGAAAACAGTAACAGCAATAGACCTCATTCCCATGACCTAAAGGAAAGATTTGAGGCTCACCATGTGCCTAGAGCGAGCAGAGACCCTTGGGTTATACTATCTCACAACAGGGACAAATGGAGATATTACAGTGCCTCCTCAAGCAAATCGATAAACAAAGAGAATACAAGTGATACAAGTGATCTTTAAGGTCATTTATTTTAAATATATAATTAACTTTGTCATTGTATTATCAATTTTGGGAAACTTACAACATCAACGCTGAAAATCAAAAAAAAGAAGTTTTTCTCTTGTATATTATTAAGGCACTCTATGTTTTTTACTTGGATCACTTGGATCTCTTGTCTTCCCGTTTTTCATAGATATGCTCGATCGGGCACCAGTAACATCTCCATATGTCCTGTCACATGCTAGTGTATCCCAAGGGCATCTGCTTGCTCCAGGAACATATAGAGCCTTAAACCATTCCATCATGTCAAGGGAATGAGGTCTATTATTGTGACTGGTATTTGGCATATCAAACACAACACAGGTAGCTTGCCAAGCTCTGCCGTGAAGGTGGGATACTCTTCTAGTTGCCTCTCATCTCGTGTATTTATTGATGAGCTGCTTGGTCACTTTGCGTGCAGGATGGGGAAGATCAGCTTTTCTGCTGGGTGGAGCTCTGATGAGCTGTGGAGTCCGGATGGCAGCCCTCATGGTGTGGGGGTTCCTCTGGCTTCTTGTGAGGCTCCGCTGGGATGGCGGGCCAGGGCTAGAACCAGCCTTCCCTCTTGGGCACCTTGTGATCAGCTGGGCACAGGGAGAGCCATTAGCAGCTCTCCCCTTTGTATATGAGTCTCCATTTTCCACATCCAGGCTACCCAGCTCGTCAGAGCTCCACCCAGCAGAAGAGCTGATCAAAAGTCCAGCTCATCAGAGTCCCACTCTACAGCAGTCTTTTTCAAGCCCAGCCCAGGTGTGCCTGATCAAGAGACTCACATACATGGGGTAGAGCTGCTACTGGCTTTCCCTGTGCCCAGCTGATCACGAGGTGCCTGGGAGGGAAGTCAGGTTCTATCCCTGGCCCTCCTCCCCAGCAGAGCCTCACAAGAAGCCAGAGGAACTCCCTCACCATGACTTTTATTATCACTGGAATAATTATTAGATAGTAGAATCACATTTTGTTTACTTATAATCCCCCACTGTTTTATGACTATTACACAAATTATTAGCCCTTTTCTATTGAAGAAAATAGCTGTGGGGGAGGTACTCTCAAATGGATGTTGTGCAGAACCAACATAGATGAGATTTTTCTCATATATAAATATATTTCCTCAGCTTTATTACCCCCAGACATATTTTAATGTCAAAATATTCAAGTAGTTTAGAATTGTTTAATGTGGCAGAACTAATGCATGAGAGGAAAGAAATGCAAAGCTGCAGATTTTAGAGGGAAAATAATTTAATGAAATATTGCCATAGCTAACCATTCACTTTAGAAGCTTCTTAGTCAGGAGAAGAGAAGAAATCAACTGACTGAGTCTCACTCTTTCATTCTCTGTAGTTCAGGATTCACAAAGCAGACTTGTGAGGCAAGGAAGCTGGGTAAAACAGCAGAGGAATGTGTCCTTGTCCTACACCTGGTAAATAAATTCCTGCTGAATATTGAGACCCACAGGTCTTTAGCTCTATAAAAAAGTAGAAAGTCAGATGAAAAGTTAACTTGTAACTTTAGAACAAAGGAAAGCCATTATTGATCCCAGATATAAAAAAGAGGGGCAGTATTGTATCTGATGAGAATGATACTTTTGTGTCCAACCCTCAGAAAACATTGGTATGTTGAAAACCTAAACTCTTTTGAAGATATAAGGAATTGAGAGCTTTAAAGACAGTTAAAAGAAAATTAGATCCTCAAAAATGGGATCAGCAATCTTATAAAAATGTCCTATAGTGGCTAGAAAGATAGTATAGTGGGTAGGACACTTGCCTTGCATGTGGCTGACTCAGATTACCTGAGCTCTGCTGAAAATGATTCCTGAGTATATAGCTAGTATGCCCTGAGAAACAGCAAATGCAACCTCCAAACAACAATAACAACAACAGCATAAAACTCCTATAAGTTCTCTTATAAAATCTTCTTCCCACCTGGGAGACATAAGAAGTCATAGATATGAAGCATCAGGAAATGGGTTAACACCAGACTGTTTTGCATCTGCGACTTAAAGAGAACATGCTCTTATATACCTCAGTATTTTGAATAGTCATGTACAGGGAAGAAGAAGGATAACTTCGTTCCACATAGTTCCACATAGTTTCAACAGATGACCATAAGAGGACTATTTGATTCCAAGATCCAATGGCATGCTTAGAAAGGGTTTCTGATTCAGCATTGTTGAGGCTGACTGAGGTCCCCAACAGTATTGGATCTATCAGTTTCCCTAGCCACATTCGGGGATACCAACCATCCCCTCTCACTGATAGATGAAGAAACACAAGTGCCAGGTCCTAGAAAATCTAAGACTTTAATTCTCCATGTACTACTCACTCCAGCTCACTCCACATAACCCTGAATCCTGAATCCCAATCTGCTAGTGATTAATAGTTTACAAAGGCTGGGAGCAGGGAGATACCAAAGGTAAAACACTTTTATCTTGAGAAAAATGAGGTGAGAGCAGACATCCCCCAGTGGGGCAGAACAATCAGGGCACAATCACTGCACCTGATACTGGGGTCCATTTTGTGGGAATCCTTTGGCTGGTAAACAATCATTTCAATAATATTTCTAGTCATTTTTCTATTAACACAGTAAGGGAGACAGGCATTTATCTACACCTGAGTATAAATGTATAGGGTGGCCTTTCCTGGGGAGATTTCATTATATAACCCACAGTATGCTCCACTTACCAAATTGATCATTTGCAATCCCTTTCAGAGTCCTATTGCCAAACAGATACAAGTCTGCAGAAAGCAAGGCAACAGTCCTAAGAGCTCTCCTCTTACTGCATGGCTATCCACAGCTTAGGTCAGAACAGAGCTGTTCTGACCTTGCTCTTTACTTTCGGCCAAAGCAGGGCTTAGTCTAAGGTCTTGCACTCAAAACATTAGGTTTTCAAAGCCAGGGTGATCTCTTTTCCTGGTACCATTCAATTCCGCCTAGGGACCCTCTTTTGTGATATATGGAATTAAAATCAATCTAAGGGCAATTGAGGCAGTTAGAAAATATGACAGTATGTCCAGAAGTAACTAATTCAGAGTTAATTAATTCACAAATGCACCATCCCTACAACTATATTCCAGGGCCTATAAAAATTCCCTCAGTGGGGGCCAGGAGTGGTAGCCCAGTGGGTAGGGCATTTGCTTTGTACTTGGCCGGTCTGTGCCGGCCTGGGTTCAATCCCCAACATCCCATATGGTCCCCGAGTACTGCCAGGAGTAATTCCTGAGTGCAGAGCCAGGAGAAACCCCTGATCATTGCTGGGTGTGACCCAAAAAAGAAAAAAAATGGAAAAAAAATTCCCTTAGCATAAGATTACAAAAAACTTACAGGAAGGAGAAAAGCAACCTTTCATTTACAATATAAAACCCAGGAGTAAAAAATATAACCAGTAATCCAACACAGAATCTACATTTTTGTTGTGAATTATATGTGTTTCTTCAAAAAATCTATTTCTTTTAAATCTTATGAGTTTAGAGACCAGATAGATAGTAAAAGGTTTGGAGCTTGCTTTACAGGGACAGGATTCAATCCCTATCATCAGCATTATTGACCTTTGGCTCTGAACATTGCCAGGTGAGGGCAGCAACACCTATAATTGAAATAAAAAGACACCTAAAATACGGAGAGCTTTGATTTGGTAAAATCCAAGGACTCTTACTATTACTGGATACATCTCTCGATAATGTAGATATTTAGAATTCACCATTTTTATTCTTAGTTCTTTGCTCCAGAACCAGAGTTACCTCAATGGAGTGAACATTTGATTTACATGCATTAAAAACATTGGTTCAATACCCAGCATTGCATGTTCTCTAAGCAAGGAATCTCCAAGCACCCAATGGTGTGATCCAAAAACAAAAGCACAATTATTTGTTCCATATTTTTTTTAAATGTGCCCCTTTTCTAGCCATGGAGTTTAGATAATAAAATTGCTTTCTTCCTTAACTCTCAAAGTAGTCAAGCAAAGCATAAAACTCATATTCCAAATTTAAGAAACATTTAACATGCATTTAACAGACGTGGGGCAGAGCTGCTACTGGCTCTCACTGTGCCCAGCTGCTCCTGAGGCACCCGGGAGGGATGGCAGGTTCTAGTCCTGGCCCGCCACCCCAGCAGAGCCTCACAACAAGCCAGACAACCCCCCGCTCCATGAGGACCTCCATTTTCCACATCTGGACTTCCCCCTCGTCAGAACTCCACCAAGCAGACCAGCCTGTCACAGCCCAGCTTGCACGGCTTGCGGCCCCTAGGTTCATCAATAAATGCTGGATTTTCTAGATGACTACAAGAGTATGCTACCTGCAGGGCAGAGTCTGGCAAGCTATCGTGTCGTATTTGATATGCTAGATACCAGTAACAATTATAGACCTCATTCCCATGACCTGATGGAATGGTTTTGAAGCTCTTTATGTTCCTGGAGCAAGCAGGTTCCCTTGGGCTCTACTTGCATGAGACAGGTCATATGGAGATGTTACTGGTGCCCGCTCAAGCAAATCGATGATGAATGGGAAGACAGTGATACAGTGACAGTGATTTAACATGCAGAAAAAGTCTGCTAGACATTAAGTGATATACTACTAAACAAAGGTAACTACTAAAATAAAGATGTGTTCAGGAAGAATATATATAAAGTTCATTTACAGATTCATTGGAAATACCTATATTATGACAACTAAACAAATAGTAAGTTATGGAAACATCCATTCAAAATCATTAACTGGAAATAGTTCTATTTTTGGAGTGAATTTTCTTCATAAAATATACTCCTGATCAGTTATATTCTAATGATAAACCAAGAGGAGTGTAGCTAAGGCATAGTCTATCCTTAGTATTAAGCAGAATATTTGTTTCCAAATATTTTGGTTCCGTATTCTAGAGACAAATGTTTGCTTTAAATTATATTTTAAATGATGCCAAATCATTAATGCATATGAATAAGTTGGCCACCAGTAAAACATAAATTGGGTTATATGATTCAATTCAGAGCAAAATCTTAAGAAATTGAAATATCCTGCTTTGTTAAAAAGGAATACAAATATTTACTTGTAAAAGCATCCCTCTTATATGATGGAGCTACAGTTGTCAACTGAGTGGAAAATGCTACAAGGTCATTTCTTTTTTTTTCAGTTACAAAGCTATTTATTTTTTTCCATTGGGATATTTATTTATTTTTTAAGTATTTTATTATACCACCGTGAGATATACAATTACAAAGATGTTCATATTTGGGTTTTGGTCATACAGTGTTCTAGCACCCGTCCCTCCACCAGTGCCCATCTCCCACCACCAACGTCCCCGGTTCCCTCCCCCCTTCCCCAGCCCCCTCCATGGCAGGTTCTTTATTTCTTTCCCTTTCTCTCTCTTTCTCTTTTCCTTCCCTTCCAGACTATGGATTACAGAACATACATTAAGAGGTTGTCATGTGTATCCTTTTTGCCTCTATTTAATGCTCAGTTCTAGGTTGGCATTAGTACCCTCGACAATTATTAGCACACTGTTCCATTGTCTGTCTTACCTAACCTCTGACTCCCACACGTTTGTGATAATTTCCACCTTTGACAAGACCTCCTGATATATGTTTCACTTGACCTTGGATATTGGTATCATAATATGTACATATATATTTATGCCATGCAAATATATGCAGTCATTCTGTATCTGTCTCTCTCCTTCTGGCTAATTTCGCTCAACATAATCTTCTCTATGTCCATCCATTTATAGGCAAATTTTTATAACTTCATTTTTCCTAACAGCTGCATAGTATTCCATTGTGTAGGTGTACCAAAGCTTCTTTATCCAGTCATCGATTTTCGGGCACTCTAGTTGCTTCCAGATTCTGGCTATTGTGAATAATGCTGCTATGAACATAAAAGTAGGGATGGTGTTTCCGCTGCGTATTTTTGGTTTCCCAGAGTAGATTCCCAGGAGTGGTATGGCTGGGTCAAATGGGAGTTCAATTTCTAGTCTTTGGAGGAAAGTCCATATTGTTTTCCAGAAAGGCTGTACCAGCCGGCATTCCCACCAACAATGGATGAGTGTCCCCTTTTCCCCACATCCACGCCAGCACTTGTTGTTCTTGCTCTTTTGAATATGTGCCAGTCTCTGTGGTGTAAAGTGGTATCTCATTGTTGTTTTGATTTGCATCTCTCTGATGATTAGTGATGATGAGCATTTTTCATATGTTTTTTGGCCATTCGAATTTCTTCCTTGCTGAAGTTTCTGTTCATTTCTTCTCCCCATTTTTTGATGGGGTTGTTTGTTTTCTTCTTGTAAAGTTCTACCAGTGCCTGAAATATCCTGGATATTAACCCCTTATCAGATGGGTATTGGGTGAATATTCTTTCCCATTCTGTGGACTGCTTTTGTATCTTAGTCACTGTTTCTTTTGAGGTGCAGAAGCTTTTTTAGTTTCATGTAGTCCCATATGTTTATCTTTTCTTCTAGTTGCTTTGTTAGTGATGTTTCACCTTTGAAGATGCCTTTAGCTTCAATGTCGTGGAGGGTTTTTCCTATATTTTCTTCAATGTACTTTATGGATTCAAGTCTGATATTGAGATCTTTAATCCATCTTGATCTGATTTTTGTGCATGGTGTTAGACACAGGTCCAAATTCATTTTTTTACATGTCGCTGCCCAATTTTCCCAACACCACTTGTTGAAGAGGCTTTCCTTACTCCATTTTAGACTCATTGCACCTTTATCAAAGATTAAATGATCATGTGTTTGAGGTTGGGTGTCAGGATACTCAATTCTATTCCATAGGTCCACAGGTCTGTTTTTATTCCAATACCATGCTGTTTTAATTACTACTGCCTTGTAGTACAGTTTGAAGTTGGGAAAGGTGATGCCTCCCATCTTCTTTTTCCCGAGGATTGCTTTAGCTATCCTTGGGGGTTTATTGTTCCATACAAATTTCAGGAGCGCTTGGTCAATTTCTTTGAAGAATGTCATCGGTATCCTCATAGGGACTGCATTGAATCTGTACAGAGCTCTAGGGAGTATTACCATTTTGACAATGTTGATTCTCCCCATCCATGAACAGGGAATGTGTTTCCATTTCCTTGTGTCCTCTTTTATCTCTTGGAGCAGTGTCTTGTAGTTTTCTTTGTACAGGTCCTTTACATACTTGGGTAAGTTGATTCCTAGGTATTTGATTTTCTGTGGCACAATTGTGAATGGAATAGTTTCCTTAATATCCCTTTCTTCTCTTTCGTTATTTGTATATAGGAAAGCCACTGACTTTTGGGTGTTGATTTTGTATCCTGCCACTCTACTATATGCGTCTATTGTTTCTAGGAGTTTTTTGGTAGAGAATTTAGGGTTCTTTAGGTATAATATCATGTCATCTGCAAATAATGGTAGCTTGACTTCTTCCTTGCCTATCTGGATGCCCTTGATGTCCTTTTCTTCTCTGATTGCTATGGCAAGTACTTCCAGTACTATATTGAATAAAAGAGGCGAGAGTGGGCAACCTTGTCTTGTCCCTGATCTCAGAGGGAAGGCTTTCAACTTTTCCCCATATAGAATGATGCTTGCTGTGGGCTTTTGGTAGATGGCTGTAACTATCTTGAGGAAAGTCCCTTCAATTCCCATTTTCTGGAGGCATTTTAATCATGAACGGGTGCTGGATCTTGTCAAATGCTTTTTCTGCGTCTATTGAAAGGATCATATGGTTTTTATTTTTTCTTTTTATTGATATGATGTATTATGTTGATTGACTTGCGAATGTTGAACCATCCTTGCATTCCCGGGATGAATCCTACTTGGTCATGATGTATAATCTTCTTGATGATTCTTTGGATTCTGTTTGCTAGTATTTTGTTGAAGATCTTAGCATCCGTGTTCATCAGGGATATTGGTCTGTAGTTTTCTTTCTTTGTGTTGTCTCTCCCTGCTTTGGGTATCAGGGTGATATGTGCCTCGTAGAAGCTGTTTGGGAGTGTTTCTGTTTCTTCTATTTCCTGGAAGAGCTTGAAAAGGACTGGCAGTAGGTCCTCCTTAAAGGTTTGGTAGAGTTCACTAGGGAATCCGTCTGGACCTGGGCTTTTGTGTTTGGGCAGACTTTTAATTACTGTTTCTATTTCCTCAATGGTGATAGGCTTATTCAGGTATTGGAGGTCTTCTTGTTTCAGCCGTGGGAGGTTATAGGACTTCAGGAATTGATCCATTTCTTCTAGATTCTCATGTTTCACGGCATACAGGCTCTCAAAGTAATCTCTGATGATCTTTTGGATTTCTGTGGTTTCTCTTGTGATGTCACCCTTTTTATTTCTGATTCTGTTTATTTGGGTTTTCTCTTTCCCTGTCCTTACAAGTCTTGCCAATGGTTTGTCAATCTTGTTTATTTTTTCAAAAAACCAGCTCTTGGTTTCATTAATCTTTTGGATTGTTTTTTTTTTGGTTTCCAACTCATTGATTTCCTCTCTAAGTTTTATTATTTCCTTTATTTCTGCCTGGGTTGGGCTCCTTTTGTTGGTCTTTTTCTAATGTCTTCAGCTGTGTAGTCAGGTTATTTATGTGGGCCCTTTCTTGTTTCCTGATGAATGCTTGCAGAGCTATAAACTTCCCTCTTAACACGGCTTTTGCTGTGTCCCACAAGTTCTTATAATTGGTGTCTTCATTTTCATTTGTTTCCTAGAAATCTTTGGATTTCCTGTTTGATTTCTTCTATGACCCATTTGTTGTTCAGGAGTGAGCTGTTCAGTTTCCAGGTGTTTGGTTTGACTTCCTGTTTCTGTGTACGGTTAACTTCCATTTTCAGTGCATCATGGTCTGAAAAGATAGCTGACACAATTTCTATCTTTTTAATTTTATTGAGGTATGCTTTGTGGCTCAGCATGTGGTCTATCTTGGAGAATGTTCCATGTGCACTAGAGAAAAATGTGTATTCAGCTTTTTTTGGCATGAAAGAGCCCTGTATATATCCACTAAGCTCTCTTTCTTCCATTTCTTCCTTCAGGGCCAATATTTCCTTGGTGAGTTTCAGTCTTGTTGATCTATCCATCGTTGATAGAGCAGTGTTGAAGTCTCCAACTATTATTGTGCTACTGTTAATGTCTTCTTTGAGGTCTCCTAGCAGTTGTTTTATGTATTTTGCTGACCCCCCTGGGTGCATATATGTTTAGTAGTGTAATTTCTTCCTGGTGTACATACCCCTTAATTAATAAGAAGTGGCCTTCGTTGTCCCTTCTAACATTTTTCAGCCTGAAGTTTATATTAGCTGATACTAATATGGCCACACCAGCATTTTTGGAGGAGTTGTTTGCATGGAGAATGGTCTTCTAACCTTTGACTCTGAGTCTCTGCCTGTTCTGATTATTCAGATGCGTTTCTTGTAGACAGCAGAATGTTGGGTTCAATTTTTTTAATCCATTTTGTCACTCTGTGTCTCTAAATTGGTGCATTTAGACCACTGACATTGAGAGAGATTATTGTCATTGTATTTTGTGCCATCTTTCTTTTTGTGTTTGTTGTGCTTATGGCTCTTTATGTTCTTGGAGCAAGCAGGTTCCCTTTGGACTCTACCTGCATGAGACAGGTCATATGGAGATGTCACTGGTGCCCCCCCGAGCAAATCGAAGATGAACGGGAAGACAGTGCTTATGGGTTTGGTCGCATTACAGTAGACCCTTCAGTCCTTCTTTTAAAGTTGGTTTTGAGTCCATGAAGTTCCTGAGTTGTTGCTTATCCATGAAGTGGTGTATCTTTCCTTCATATCTGAATGTGAGCCTGGCTGGATAAAGAATTCTTGGTGAAGCCTGTAGTTCATTGAGCCTTTTCACAATATCCCACCATTGTTTTCAGGCTCGGAGTGTTTCCATCAGAGAAGTCTGCTGTAAATCTTAGAGATGTTCCTTTGTATGTGATGTTCCTTTGTATGTGATTCCTTTGTATGTGATGTTCCTTTTGTATGTGATTTCCTTCTTTGATCTTGCTTTCAGTATTCTATCCCTATCTATAGTTTTTGTCATTTTTATTAAGATGTGTCTTGGAGTATTCTTGTTGGGGTTTCTTTTTAGCTGGTATCCTACGGGCCTCTTGGATCTTGAGGCAAGCATTCTTTAGTTCCGGGAACTTTTCAGCAATTATGGCTTTGACAGTTTCTTCTTCATCAGGGTTTTCTTCTTGCCCTTCTGGGACCCCAATGATCCGTATGTTTTTTATTCTGGCTTCATCCCGATTATCTCTTGTTGTCTGTTCGGTAATTGTGAGTCTTTTTTTCTATCTTCTGGTGTTGTGTAGAGAATCTTTGGAACTCGTTTTCAAGATCACCAATTCTTTCTTCAGTAGCTATTATTCTGCTGTGATGGCATTCCTACTGTGTTTTTTATTTTATTTACCTCATTTTTAATATCTGTCATTTCCCTTTGCATTTTCCTCACTTCTTCTCTCATGTCCTCTTGTATTTTATTGATTTTGCATTCCATTGCTTCTTTGAATTCCTTTTGAATCCTTAACAGTTCTTTCCGAAATTCTTTTCAGAGAGGTTATAGAGCTCATTGGTATTGCTAGACTCATCTGGACCAGTGACTTCACTCACAGAGCTTGATGGATTTTTGCGTTGCTTTACCATTATGACTATTGTAGTTTGCAAATGTGAGTTCTTGGGTGACTAGATAGTACAGTTAGTAGGTGTCTGGTCTGTTTGCAGAGTTTGGGTGGGTGGCAAGGATGTAGGAACCAAGGTTCACTGGTACCTCATGCAAGGTAGGCAGTAAGAGGGTCGCCGGACGCTAGTGTGTCCGCGCGTTTTGAGTTTTGGGATGTTCCCAGAAGTGCAGGGCCCAAGGGTCGGTCCGGGGTGAAACCAAGGCAGTTTGTCTTGGTTCCCGTTGATGGAGTTTTCGCTCTTCCCTGGGGCAGCTTGGGGTCCGCGGAGATGCAAGAATCACACACACACCTGGTGGGAAGAGCGTGGGGATCTGCTGGGCCGCGGGCTGGATGGCGCCAGAGGGAGGTCCTGCGCTGATGGGTGGGGGCACGGTCCCCTCCTCAAAGCTGGAGCCTTTTCTCCTGGAGCCGAGTGGTCAGGGCTGCCCGCCCGGGAATGCACCTTGGTGGGAAGAGCGCGGGGATCTGCTGTGCTACAAGGTCATTTCTATAGACAAACAAAAGCTAGAAACCTCCAAGTTAAACTTACACTCAGAAGATGAATAGAAGAAGCTGAAAACTCAAAAAATGTGCTCAGGAACAGAAAGAACTGTTCCACTAGATGTATTCAGTTTCAAAATGTGGTGCCCGATGACCACAGTCCAGGATTGTTGGTGCCATAGCTTCCTTATCAGTGTCAATTGTGTGTTATATTATTCAAAGTTGACTAATGAAATAGTTCAATTTCAATTTTTTCTATCTAGTTATCCCAAACTTGCTGAGTATTGGTTGCAAAGTTGACTTTTTTCTCTCTTTTATCTGTTTATTTTTTCAGGTGTTAATTTCTAGGCAGAAAATGTTAATTTTGTAGCATATATATGTGTATATGTATATATACATATACACACACGTACAGATAGAACTAAAGCTCTCTCCCTTTTTTCTAGTCAAGAGCAGCAAATCCTCATAGAGCAATAAAATCATTAGGAGGGACCATCTAATAGAATATTCAATACTTTCTATTTTTTTTATTGAATCACCATGAGATAGATCGATACAAAGTTGTTTGTTGTTCGTGACTGGGTTTCAGTCAAACTGTGTTCCAACACCCATCCCTCACCAATGTCCCTAGTTTTCCTCCCCTGCCATAACATGTCTTTATAGCAGACACCTCTCTCTCCCTTCTCTCTCCTTTTTGTGCATTGTGGTTGGCAGTAAAGACACTGAAGGTTTATCATATTATCCCTTTACCTACTTTCAAAACTCAGTTCTACTTCCAACTATTATTGTCAAACTGGTCCCTTCTCTATCTTACCTACCCTCCTCTCCTCACACATTTGTGGTAGATTCCAAACATTGTTCAGTACTTTCAACTGCTTTTTAAAATTAAATTAATCAATAATTGTATTTGGGATTTTGGGTCACACTCAGTGGTGCTCAGGGGATTACTCCTGGATCTGTGCTCAGGGATCATTTCTTATGGTGCTCAGCGAACCATATACAGTGCTGAGAATAAATCCCAGGTTGGTGTCTTACAAGGCAAGTACATTTCTGCATCATCTATCCTGTCCCAATAACCATTTTTAATCATATTTTAATATTTTCCCTTCTCTTTCCTTTATTATTGATATTCTTCAGTGACTGACACTTTCATTGCAGTGCTTGCACACAGTCAGCTGCAACCTGCTAAAGTTCTATATCTTTGTTCTAGCATTAGGGACCACATACAAGTGGCAATGTATTGAGGAGCTCAATTGGCACATGGCGTCAAAAATACAAGAAAGCTGCCAACATGGATCCTTTTTAAAATCAATTAAATCCTGAGTTTCAGTGTTCTATCTTATTTCTTTTAGATATCTTGTTTACAAAAGTACTAAATAGTACATAATTACTATGCTAATTCCTCCACCAATGTATTGAGATTCGTCCATGAAATTCCGTGGGTTCTACTCCTTTCCACCTCACCTAAGTTGCATGAGTTTCCAGTTCCTAATGATCTCAATTTAGGATTTGTTTCAATTTGGTATTGTATTATACAGTTTTCTGCTTCCTTACACACTGTATATAAGCAAAATCGTCTAGTATTTATCTTTTATTTTTACTTCACTTATAATGACACCTTTAAGTTCATACAAGTATCTGTAAACTGTAAAGTTTTATTGTTTTTTTTTTTTTTGCTTTTTGGGTCACACCCGACAATGCACTCAGGAGTTACTCCTGGTGCTCGGGTACCATATGGGATGTCGGGGATCGAACCTGGCTGGCATGGGCCGGCCGCGCGTGCAAGGCAAACACCCTACCCACTGGGCTATCGCCTCCAGCCCCATAATTTTATCTTTTCTCATAGCTGAGAAGTTTGCATTGTACATATAGGCTACACTATTTTACCCATTCATCTGTTGTTGGGCACTTGGGCTTTTTCCAGAACTTGGCAGCTCTTGTGAACAATGGTACAATGAGTATAGGTGTACATAAGTCCTTTCAGACTAATTTTTCTATGTTCACTTCACTTGTATCACTTGTCTTCCAATTGTTCATCTAGCAGGCACGGATAACATCTTCATGCTAATGTAACCCAAAGGCATCTGCTCACTCCAGGAACGCTGGCGCTCAGACCATTCCTTCAGGTCATGGGAATGAGGTCTATAATTGTTACTGGTCTTTGGCATATTAAATACGACATGGGTAGATTGCCAGGCTCTGCCGTGTGGGTGGTAGACTCTCGGTAATAGGCTCTCAGTTCATAAATTTACTGATGAACCGCAACTGGGAGAGATCGGCTTTTCTCTTGGGTGGAGTTTGGATTTTGAAACGGCGGCCCTCATGGTGTGGGGGGTTCTTCTGGCTTCTTGCAACTCTCTATTGGGATGGTGGGTCAGGGCTAGAACCCACCTTCACTCCCAGACACCTCATGATCAGCTGAGCACAGGGAGAGCCAGTAGCAGCACTGCCCCTTGTATCTGTGTCTCTGTTTCAAGCATACTTCATAGTATGCTTTCTATCTTATTTGGGTCAATGTCAAGGAGCAGAATTGAGTCATGGAAGTTGTATTTGCAATGTTTCATAAGTTTCCAATAAAGGCCTGTCTCACAGAGTATTGCTCAATCTCTGTTCACTGTCTAAATTAATTTCTGGTGCAGAGTAGAAGATAGCTTTTATTGAAAACAGGATAGTGACCCTACACTATCTGTATTTTTGTATAACTTTTCTCTTTTACATTATTTTTTTCTTCAGGTCAAGAAGAATATCTATTTGCTTCCATCTTAAATATCGTGGTACTATGTACAGTATATATCACTATCACTATCTTTCCCTTTCATTATCTATTTGCTAGAGTGGGCCCCAGTAATATCTCCATATGTCCTGTCTCATGCTAGTAGAACCCAAAGGCATCCGCTTGTTCCAGGAACATAAAGAGCCTCAAACCATTATATTAGGTCATAGGAATGACCTAATATAAATGTTACTAGTATTTGGCATATCAAATACGACATGAGCAGCTTGCCAGGCTTGCCATGCGGGTGGCACTCTTTTTAGTCACCTCTAAATAAAGTATTTATTGCTGAACTGCACTGCCGCTAGACGCCGGCGCGAGCCAGGCTGTGATAGTCTGGTCTGCTGGGTGGAGTTGTGACGAGAGAAGTCCGGATGGGAAATGGCAGCCCCCATGGAGTCAGAGGGGTTGTCTGGCTTGTTGTGAGGCTCTGCTGGGGCGGAACGCCTTCCACCCCAGCAGAACAATATATATATATATATATATATATATATATATATATATATATCCCTCTATCATGAAGAGATAAGATCACACGGAATTAAAGTATGCATGCACGAATATACATATATTTTCTTACACTCTGTTTTTTTTGTAAATTGTAAAACCTTACTACATAGGGCACTAATATTTATATATGCAGATAATAGTGATTGCTGAATCGGAATGATATTTTCTGTGTCATGCCTCTGATAGCTGGGAGAAAATTGTGTGATAACTGCTTTTCCCCACGATGCATTTCCTCACACATCCCCACACTGAGACTCATCTGCCACTTCCACCCACCCAGCCAGCCTTGAGGAATCTTTTGCTGCCTCCTATCCTTGTCAGCTTGACGTCTTTCTGTTCAATAGCATTTTTAGCATTGTCTGCAAACTTGGAAATGACACTGCACACCCCCTCTTCCGTATTAATAAGCAAAAGAAGAAATAAAATTTGTCTTAACATGATTCTGTAAAATATTCATTTATTCTTAAACATTTTTAAAGAAACTTATTTTTAATGGCCATGCTAGATTATTTTATTCAGTCGTCTCATGTCTCATGATAATTGAAATTTGAGTAATTTTAGAATTGGATGTTGGTTAAAAACATTGCAAAGGAAAAATAAAATCATAGAGTGACAAAATATTGGATCTGAAAATGTCATAGAGTCTGACTGAGAAGGAGTTTCTGAAGTAATCCTTCCCACAATGTCCATGACTGGGACTTTGTTTCAGACAGAAGAAGACTGGCCACAAGGGTGGGAGAGTTGGAACATGGTTTGGAGTAGGAAAATAATTTGGGAGCATAAAATAGAAAGAGGGAGTCAGAGAGGAAAGAAAACAGATTGGAGGTAGAAAATGTGAGGGAGCTTTGGGGAAAGGGAAGAGAAGTTGAGAGGAAAATGGGCAGAGAAATAAACAAGATAAGTTGCCCCCACCCTCCTAACCCCCTCCCTCCAGAACCCAGCCCCTCAAGCCTTTAACCCCATTTGATGTTTAGGGTGCTATGCCCAGTTCTTTTCCTTGCTGCTCTGGGGCTGTTATAGACCAAAAGACTGACAAGCGTCCCCTCTGCTATGATAATGCTTGATTTCTGCATGAATGCATCCTTCTCTAACAGGAACCCTGGGTAGTCTCTCTATTTCACCACCATCACTTGTTTGACCTTTCTTTCTCAAGCCCAGAATTTTAAAACATTTTTTCCTCTTTTTTCCTGTATAACCGCTACCATGCACCTAACTTAGGGAAATGGAAAATCTGGATCTAAATCAACATTATAACTAAACTATAACTTGTGAGCCTAGAACCTTATAGACGCACTACTGAAACTTCTCAGAAAGTAAATCAGTCACCATCTCTTAGGACACCCTTTAAAGTGAATAGAAAGTTGCTCCTCACCACCACCACCACTGGCCCACCCCACATTCCCGCTCTCAGACACACACATGCATTACACCAGATGCTCCAGTGCCTCCATTAGGTGGTATCAACCACTTTGGAAAACACTGGTGTAGGGCACTGGGAACCCAATCGAGGGAATTATCTGGGATTCACTTACCTGTCAGGTGACATCTGCTCACAACAACCATCTCTGGAGACCCCAGTTCAAATGCCCATGAAGGGATATACTGAAGGTAATTCAAATATTATAGACCTCATATCCATGACCTGAGGAATGATTTGAGGCTCTTTATGTTCCAGGAACAAGCAGGTGCCCTTGGGATCTACTTGCATGAGACAGGACATATGGAGATGTTACTGGTGCCTGAATCGAAGATGAACGGGAAGAAAGTGATGCAGTGATACAGTGAATTCAAATATTAATGACAATAATTATTACCATTACTGATCATTTTCTATCAGCCCAGCTATTTCAGAAAACCAAACTGGCAAGACTTCACCAAGTATTGAAACTATATAAAACAACTGTTTTAAAACCCTTTGTAATTAGGTGATGTAACCAGGAGCCACAGTAACACTAACTCAACCACCTTTTATATTATGGTTTCGTTCCAGTTCATTTTCTGAATTTTCTACACTTAGGAGCTTTCTATAAGGAGATTCTTGAACTATTTATAACTTCAGTATGTAGCAGTAGTAAGTTAAATATTGTGGCTTTTTCTTTTGTGCCACGATATATAGAATGATATATTATATACAACGATAACATGTGAAATGTTATGGTCCTGTAGCAGTTTTTGTGCATTCATTCAGTTATCAGATTGTATTATAAATCTATCTCGTGAACTTAGTTTAAAGTGAGTTTAATAATGTCTTCCAGGTTTATTGTGCCATTTTTAAATAAATTATGGCCTAGCACAAAATGCCTAATCAGGTATTGTTGTCATAGTTTCATAGTGAGATTCTCTGCAAATGAATGCAGGTACACTCAACACTCCCTCTCCATTAGTTTCACATTCATCTAAAGACCCAATCAGCAATGGATCAAGTCTGTACTTTGTAGTTAAGGCTATGAGAGTTAAGTCAAAACTGAATTGTGCAGACCTAACTAATGCAGAATAACAACTTGTTGGAGGACAGGTTTAGCTATTCTGGGAGTTTTGTTGTTTTGCCCACTCCCAGCTTAATCTATTTAAGCCAAGTTTCATTCTAATGAGACCTCTCTTCTATATAAACACTGCTAGAGGGTGTGGCAGTTACAGAAGTCACCTTGATTAAATAACTTCTGACTTATACATCTACTAAGACTTCTCTGTTTTCTAGATTGGGCACAGATCCCTTATACCCACTGCACCCAGCGTGGGACAGTTAGAATTTACCAGTAGACTACCACCCTGGCTACGTTGAGACTATAGGAAGACTATAGGAAGGATCATACTAGTTTGCTCTAAGCAGGCGAATGTGACCCTTTCAGTTTACGAGAACAAGATACTCAGAATCACCCTGGTGCAGATAATAATAAGAAGGACCTTGTGGGTACCATCTAGATCACATGAAGCTCATGAAATTAAGATGTATTACTTTATATCAGCCCTCTCTCTCTCTCCAGTGTTTTACATAAGAGATAATCTCGGAATAGTCCTTGGCATAATCTTTGTTTATACCTGCAATAGGGTGTGAAACTACACTCTGTTTAGAGTTCTTTGTTGACATGACCCTCCCGGTCTGATTACTTTGGTGTATATAAGGGGCTGACTTGAGGCCCCTTCACCTTTTGGGCCTTTTAGCTTTCAGCTTTTGGCTCCTGTGGCTTTGACTCCTTGGCCTTCTTTGCTTTTTGGCTTTTGGCTTTTTGCTCTTTGGCCTTTTTGATCCTTCTTCCAGGTAGGACTCAGCTTCGGGTGAGATCTCTCTCTTTGGTGGAAAACTTAGGCTCTTTTGTATTGGTCTATGTTCGGACCAGAGCTAAAGTTTGTTCATTATATTGGAGTGCTTGTGGAAGAGCTTTTGTACTATTAAAAGCCATTTTTGGAACTGCACTGGACTCGTGAGTTTTCATCTATTCTCCCGGTGTCCTTGAGGTAGAAGAGAACTTCTGTCCTGACACTGTCAGGGACCCCAGCGGCGCTCCCGACAACAACTGTTTTAATAACTTATACTGTATTAAATTTTATTAGCTATATGCATATTATTTAATTATATGGGAGAATATGCACAGGTTAATCAAATACAATGTCTTTTTAAATAAGGGACTTGGGCACTCAGGGTATTTAGTATCTCAGAGGGTCCTGGAATCAGTTTCCTAATCATACCAAGAAACCTATCTATGTCATCAAGAAGCTACACATAATATCTTTAAAATATCTGTACTATCAGCAAGAATGCTAGGATTAGGGGAGGATATAAAATGGACAAATTATTGGTGCATATAATCCAATTGCCTCAGGATGTGTGTTGAGAGTTGTAGAGAGTAAGAGCTCTAGAGGTCACTGTCTGCTTGTCAGAGCTTGTTCCCCTCCTACCTGAGTGACTCAAGGTGAAGTGCTTAATGTTGAGTACCTCAGTTTCCACATCTATGCAATGGCTTTATCATCCACTACCAAATCACAGGTCAATGAGGACAATGGCAATTCATGCAAGACACTATGAAGAATGACTTCATAGGTTAGCAACATAAAGTGATAAATCCTTCATACATGCTTTTATGTAAATAATCATAGATGCTATAAAGCGAAGATTAGAAATGTTTTTCACATAATTGTCCTTCAATCTAACGCTTTCCAGAAGAGAATAAATGTCAAGTGCTACCAAAGCAAAAAGAAGAATAAAGAACAGGGTTGAGTATCAGTGAAGTGTCTCCTCGATCTCTTCAGAAAGCAGCTCACAATAGTGGTGTCTCTACACAGCAGGTCATGTCAGGACAGTCACGAGGGGCCCCAGAAGGGAGGCAGGGAAGAGGTGCTCAGGGAAGGCTCTTTTTGAGCCAAATAAGGGATTAGAGTCCCGCTTCTCTTTTTAAATGGCAGACTCAATTTGAATTTTTGCTCTGAAACTTGAATTCCACAGGGAATGTTTTGCTTGATTTGTGTTTCCTCTAAAAGAGAATTTGACTGAAGATAATGCTTATGCACCCCCAAAGCTGCATGTCTGCAAATATCTGCCAAGTTCTATTCTTGAATATTGACATATGTCCACATTCTACAGAGAGATGCTTTCAGGATTTGATTAGAAACAAATGAAGTCTAAAACGTGACCCAAGATGTCCTAGTTCCTGGGACCAACAGTACTCAAGCCTCATGCAGATCAACTCAGTGGGACTCAGGTATCAAATCACTTTCTCCAGATATGCCCTTGAAAGGAGGGGAATTCCAATGCTGTCTGGCTCTTTAGCTCCTTTTTACTTGCCCTGTTCAAAAACAAACAACAACAAAAAAGAAGATGACTTGCTCTTGCTTCCAATCAATCCACAGGTAGCTTCGGTCCGTAAATTCCTGTCTTGTATAATTGTTCCTAAACAAGGGCCTCTCTTGATTGAAAAGTGATGATTTTATTTCGTTTTATTTTTAGAAAAAAATCACCGAGCACTGGATGCCTAGGACAGCTGGAGTGCGGGGACGGGGACGCTATTTTTTCCTTGCTGCTTTGGGAACCAAGCAGATGGGTGGCTACTTATTATATCAGGGCCATCCATGGTGCATTCCAGCTGTTGACTATGTGACCACATTTACTATGGCAAAGAAGAGAATTTCCCTTCTGCTTTTCATTTTCTCCATGGCCCCCGGAATCGTGTATTTGTGTCCTGGGCTGTTAAAAGCACATCTGCCTAGTTCTCTCTGCAATATGCAGCCATGGATGCTCCACGGGAAAAACAATTTTCAAAAACACCTTTTTGTGCAATATGCCTAGGGACTTTGAAGCATTCAGGTAAGTTGAGCATATTCTGACATTTAACATTAAATAGCACAAGGGACACTCTCTTTAAAGATCAGCAGGAAAGACAATAAGAGTTCACAGGAGGGCTTCATAGACAGTAGAGAGTAAAAGGTGATGCCTCTGAAAGCAAGACAGGAAGGAGAGGATTCTGCCTTTTTCTCACTGCAATAAAACCGAGATTTAGTTTCAGTTCAGACCGTGATAATAAAGCAAATGTTGCTAGAGTCCCAAGGGTTTTTTTTTTTCATTTCTCAGTACATATAGAAATGTAATACTCTCAGTTTGATTCTCCTGTACCATATGACTAGCTGAGTACCACTTGGTGTGGTTTAGTGCCCACAACACCTCTGAATCTGAGCAGAAAACCATCCAGTCCACAGAAATACAACAGATGAGTATCACTAGAGTGGTCTCCAGGTCCCCTGAACTTTGCTTGGGAGACTCTCCCAAGGAAGAATTTATGTCCATATTATATTGTAGTCCAATTAAGTGTACAGTGACACAAGTATAATAAAAAGTATATAATTTAACTTAAATGTATTATTAAAACATACTAACCCCTAATCTAAATTGTCAGCAAATGGTGCTGGTAGACCTAGATAAGTGGTTAGTCAAAAAACCTTCTGATTTGTAAAAACATACCATCAAGCAATACACAACAAATGGGTCTTCCTACAGATTATGTCTGATACCCTATTGGGGGAGTGATGAAAAGATAAAAGTAGATGCATATAGACACTTCAGAGTTTGCAAAATTCTTTAGTCATAGCACAAATATCATCTCACATATCTTGACTGAACAATAAATCTGAGATGTAGTGTGCATTCCCAACAGTCTGGGCTCACATATAGACCTAATAGATGATAAATTATAAAATATCTTCTGTCAATAAAAACATTTTGCAAAATGATAACAATATCACAGCAGTGATAATCTGGGCTCGCCAGGAGCCCCTGTCTGAGGTACAGCTGACTCTTGTCAATTGCAAGGAAGATTATCTCTTTTCTTGCAAACATTATGGGGTTTGTATAGATAAGAAGAGAAGCTCTGCGAGAAACTGTCTTGTAAATGAGAAGACTTTATGTGCAGGCAGACTATCAGTAGTAAAGCCATCTGAAGCTGACATGCACTAAGGCAAGTGATGCTTCGATAATGAAATCTGTATCAAAGGCTAAGTCTCTCATCCCAATCATACCCTCCCCTTGTACAAAGAGGTTGCTGTCCATCACATGTTCTTTGTCTTTGAGCTAAGTTCTTAACAAATCCACTTTACACACTGCCCTCTGGTACTTGAATCTTTGATGCTTTTATTCCTGCTTGTAGTTGTCTCAGCTATAACTCACATTACTTTTGAGAAGTAGCAACACTGCTTTGCAAGGACTTCTACTATATAATGGAATAGAACCTCTGACTGTCTTACCCTGTGGCTGAGGTATTTTCTGGACATTAGTTCTGTTGTAATCAGAATGTGTTCTAGTCCAGCCTCTATAGGCAACTTTAAGCAACCTCTCTCCCTTTGGTCCCCCTAAGATTTTATCTTTGTCCTCTCTAGAGCCCCAAGAGGAATCAGACCTCAAGCCAGTTTGGAGTTTTAGTAG
This sequence comes from Cryptotis parvus, assembly GCA_021461705.1. Lineage (NCBI taxonomy): Eukaryota > Metazoa > Chordata > Mammalia > Eulipotyphla > Soricidae > Cryptotis > Cryptotis parvus. The sequence goes on from JAJIBD010002003.1 coordinate 89,081, forward strand.
AAACTTCTCCAGTGCAAGGCAGGTACTCTGGGGTGGGGGACTTGATTTTACAAGTACATCTGTTCTGTTTATTTTGCTTCTTTGCAGTATTATCAACTTCTGCTCCATATGGATGATCCATATTGTGCCTTGGGTGAAATGATACCACATTATGCTTTTATGCCTTTATCATCAAACACTACTCATGAAAAAAATCACCAGGTTTGCCTAGGTTCATCTGTTCAACTTTATTTTCCCAAACTTTATTTTGAATAAAACACCTACGGTAAATGTGATTTATGTAAATGAATAAAACAAAACTGTTATATGCTTTTTGACATCATTCCGTCCCATTCTGTCAGGGCGCCACTATACAAAATCTTCTGGGCATGTTTCCCATAGGATTAGATTATTTCTGAAATCGCAGAGCCAAAGAGATAAAAACTATAATATACTTCAAATGCTTTAATTTAATTTTTTTTCTCCTCTCCCCAAGCTTCCCATATGGAGGAACTCCAATATTTTAAAAGAAGCTTTTACTTATGAGAATCTTACTGCACTATTCCAAGTGCCTGTAGCTATTTCCTCTTTCTCATATGCTCTGCATTTCTATTTTTCTCACACCTCGCTCCCTGATTTTATTTAAAGAATGGCAATCCATCTTTCCTTTTCCCCCTTTATTGTTATATTTTCTTGCTCCCTTATTCCCTAGGACCTTTGAATAGAAAGATTTTTTATTCTCTGAGCTTATGTTAGGGGTCAGCTCTTATGCCCTGGATGTGCACACATTATCTTTCTTTTGACACACAATGTGCACCCCTCTGGGAGGCCTTCTTATCTCCACCAGGCAGATGAGACAGGAAGGCTCAGAGAGCTAATTATAGGGCCGCCCATCTCAAGGGCATACCTCTAGGCTAACTGTCACACCACTGAACCTGTGATACCTACACGGCCACAAATTCTGGGAGGAGAGATGCCTTTGCACTTGATATCCTCAGGACACAGGCAGTCACTTTTGTGCTGTTGATGCCTTGGGGGGAACATAGTGTTTCCTGCTAAGGGACCCACTTAGCACTCCTGTTCATGTGACATGAGACATTTTGTGATCCTACACTAGAGGAAGCTGAGTTCCAGAGAAAGAGTCATGACATATCAGAGGGCAGCACTAATGATGGAAAGGGCATGGTTATGAATGAGTAATGCTTATCTGTAGCATTTATTTTCCATAACCCTAACGCTCTGAAATACCCATCTATGTCCCCTTCAATGAAGGGGCAGCTTATTCACTAAGTATTAAGTTAGAAGGTGGTATTAAAGCAAATACATTGCAAAAAGCGTGGATAGCAAACATTTACCTTTGTGATAAACTCTTGCTAAATAATGTTTACAACTAAAATACATATCAAAGCTATTATGAGCATGAACAAATATAGGAATCAAATTATTCTTTTGTCTCATAAACAAATATTGACTAGTTTAAGCATCTTTTGTGTTTCCATCCATAGTTACTAGAAGGTTTGAATAGTACAAAATACTGGATTTGATTTACTATTGAGACATATCAACTAGATTTTTTCAAAGAGCTTTTTCAATTTTTTTTAAAACTTCCAACACAATGTTTAGGTGTTAATTTTTGAGTTATATGTATCTCTTGTGGATTATTCCTCAGGAAATGCAGACTTACTATGTCTGTCATCTCAGAGTAAATCAGAAATCTATCCCTGATTCCTGAAAATTTCTCACTCAGGAGCAGCAAGAAGCCAGAAATGGATGCCTGAGGAGACCAGAATTTGGAGGATAGGTCAGTGCTTTGCAAGACCTAAAAAAAAAAACAAACAACAAATTTTTTCTTAGCTTATACAAAGGCAGTCATGGGAACACTAAGCACAATCGTAGTGCATTTGATCAATGAAAATAGTAAGAGTGGTCTTCATTCCATTAGGGTCCCACAGGCATCTAGCATTACTGTTTATGACTTTCTTTTTAGTTTGTCCTCACAATTCATACTGCACCAGTGTTTGGGGAATTGATCTGCTTTATGTGAAAGCGAAGTCCGTGATATTACACCCACTCCCCCCCTGCCTTTTTTTGCCTAGCGTACACCAAGAGGGGAAGGAATATATTCCTCAAACCTGAAATAGGATCGAAACAACTTCCCATGTATCTCATTACTAACTTAATACAGGGGCTGTTTGTCCTTCTACATTATTGTTATATGAAAATTAACAATGCAACATATTGTGAAGTAGTCCTTCATTGCCTGAGTAGAGAGGGCTTTAATTGCATCGAGTCAGAGAAAAATATCTTAAACTTTCAACTTAATTAAAAAAAAGTGTTAATGAGAAGGTGACTGGAAATAGACAGAGGGGAGAATTTGAGTCTAGAATAGTAACAGTGGCTTTCATATGCTGCATTTTCTATTATCATCATTATTATTCTTATTTTGTGACCGTACGTATGCACTGGTTTTATGACAGTGATGCATAACTCTTCTATGCCCGCGTAATTATGATTTTTTGATCGTAATAACGTAACTATTCTTACACATGGTGCTATATTCATTATTTCTTATACACTAGCAAGACTTCCCATGTAGATCCCACATCTTATCTGCTTTCTATTTTCAGGTGGTACAGGGGGTGCTTGGAGATGTCAGCAATTTGTCCAGCTTTATCTGTCAATGCCCGCGATAGTCTTACTTGTGACCTGAGACCTCTCCTTTTTCTTTATAAAGCATACTCAAATGTGTATCCATTTGCTTCCGAATTTGGTACGGCTCTGCTTAGAGAGATTGTTGACAATTGTTGGACTCATTATTCTCCTAGTGGACCTTGCCAGAGGTATCTGGGGGCACAGGCAGAACTATTTTTTCAGGGATGAGCCATTAGTTGTTGAGAAGGCTCCTTTAGACATTCCAGCCTGCAAGACAAGGAATCTGTCATATATTTGTTTCTTGGCAGTGTAGCATCTGTAAGGAAGGAAGAACTGTTATCCCAGGTTTTATTAAAAAACACAAAGTAGAACAAAAAACTGTTCTCATTCCCCACCCATTTGCGTATTGAAAGTCATTCTTGAAACTGCTGATGGCTTGTTTGCTGATAACAAAGTCTCTATAAACATCAATAAGTAGGGGTTTTTCATCAACCTAAATTTTCAAGTCAGCTAAATACAAAGGTGTGAATGTTAGAATATATGATATGAGTGCAATTTATTTGCTAAAAAATCATTTGAACTTTATTCGGGTGTAACTGTACTGTTTTGCATTCTCAGGAAAAGTGGGTGAGAAGTTTTCTTGTTCCGGTTTTTTATGTCAACATTTAATATCAATGTTTCATATCTTGGCTATTGTAATAGGTGTTCATTAATATCTCATTGTTTTCTTCTGAATTTTTCTAATGCCAAATGATGTGGATAGTTCTCTATCTGTTTATTTTCAATATTTTTTTTATTTTGTTTAGTTGCTGTTAATATATTTTTGCATTTTTTTTAACTTGGGCTAATATCTTAGCTATTATTTTTGAGTTTTCATATATTTTGGTTTATTATACTTTAATTTTTTTTCAAATGTTTTTCCAGACTTTTATTTATTATCTAATTTGAACAGTGTATTTTACTGATCAGAATTAATTGTTTTAATGTTTTTTTCCACTTATCAATACTTTCTTTCATGAACCTAGACTTTGGTGTTTTTGTTATTGTTTGTTTACCTTTTGTACTGGGGCCACACCCAGCATTGTTTTTGTTACTACTAAATGTCTCCTCCCCGCACTTATTCAAGATGACTTGGTGACTGGGATGGACTGAACCAGGGCTGGCTTCATATAAAGTATGAGTTCAGCTTGAGTTATCTGTCTGGCCCACTTTTGGCGTGTTTTTTATCCAAAAAATCATTGCTTTTCCTAAGATCCCTCTATTTTTCCCTACCAGATTTGTATTTTGCCTTTATGAAGCTGCATTTCTTTTGGCTCTATGATCAATTTAGTGTTAATTTCTATGAAAGTTATAAGGGAGAGTCTACATTAGTTATTTATAGAAGTGTGGATGCCCAAGTTAAGTCCAAACATCTGTCTAAAAGATTTTTTTCTCCATTCTATTTCTGCCTGAAAAAGATAAAATCACTATCACTATCACTATCTTCCCCCGCATCTATTTGCTAGAGCCGGCACCAGTAATATCTCCATATGTCCTATCTCATGCTAGTAGAACTAAAGGCATCCGCTGTCTAAGGAACATAAAGAGCCCCTCAAACCATTATATTAGGTCAATGCGGAATGACCTGATATAAATGTTACTGGTATTAGGCATATCAAATACTACACAGCAGCTTGCCAGGTTTTTTTTTTGGCGGTGGCATACGGTTGTAGTTCACCTCTTAAAAAAAGCATTTATTGATGAAACCAAGAGCGCCACTAAGGGTCAATAAAATCTGACTACTCTACTTTGGGGGATTTTATTGTTTCTTCTGTTTGCTGTATTCTTTACCAAGAATAGAATTAAAAGCTTTTTACCTCAAATTCCTTATATTAAATATTAAAAATCAGAAATTGTAGTAAGTTCTAAATGTAGAACTTTTCCTTCAGTACTGACTTCCCTGTGGTCCTTTTCCCATATTTTCTTGGGTTTTTGAGCTCGTGATGTTATTTAAATTTTATGTCTCTGCCTCTCTCTCCTATAATATTTTTCTGCAACTTTGGATTAATGGATTATTTCTATAGTTTCTCAAAGTGAAGCCATTTAGATGATTAATTTTAAATATGTTATTGTTATGGCTACTACCGTGAGATATACAATTGCTAAACATGTTCATGTTTGGCTCTTAGCTCATACAGGGTTCCCAAGCACAAAACCCCCAAACTAGTGCCCCATTTCCACCACCAATGTCCCTGATTCCTCTCCACTCCCCATAGCCTAGCCTGCTTCCCACTGGCGGCAAAACGCTAGGCCTCTCTCTCTCTCTCTCTCTCTCTCTCTCTCTCTCTCTCTCTTTCTCTCTCTATCTATCTATCTATCTATATCTCTCTCTCTTCCTTTTTATACATTGTGTCTTACAATACAAACATTTAGAGGTTATCATGAATATCCCTTTGCCTCATTCAATGTTCAGTTCTAGGATGGTATTACCATTTCAACAATTATTAGTACACTGTTCAAAAGGGATCTTATTTAATCCAACAGTATTTGGGGTTTTCCACATTTTACTCCCTATTATTTCTTAATTTCTACTTAAATCTACCCTGACTTGAAAGAAATTATTACAACTATTCTATTTATTTAAAAAACGAGGTGGCTTATACTACAAATGAGGCTCAACCTCGTAAATGTAACATCAAACTTCATAGTGGGAAAAAAAGATACCTTGGGCCGGAG
>JAJIBD010002004.1:0-98550 GCA_021461705.1 Cryptotis parvus
TAGAAAACACAAATTTTCTATATTGTTTATAGTATTTATACATATAAATGTTTATAGATACATATAGATATTACTTTTTGCTTTTATGTATTTATAATGTCTTCTTTGCATAGAAATAAACCTGCATCTGTAATAGAGACATTGTGGGTGCGGTCCTTACATTTTCTTCCATAGAGATACATATTTGTACATCATTCCCACAGGCATCGGAAGCTGCAGTAGGATTTTAACAATGTCCAATATGCATTTTAGAAAAATACCCAGTTTCAATTTCTGGTAAAATCAAGGCAAACAACAAAGACCAAACCAAACACACACACAAACAAACAAGTGAGGGAAATTGTAAGGATGGAAACTAAGTATTTCAGTTGGCTTGAGCTAAAATATCATAAATGGCAGACTAGGCAACAGAAATGTATTTTCCTCCCAGCTCTGGAGACGGGACGTCCAGGACCAAGCTGCTGGTAGGGTTGACGTCTGACACTCTCCTCTCGTGTGGCAGGTGACTGCCTTCTCGCTGTGTGTCACACAGCTTTTCCTTTGTCTTGATTGTTTGGCTCAAAGCCAAATAAAATTAAGAGAGAAAGTGAGAAAACCCTCTGTTCTCTTTTTGCTTAATTTTATTTGGATTTGAGCACCCTGGGTGGTGTATGAGGACTCCTTGATTGGGGCTTGGGAGTTGCTCCTGGAGATGCTCAGGGACCATGTGAGGGATTGATCTGGGTCTTCCATGTGGGAGCACAAAGCTTGTGCTCCAGCACTTTGAGCCATCGCTTCTAGTATTCTTTTTTTGTTTGTTTTGTTTTGTTTTTTTTCGCTTTTTGGGTTTCACCTGGCAATGCTCAGGGGTTACTCCTGGCTCTGCACTCAGGAATTACTCCTGGTGGTGCTCAGGGCACCATATGGGATGCCAGGGATCGAACCTGGGTTGGCTGCATGCAAGCAAATGCCTTACCCGCTGGACTATCCCTCCGGCCCCTAGTATTCTTCTTATAAGGCATCATGCACTTATCTTACTAGTTCAGAACTCCACTTTCTTAGATGGAAACATCTCCAAATGTGACTGACTGTATTAGGAGGAGGTGCCGCTTAGGGTTTCAACAAATACATTTTAGGAGGACACAAACGTTTAGTCCATACACTAAGATAGCAAAATAACCTAAATGTGAGACATGAGAGCAATTTAGGACTAGATCTATAGAATTTCATGATCAATTAATTATGTAGAATCAATTAATTACACAAAGCAGAGAGAAGGGTGACTATATAGCCAACTTAAATATATCTATATGTGTTTATCTAGTTTTATGCAAAAGTAAAAAATTTTTTTGGTTCGTTTGGTTTGGGGTCAAAGCTAGCAGTGGTTGGAGGTCTAGCTAGCCCTATCCTTGGGTAATTAAGGCTTGTGCACCTTTGAGACAGCTCTCTGGCCTAAATGTTTTGCAATTTTGTTTGTTTGGTTGGTTTTTTGGCCACATCTGGTGCTCCGACTTACTGCTGGCTCAGAAATCACGCCTGACGGTGCTCAGGAGACCATATGGGATGATGGAATTGAACCCAGGTTGACTGTGTGCAAGGCAAGCACACTACCTGCTATACTATCACTCTGGTCTCATTTTTCACAAATTCTATGAGATTAGGAAGCCATCCCACTCTCTTCCTCCACTGTGAGAGTCTCACAGTTGGTTGAGAGGATACAGTATTGTGCCAGGAGCATTAGGGATGTAGCCAGCCTCCTTCCTTTCTCTGTTGCTGACCCACATGCAAAGGCTGTGGGTCCCTACCTGTGCTCCAGGAGTTCTGGGACAGCACCCAGGGACTCCCTCACTGTATGAGGATGCTTCACAGTCTTCAGCCCATTCAGTCGCTCACAGGGTATTTCAGGAAACCATCCCAGTGTGGAGGCAGAGAGGGAAGAGGAGGTGAGGAGTATCATTGAGCCAAATCATTCACAAAATGAGTGTTTATCATCTCTGGGGGGTGTAGGCCCAAGAGGGCTTTGGTAGTGCCTTGTTCCCTGGGGTCCTTGCTGCATAGGTCCTAGAGAGTCCCTTCTATTTCCTAAGGGATTAATTATTGAGGATCGGAGAATCTTGAGGGTAGGTGGAGGTAGGAAGTCTCATTAATAGGGAGTGAAAACATGCACAGGTGTAAAGGGAGGGGAGCCTTGGTTCCACAACAACAGCCTGACTAGAGGCCACTGCTGCGGGTGCTGTTGCCAGGCAACCCCTGAAGACCTGTGGGGAGAGAAGAGCAGCGAGCCCCTTTACCCTCTGTCCATGCAGGGCCCGAGACAGGCTGTTGAGTCTGGGACAGTCCAAAGGAGAATCAGGAGGTCTGTGGAGGACCAGGTTGATGCGAATGTTGGAATTCTGAGTTCCAGTCCTCGCCTGCCCTGTGGTCCTGTTGTGCTCTGGAATGGCCTTTCTCCTTCATGGGCCTGTTTTCTCAACTATCAGTTGGAGACGAGGATCTTGGCTTTTCCTCCCTCTTGAGGTGTTATGAAGATCAAGCCAGGAAAGGGAAGGGCAAGGCCAAGAATTATGAATTCTTGAGTAGATGGGAGAGTCTGTGAATGTTGTCAGTCATGTGACTCCTGCTTGCAAGGGCTTGAAATCTTTCTTTGTGTCTTTCACCAGGGAGATAGTTCCCTCCTTAAATGTGGGTGGCTGAGGGACCGGAGAGATAGTATGTGGGTTAAGGCATTTGCCGCATGTGGCAGCCCCAGTGCAATCCTTGCCACCACATGGTCCTGGAGGTTCCACTGGGAGCAATCTCCAAGCACAGCGGTGCTTGGGGGAGCAGCCCCTGCTGGGTGTGGGCCTCCTGACCTGCAAAAGAGTGGGCTTGGAGGCTCCCAGAAGTCAGAAAACCTCGCGCAACACAACCACAGTCATCCTCTGGTCCAGACTCCACAGCTGGACACAGCCCGATCCCCATGGCGCGGGCATCTGTGCAATATCTCAAAACCTGGTATACCACAAACATGTGGGAGTCAGAGGCTAGGTAAGAAAGAGAACAGTGTGCTGATAATAATTGAAAATGATGATACCATCTGAGAACTGAGCATTGAACATAGGCAAAGAGATACACATGATAACCTCTAAATGTTTGTATTACAATCCACAATGTGTAAGAAAGGGAAGCGAGAAGAAAGATAGATAGATAGATAGATAGATAGATAGAGAGAGAGAGAGAGAGAGGAGGGGAGGGAGAGAGAGAGAGAGGGGAAAGGAGATAAAGAACCTTCCATGGAGGCAGGCTGGGGGAAGAGGGAGGGAAGTGGGGACATTGGTGGTGGGAAATAGGCACGGGTGGAGGGATGGGTGCTGGAACACTTTAGAGTCAAACTCAAACGTGAACATCTTATAATTGTATATCTCACAGTGGTATATATTTTTTTCTTTTTTTGAGTCACACCCGGCAATGCTCAGGGATTTCTCCTGGCTCTGTACTCAGGAATTACTCCTGGCGGTGCTTGGGGACCATATGGGATGCCGGGGATTAGTTCCGGCTGGCACAGGCCGGCCGCATGCAAGGCAAACGCCCTACCCACTGGACCGTCGCTCCGGCCCCTATTTTTTAAAAAAGAGTGTGGTTGGATGAAGTTGTAAATGTCAAGTCACTTTTGTGGAGCACAACTGTTGACTTCTTTCTTTCACTCCTTGATAGATAATTATCTGGGGCTTACTCTGTGGGCGGTATTGTGCTCCGTGTAAGAAAATACCCTCCCTGCTCTCATAGATGTGTACATACAAATCAGGAGATAGGCGCTAAGTATTGAAATAAGAATTATTTAGTATCGTGGGGCTGGGAACTCTGGTGGAGGTGTGGTGTTGGAAACTGTATGCATGAAACTCTATTGTTAGCAGTATTGTAAATCACGGTGCCTAAAATTTTAAAATAAACCAAATAGAGTAAAGAAGAAATATTTAGCTTCATCTGCAGTAAGGAAGGATCCTAATGGAAAAGAACAGACTTGTTTAACTCTCAGGACTGGGACCGAGACTCAGGAATCACTGGGGACGACAGGTGTCGCCTCCGGGCTTCTCGCTGTGTGACCTGTTAACTCTCTTCATATTGCAATGGTTCGTTTATCTGATGGCCCTCCTCACGCCAACTCAAGGGATACAGCGGCAGCAGGGACCTCCACTGCAGGAAGGCGGAAGCTCCTCCTTCCCACTTATAAGCAGTGACACTGTCTTAGTGACCTTTTTTTTTTTCCTTTTTTTTGGGTCACACCTGGCAATGCTCAGGGTTACTCCTGGCACTGCACTCAGGGAATTACTCCTGGCGGTGCTCAGGGGGACCATATGGGATGCCGGGGATCGAACCCAGGCCGGCATAGGCCGGCCGCGTGCAAGGCAAACGCCCTACCCGCTGGGCTATCGCTCCGGCCCATTAGTGACCTTTATATCAAGAAAATGTCCGAGAGTCTCCTGTGCAGACCAGGAAATGACTGCTGGCCCAACATTCTGCTGTTGAGAGTTTGAGAACCTTTATGTTTTGGGCCAGAGCTAGCTCAGCAAGCTAAGCACATGCTTTGCATGCAGGAGGTCAGGATTTGATCCCTGGTACGACCTGGTAACCTAAGTACTGCTGGGAGTGACCCCAGAGCACATAGTTAGGATTAGTCACTGAGCACTGCCAAGAGTGGGAAGCAAACCACAAGCAAGCTAAGAACTTTGTCTTTTGTGAGGGGTTTATAAGGCCTTACTGAAGGATCTGCTGCTCCTAGACCTGGACCTATCCTGGTTACACTCTTTTGCTTCTCTTCAGCTCCTTCCTTAGAAGCCCTCAATGACTATAGTGCTTGTGTGGACCTCCGTTACTCTACTCCGTTATTCTGTTTGGTTTGGATGATGATTTTTTACTAAGAAAATGTGTCTGTAGCACCAATTTACCAACACAAAATTAACTTTGAACAAAATGAGCTTTAAAAATTTTATATTCTAGTGGAAATAAATGAAACTCTTTTCCTTCCCTCACCTAAGTTTGGAAGCAGTTAAGCACATACAGGGCCAGAGGGGGGGAGTGGTGAGCCTTACTCCTGATCAAAGCAGGGCAGGAGGACCTAATCCAAGTCTGGCAAAGGTGAGTCTGCTGGCACCATTCGGTCACTAGACAGGAGCTGGCCCTTCTTAGGTGGACAGCGTTGTCAACTGCAGTTCTCCTAGACAACATATACCCTAGGTGGAAGTCCCTGTGGCCCAGACGTACTAATGCTTACAGCATACCAGCATCACCCTGAGGCTGAAACCTCTTTCTCCATTCATAGTATTCCTACTGTAGGGGTGGGTGGAGTAGGGATGGTGGCAAGGAGGACTCTGGGACGAGCAGAAGAAGGAATCATAAGGGATTTCCTGGTTTCCACAGTAATGAGAGTGACTTCCTCTGTAACCAGGAGTTGGGAATAAGACTCAGGTGATTTGGGGTGCTGGACACTCGGGGTGCTGGACACTCGGACACTGTTGGTTTGCTCACAAGTCAGCTCCTGCAGAGCTGTATCAGTCAAATTGCAAATTACCACTTGGGTTTCAATCACTTAGAAATATTTAAACAAGCGCATATTAAATTTGGGGTTGTAAAAGACCTATTAGGACAGGTAATATAATTGGGGCTTAGAAATGTGGGAAAGAGAATTCTTCTAGAAACTTCTACTAAGGTAGGGGTAGACCTTTGAGCTGTCATTTAACAAATACCGAGCCAGTCACTGGGGACAGAGCAGTGAACAGGAATATGACTTCCCTTCTCCAGGAGCAAGTGAGACTGAATTCACCTCAGAACTCCAAAGAGAAATGAAACCAAATCATGTTTTCTGTAGAAGCAAACAAGGACATCAGAAAAGATGGATCTTTCTCTGGAGTTGTAGAATACGTCCTCTGTCAGTAGCTGTCCGATGGGTATCTGTATTCATTTCCTATGGCTATGCTTGCAAATCCCGCAAACTTGGTGATTTAAAACAAAATCAGTTTATTACCTTACAATTCCAGGGCAGAAATCCCCGCTTCTAACAGCATGCACAAAAGTCAAATCAAAATAAATTAAAAACCTTGGGGCCGGAGCGATAGCCCAGCGGGTAGGGCATTTGCCTTGCACGTGGCCGGCCCATGCCGGCCTGGGTTCAATCCCCAGCATCCCATATGGTACCCCGAGCACCGCCAGGAGTAAGTCCTGAGTGAAGAGTAACTCCTGAGCATCGCTGGGTGTGACCCCAAAAAAAGAAAAAAATGAATTAAAAACCTTAATTAAAAAACCCTTAATTTCAGGCCTGAATCTATAAGTTAAATTAAGGAGAATATAGGCAGAACTCTACATGATATTAGAGGCAACTTTAAGAATTCACCATTGGGCCGGAGCGATAGCCCAGCGGGTAGGGCGTTTGCCTTGCACTCGGCCGGCCGGGATCGATCCCGGCATCCCATATGGTCCCCCGAGCACCGCCGGGAGTGATTCCTGAGTGCAGAGCCAGGAGTAACCCCTGAGCATTGCCGGGTGTGACCCAAAAAAGCAAAAAAAAAAAAAAAAAAAAAATTCACCATTAACCAAACAGACAGAAGCAAAGATAACAAATGCAACTAGAATAAATTAAGCTTTTGCACCTTAAAGAAAACAGTGACACAATGAAAGACACCCCACAGACTGGAAAAAAATACTTGCCCTTCACTCAACTGATAAAAAGTTAATATTCAAGATACATACAAGAAAAAATATCTAGGGGTCAGAGTGAAGTACAGTGGGAAGGATGCTTGCCTTGCATGCAGCCCAACCCTGGTTTGATCCTGGCATCCTATATGGTCTCCTGAGCACTGCCAGGAGTAATTCCTGTGTACAGAGCCAGGACTAATCTTTGGGCATCACTAGGTGTGAAAAAAATTTAACCCCACAAAAATGGGGTGAAGAGATAAACAGAAATGACCTCAAAGAAGATATACAGATGGCTAAAATCATATGAAAAAAATGCTCTATGTCACTAATCATCAGGGAAACACAAATAAGAAAATATCTCCTCATGCCAGAGAAACCGACACACATCAAAAAGAACAACATCCAGTGTTGGTGTGTATGCGGCGAAAGAGGGACCCTTAGTCACTGGTGGTAGGAATGTCTCCTGTTCCAGCCTTTTGGGAACACAATATAGACATTTCTCACCAACTAGAAATTGAGCTACATAAGACCCATTGTGGCCCAAACACAATGCAGAAAAGCCATCTGCACTCCTATGTTCATCGTTCACAGTATCCAAAATCTGGAAGCAGCTCAAGTGCCCAAGAACAGATGACTGGATAAAGGAACTAAGGTACATATGCACAATGGAATACTACTTGGCTGTAAGAAAAGATGAAGCCACATAACTTGTTGCTATGAGGACAGCTTTGGAGAGTATTATGCTGAATTGTAATCAGGAGAGGGACAGATACAGAATGATCACTCTCATATGGGGGCTATAAAGAAACAAAGTAAGGGAATAACAAATGCCCAAAGGATACTTTCAGTAGAAAGCATGCCATTGCTGGAGTTTGGTGGGGGCAGGTGGGTAGGGAAGGATAGGACAGGGGAAGGAACACTAAAGTGACATGCATGATACCTTATAAGTAACAGTACTGTAAAGCACAGTGCCTAAAAGAAAAGAGCAGGGGAGGTGCCTGACACGGAGGCTAGTGGGTGGGATGGGAGAGAAACTGCAGACATTGGTGGAGGGAAGTGGGCACTGGTGAAGGGATGGGTATTGGAACATTGTATGCCTGAAACTCAATCATGAATAACTTTGTAAATCACATTAACTCAATACATTTTTTTTCAATTCAAACTTGGGGTCACTCAGCTTAAATTTGGGATGGTGGCAGGTCTATGTTGCCTGGATTATTTGCCCCCATGAGACTGAAGGGCTGATTTTGTTTCTTGGTTTTTCTTTTTTTTTTTTTTTTTTTTGGTCACACCCGGCGATGCTCAGGGGTTACTCCTGGCTCTGCACTCAGGAATTACTCCTGGCGGTGCTCGGGGGACCATATGGGATGCCGGGATCGAACCCGGGCCGGAATGGGCCGGCTGCGTGCAAGGCAAACGCCCTACCCGCTGGGCTATTGCTCCAGCCCCTGTTACTTGGTTTTTCTGACACCTCAGGACTACTTGCTTGAGACTTCCTTCCTCCATTTTCCAAGCAGACATCACTCTCCTGCCTTTCCCTTATAAGGACATTTTATTATCTTGGATTCAACTGATTCGTACAGGATAATCTATCTTAAAACTTTGATTTAATATCATTTTTTCCATGCAAGGTAACATTCACAGATTCTATGGATATTGGGAGGAAGAGATTATCAATAGTGTGAGTACAGCAATAGCAAGGAAAAGAACTCGTATAAATCCTTACTTTATGGTTTAAGTCAAATTCCTTCTTCTCTGATGCTCTCTCCTTCAGCTAAGTGGACACTGTCCCTTCTCTATCTTAGGATCATGCTGTCCCCGAGAATGTCCTTTACCTGGTTTGGTGCCAACAAACCTGTGAACTTGTATAATTGTTTTTATTTGAGGGCCACCCCCATCATGTTCAGGGGCTCCTCCTGTCTTGGTGTTTGGGATTGCACATGGGGTGCCAGGAAGTGCACTGGACTCCTGCACGTAAAACATGTGCTCTGGCCCATTGAGCCTTTCTCCAGCCCAAACATATGAGTTTAAAGTTCCTCACATCATAGTCTCTTATGTTACACAGGAGAAAACTGAGATGTTGAGGGTTCCAGACATCATGAGGGATCCACATGAAGATTCCTAACACATTCCATTACTCCTGCTCCTTCAGGAAAGCAAACTCTGCTGCCTGAACATAAGCTGGGGACCTCCAGAGAGACCACTGGCTGTCCAGAGCAGGCTGGAGGGTGGACGGGGATCGAGGGCTGTAACAGGTCCCCCGTGACTCTGGGAATAAGAAGCTATTAAGCACAACATCACACTCTGTTCTTGTGATAATCAGAATTGATTTTTCTAGGCAGTAATCTTTCCTGTCATGGCTACAGAAACATGGTAGTACTTTCATCTTTGCCAAACCAGTGGCAGTCAGCTGCTTAGGGAGGACTAATCTGATTTTAAAAAACACAGCAAAGAACACAGGAAGGCAATGCTGAGTTGCAGGTCTCCTCTGCTTTTGTCATTTGCAAATGAATTAAGCAATAATCCAGAGGCCTTCACTCTGGGGCCACCCCACCTTCCCCTTTACACATGGGCATGGGGAAAGAGAATCCACAAACCATCTGTGCATTCATTCATTCAATAAATATCATGTATTAGGTGCTGTTGCAAGAGGGCAGATAAACAGCCTCAATATGATATCACTTGATCACTTGACATCCCGTTATTCGTCAATTTGCTTGAGCGGGCGCCAGTAATATTTCCATTTGACCCTATCACGTGCTAGTGTGGCCCAATGGCATCTGGTTGCTTCAGGAATACAAAGAGCCTCAAACCGTTTGTTCAGGGTCTTGACGAAGAAGTCTGACCATCTTGTAGGTGGGCGGCCACGTGATCTTTTGACATCCTGTGGGATCCAGTCGGGAACAGCTCTAGTCCAGCGATCACTCAAATCACATTACATGTCCAGCCCATCTGATTTTCGATGCCTTGGCAAATGAGACAGCGTCCCTGACTCTGGAACAGCGATGGAGGTCGGAGCTCTAGATTCCTTCTTTCACTTTAGTGAGGCGTGATAATTCCAAGCAAAGCTCTTTTGATTCCTCTTTGGGAGACTCGAATAGCGTTCTCATCCTGCTTTTGTAGGGCCCAGGTCTCTGAGGCATATGTTAATGTAGGGAGAACGGAGGAGTTGAAGAGATGTGCCTGGAGCTGGAGGGTTCTTTGTCTTTTTTAGCTATTTCTTCAATGCTTTTGAAGTTTATATCATATTTATATCATATTGCCAATCCTGAACAGGATTGACAATATGATATAAATGATATAAAAAAAACTCAGGTAGAGGAGGAGCTTTCTGACTGAGGAAGTTATTGAAGGCCTCAAAAAGGAGGGGACACTTTTTTGAGCTGTGTCTTGGCAAATAAGGAAGAGTTTCTCAGGCTCTTGCAGAGGAAGATCTTTACAAGGTCAAGAAAAGACATTTCCCAACGCCTGATGGCTCGCCACAACCATAGCATGCCTAGCTGGGGAAGGGTCTGCAGGGTGAGCCAGAATTCCTGCCTTTCAGCTCCACTAGGCAAAGTGAGAGAGATACAGCATGTATGCAAATAACTGATGATGCTGCAGCCTGGGAAAAAGGTCTTGCCGAGAGTCAAGGCGGTTTGTAGAGAGAATGCAAGAATGCGTTCTCAACCAGAGGGCACAGGGAGGGCTCTCTCCTGGAGGAGGTGGCCTGATGATAATGAGAGTTAGGTCAAGCAGATAATCACAGCCTCCCAGGCAGGACTGACTTAGTCATCCAGGTCTGCAGACCAACTGGTGCAGGATGACCTCGGGATTTGACTCAACAGCAGCGCTGAAATCCCCTGAAAGAATAGCACTCAGAGGGCCTGGAGATAGCTCACGTAGGTGAGAAGTGTCTCAATTGGAGTTCAGGTCCCAGCATTAGGGGGTCAGGTTCCTGAGTACAACAGGGGAGACACTGGGGGCTTTGCAGTATGTAGTTCAGAACCCAGCCTCGGCCCCAGGTCTGTGCTCCAAATCCATTTCTGCAACCATCATCACATAGTCTCATGACCTCCCTACACCTTGATTTCTTCTTTTCAAAATAAAGATAATTTTAGTAGCAATTACGTAGTGCTGTTGAGAGACTGAGATGCCACTTTTGCTCAGCACCTGTGCACAGTAAGACTGTGAAATGATGCTCGCCGGAGCACGAAACCAGTTACCCTCAAGACTGGCTGTGTGGTCGCAAAGGAATCTGATGGTCACCTGCCCACACGGTGTTTCTGAGCCTGTGGTCGTAGCACCTTCCCCTTTAGCTGGGGAGAGAAAGCGATTCAGGAAACAATAACGAAGTCGGCTGTGTGGTGTGCTGAGTGGAGGCAGAGAAGTTTAAAGGTCCTAGAACTGGGGTGAGTTGGAGGGAAATGGCGCAAAGGGTCTCTGCACCATTGTCTGCGTGGACCGTGGAATTCAGGCAGTTCAGCGCAGGTGGATGCAGGTGGTGGGGGACAGTTAAAGAGTGTGGGCTGAAGACAGCTGACCATGGGAGTCGGCGGAGAGCACCAGAAAGCTCCCAGCGATTGTGGGGTGCTACAATGACTGTGAGAATTTCAGAGAGTGCAGGGTGCCACTGTGAGAGGCGTGGCTCAGGGTGGGCACAGCTGCCCAGTGTCTGGAGTAGATGAAGTAAGAGCACAAGGTGCTGGAAGGCAGGTCACCCTGCGGATAGAGAAGGCACCATGGATTTCTGAGCATTCAGGTGAGCCCTTCTTCCCTGGACTGGGGAGGGAACAGGGAGGCCCCATCCCCGCTGTGAGATCCTGAGCTAGAGGTCTTTTTTTTTTTTTTTTTGCTTTTTGGGTCACACCCGGCGATGCTCAGGGGTTACTCCTGGCTCTGCACTCAGGAATTACTCCTGGCGGTGCTCGGGGACCATATGGGATGCCGGGGATCGAACCTGGGTCGGCCACGTGCAAGGCAAACACCCTCCCCACTGTGCTGTCGCCCCAACCCCCAATATTTTGTTTGTTTTATGGGCCACAGCTGGTAGTGTTCAAGACCTTGGGACTCCAGGTGCTAGGCATAGAAATCAACTTCCCTTGGGGCTGGGGGAGCATGTGTGTGGGGGGCTAGAACCAAGGTCAGCCTCGTGTAACACAAGCACCTTATCCCCACCCGCCCGCCCCCTCTTTCCCATACTGTCTCTCCAGACCCAGGGGTTCCATTTTTTTGAGGGAGGAAAGAGAATGACCTGGGAGCAGGTGTGAAAAGCAGTCTCCGCCTCCTGGCCAAGAGATTCCAAGGCAGTGAGAGAAGAAGCAGTGGGGAACTGGAGGCTGGCAGGCAGCCTTGTCCTCAGGGGAGGCAAAATTCACAGCACAGAAGTAAAGGAAATGCTCAGAGAGGCTGAGAAGAAAGACGGTTCTCAGAGTCCAAAGCGCTAGCATTGCACCTTGGAACCAAGAGATTGTTTTCAAGCGACTGCATTTCAGAGGGCCCAGGAAAGGTTTTAGTGGTATAGGGAGAAGATGGAGAAGATGAACAGAACTTCAGGAGAGGCGCCCCTGAGACCTGGACTTGTCATGACTGATATGAAGAGAAGAATAGAAAGTGCCACAAATAAATGATGATGGGCTGAAGTGAGAGCTCTGGTGGCAGGACCTTTGCCTTATATGCAGCTGACTCGGGTTAGATCCTCAGCACTGCATATGGTCAGATGTCATTTCTGAGCAAAAAGCCAGGAATAGGCCTGAGCACTGCCAAGTATAGTTGAAAACTGAACAAAACCAAATGATAATGCAGACCCCAGTAGAGGGTGATGTGGGATGGGGTGGGGGGGAGGTGCTTGATTGCTCAGATCCTGCTTTTAGGGACCCAGCAACCAATAGAGGGAGGTGCTATTCTCCTCCTCCTCCTCCTCCTCCTCCTCCTCCCCTACTCCTCTTCCTCCACCTCTTTGCTGGGGGAGCTACACTAGCTCTGTGCTCAGGGGTTGCTCCCAGTAGCCTTGGGGACCATGCTGTGGAGGGGGTCAGACTGAGTCACCCAACCACATGCAAGGCCTTAATCCTTGTGCCCTCTCTGGCGCCTCATCAGTGGTTTTATTGAAGTTTTCATTCTTCATGTCAGTGGTGGCAAGAAGCCCAGATCTCCCAGGCCATTCAGACCTGCTCTCCTGGCGTCCCTCTGCACGTCACATCAGTAACTGCTGTGTCAGTAGACAGCAGCTGCCATCTTCTCTGTCCAATGTGGATGTGACTGGCTGGGCTCCCGTGCCCGGTGCTTTTATCAACTCCTCTCCTCACAGCTTCCTCCTGACGTAGGTGCCGTTCTTGCTCTCCTGGTTCTCAGGGAGCGCCCTCCAGCTCCCTCCAGCTCCCTCGGGGTCACAGACACAGCGGCAGAGTCCAGATGTGAATCAAGATCTGACTGAAGCCTGTGCCTGCTGTTTCCTCCATCCCTCCCGTCTTCGCTGTCTCATGTAGTAAGGACTCGGGAGATTCAAAAACGCTTTAGAGATGGTCAGAACGCTGGCTGGGCCCTAGCTCAGTGGGAAGGCATTTGCTTGCATGTTTGAGACCCTGGATCTGATCCCAGGCACTGATAACCATAAAATATTAGAAGTAAAAAATTATTGGGCAGTATCTATATATGAAGTGGGCATTTTACATGCTTTCAGGAAGTTATAACAAAACTATTTCTCAAGAACCAATGAGAAAACTAAGACTCAGAAGTTAAGAAACTGGATCTGGGTTACTAGAGTGATAGTACAACAGGTTGGGCACTTGTCCACTGGGGTTCAATCCGTGGTTGCTAGAGGCCCATCACAAGTACCCCGAGTGCTGACCCAAGAGTAAACCCAGGGCATCCCTACTTCCTTCCCCTTGTGTCCCTGCACTGTGATATCCCAGAGGCTGCCCAGAAAGTCCGTGTCGCAGCTGGCATCAGAGGTTCCAACCAAACCCTGGCTGAAAGTGATGGGCCATCTGGCGGCAACTATCTCCCTGTTCCAGCTGCCTCCCCTGGGAGACCTCAACCAGGCGACACTTCCCAGCTGATTCCAATGGGCTGTGGTGTGCTCTGGTGGCACACAGGCAGGTAAGGGAGTGACTGCTTCAGGGCGAGCTGTGTGGGGAGGTGCTTCTGGCATAGGTGTGGGGGGACCTGGTTAGTCAGCCGTGATAGAAACAGAGTGAACATGTATGACAAGCCATGTGACAAGTGCCACATCTCTGAACCTTGGTTTCCTCAGCTGTAAAATCAGAATAATATTAATGGTGAACCTTTAGTAGGGGCGATAAAGATTAAATGAGATGGGGACTAAAGGGACTATACAGGGAATAAGGCACTTGCCTTGACATGGCCGGCCCCAGTTTGATCACTGGTACCCGATATGGTCTCCCAAGCACTGCTAGAGTGACCCCTGAGCACAGAGCCAGGAGTAAGCCCAGGTCACTGCCAGGTGTGGGAGAAAAAATATCACATGAGAGCGCTTCACTAAAGGGCCTCCCTTGCTTGGTACCTTAATGCTTTGGGTGTACAATCAAGCTGCCCAAAAGTTACAGAGAAGGTGGTGACGAGAGAGATTCCTGAGTTTTGCTAAGCCTGTGAGTGAGGCTGACGTCTCTTTTCTTTTGAATTGAGGAGCCCTGGAGTTTACCCGACTCAGTTCATCAGCTGACTGACTTGCGCTGTGACCCTCTTCCACCTTTCAGCGGGCGGAGAGGGCAGGAGGGCTCAGTCGCTGAAGAAACCCTGTTGCCTTCCAAAGTGAGATTCCCCAGCTTGCCAAGGTGCTGCTGAGGGCGTGGGGTGGGGAGGAGGGTAGCCCTAGGATCGGGGGCTTCAGCTCCTCCCTCAGAGCCCCTCCCCTACACCTTGCTGCTGCACGCCTGTCCTCTCTGCCCTCTGCTTCTCGTCTTCTGCCTTCCGTTGTGAAGATTGTCGACTCTGTGCTAATGACGCAGAGGCTCGGGTCTGAGGGTGGAGATGCAGCAGAGAAGCAGTGACTAGGAAGCCAGGTTCGAAGGGGCGTCTCTGTCCGCTTAGGCACCCCCAGTCACTGGCCGCCCACCCCCTGCGCCCGGCCTGCTTCTTTGTTTCTCCCAGCTCTGGTTCTACTTGCGCAGTTGTTCCTAAGCGCCATCAGTTCTTTCCCAGACATCTCTTCGCTGCCTCCCTGTGCCAGTTCTGTGCCCGGCTCTCCCTCAGCTCCGCTCTGCCTGCAGTTTGCTTGCTCTTGGGCTGTCTTCGCAGTGGCCCGAATGGACATCCCTGTTCTGGCACTGCCACTGCCCCGTTCAGGCCCTGGCTCATCCTCCCACGCCAGAGTCAGCCCTTTGCTGCTATCCCAGAGGCCTTCGGGCCTTCAGGGCTCTGTCTGCATTGCTCTAGCTTCCGGCCGTCCACACTCCACTGGCGTTCTCCAGGCCCAAGTACTGGAGGCAGGGTACAGATGGACACTCAAGGTGCCAGTGAGGTGAACAACTGAGAATTCAGGGGAGAAACTCAAACAAAATTGTACTAGAAAATAAAAACCAGCAGGGGCCAGTGATGGTACAGTGGGCAGAGTGTTTTCTTGATGGTCCCTGAGCAGAGCCACGAGTAACCCCTGAGCACAACGGAGATGGCCCCAGAAACAAAACAAACCCACTGTACTCTTCAGATTTACATAAATGGCAGAGATAAGATAGACAGTTCCCATCTGTCCCACCCCAGTCCTCTATATCACCACCTTACGTTAATGTGCTACATTTGTTCTAAATGAACTGATATTAAAACATTGCAATTTACCAAATTATAGCTATGTTCTTAGTTTTTACCTACTACCCCTTGCTGCTCCACGGCTTCATCCAGAAACAAATTTAAGGATTCATTGCTGCATCTCTTTAGGCTTCTCTTGGCTGTGAGAATTTGACATTTTTTCTTTCTTGAGTTCACTTCTTCCCAGGGGGTTACCCTGTTGGCAGAAGGTAGATCTAGGGATATGCGAAGGAAGGTCTGATGGATACTGCCTGTTAACAGTCACACTAGGGATTTCTACATACTAACTCTATTGGGAGGCGGTCTGCCGGAAGTCCCTGTGTATCTGTTAACAGGCAGTATCCATCAGACCTCCATATCCTCAGATGATGTTGGCAGAAGGTAGATCTAAGGATATGCGAAGGAAGGTCTGATGGATACTGCCTGTTAACAGATACACAGGGACTTCCGGCAGACCGTCTCCCAATAGAGTTAGTATGTAGAAATCCCTAGTGAGACTGTTAACAGGCAGTATCCATCAGACCTTCCTTCGCATATCCTTAGATCTACCATCTGCCAACATTACCCCTCTCGTCATTTCTTCTCCCTCTCTCTCTCTCTCTCTCTCTCTCTCTCTCTCTCTCTCTCTCTAACATATTTTTTATTTCTTTAGGAGGGATGTGCCACATGTGGCAATGCTCGGAGCTTTCTCCTGGCTCAGTGCTCAGGGGCTGTATGTTGGTGCTGAGAACCGAGCCTGGGTCAGCTCATGATAGTCAAGTGCTTTACCTGCTATACTATCTCCCTGGCCTTCCTCTTTCCCTCCCTCCCTCCCTTCCTTACTTCATTCCTTCTTTCCTTCCTTTCCAGGAATTACTCCTAGCGGTTCTCGGGGGAACATATGTGGTGCCAAGGGTTTGTTACGTGCGAGGCAAGCACATTTCTTCCATGCACTCTCTCTCCAGCCCCCAAGGGCCTCCAACTAGGAGTGACCATTCAGTGCAACACAGAGCCCAGTCCCTCCCATCCTCCTCTGGGGGGGACTCTTTGAGAAATTCTTTTTTGGTGGGGGAATTTTGAGTCACACTCAGCAGTGCTCAGAGCTTACTCCTGGCTCTGTGCTCAGGGATTACTCCTGACGGGGCTTAAGGGACCATATGGGTGCAAGTGCCTCACCTGCTGTGCTCTCTCTAGCTCTGTGAAACGTTTTGTTGTTGTTTGGCTTTTTGGGTCCCACCAGGCGATGCTGAGGGGTTACTCCTGGCTCTGCACTCAGGAATTACTCCTGGCGGTGCTCGGGGGACCATATGGATGCTGGGGGTTGAGCCCAGGTTGGCAGCGAGCAAGGCACATGTCCTCCTTGCTGTACTATCACTCCGCCCCAGCAGGGACTGTTTCATAGGGCACCAAGGTGAGCCACAGATTGCCTTGGTGCCCTATGAAAGGTGAGCCACCCATTACCAGGCTGAACCTTTTCAGTTTCACCAGCTGGGACTTGGGGAGGAGAGGAGTGAGGGGGGGAAGATAGAAGGCAGGAGGCGGTCTAAGGTGGGATGGGGTGTCCTGGAGGTGCATGGGGCTGGGATGGGGTGGGACGGGGGTGTCCCAGAGGCGAGGCGCATGGGGCTGGGGAGGAGGAGAATGGCCCCCCTGGGAGACTGGCTAGCCCAGAGGCTGGCCTGGAAATTTACCACCAGCAGAGGCATAATTATTCCTTTAATTTCTGTTGTGGGAATTTGCCGAGACAGCCCAGCCTGCTTCCT
The DNA here is from genome assembly GCA_021461705.1 of Cryptotis parvus. Lineage (NCBI taxonomy): Eukaryota > Metazoa > Chordata > Mammalia > Eulipotyphla > Soricidae > Cryptotis > Cryptotis parvus. The sequence goes on from JAJIBD010002004.1 coordinate 17,136, forward strand.
CTGGCTCCTCCCTGCAAGTGCTCCCAGCTCCCAGGAATGCCCCCCACCTCAGGGGGAGACAGGCAGAATTCCGGGGGCAAACTAGAGAGTAAAGAGGCTTCTGAGGTTTACAGCTGTCCCTACACTTACCTCATCCTCTGGCCACACTGAGAAAGATGTTATCATCCACTCTACTGGGCAGCTAACAAAAGTGCCGCTCAGAACTCAGGGGACCGAGCCAAGTCTCAGGCCAGCAAATGGCAGAGCTGGGATTTAAACTCAAGAGGTGCTTCACCCCTAAATCCATACTCTCACCGCATCCTCTCACAAATCCGGCCTCTCCAGTGGTCAGTGTGGACTGAAATGACACACGAGTGTTAAAGAAACCCTTCAAGGGGCCGGAGCGATAGCACAGTGGGTAGGGTGTTTGCCTTGCATGAGGCTGACCTGGGTTTGATCCCCGACATTTCATATGGTCCCTTGAGCACCGCCAGGAGTAATTCCTGAGTGAAGAGCCAGGAGTAACCCCTGAGCATTACCGGGTGTGACCCAAAAAGAAAACAAACAAACAAACAAACAAACACCACTAGGCAAACTTCTAGCTTCAACGTTGGTAACTTAGGCAACTGCTCCATGTCTCTGTGCCTTGGTTTCTGTCTCCAACCCCTCCCCAAGAGCTGGTTGCCAGGACTAACAAAGTACTGCATAGACACACACTTGTCACAGTGCCTAACAGTAACTGCTCAACTCTTGTTCACAGCTATTATAGTTATTACTATTTATCCTGCTTTCTTTAAAGAGTTCAAAGCCATCTAATCTAATATCCTTATTTAAAAGATGGAAAACACATGACCTAAAGTGGGGGACATTCATAGCCCCACAGCGCAAGTTACCGTGAACCTAACTAGTACCCAGTGAACCTAACTAGTACCCAGTGAACCTAACTAGTAGCCAGAGGCTTCCTGCCTCCTCGCCTGTCCCCTGCAGCCCTCCTTGTCAGCCTGTCTCTGACTGCTCCCCCCAACCCCCTGAAGCAGATGATTGTCTCCCCTCCCTTGTAAATAAATTTTACATGCTTTGTGGATCAAGTGTTTATCCTATTTTTTAGAACACTCTGGCACCTGTATGCAAATGATCCTCTGGGACTCGTCTGCTATGGTGACTTGGGCAGCTCTGAGACCGAAGAGAAAGTGCCACTCTGGGTAGAAAGAAGAGCCTTCTTGGGGTGTCTTTCTAGTAAAGACAGGCAGGCCTGGGTGACCATTCCAAAGCTGACTTCACGGGAAGTCAACTCTTTGTGCTTTTGTTGGAACCCGAACTCATAACCTAGTTCTGAGCTGAAATTGGGAGCAGGGTCTGAGCTGAAATTGTGGCCTTTAGCATGTCCAGAGGCTCCAGAGAGTCTTACTTTCAGAAACTTGGAAGTAATGCGGAGACTGAGGGAGGGAGGGTGGTTTTATTTGGCAGCAGTTCTGTTCTGCAGAGCAGGAGGGAACTGGGATACTGGGGTGCAGCCACGATGGGAGAGAAGAAACAAGGCCTCAGACACCTTTTCCATGACAGCCAAGGTCCCACCTCAGTAGCAGAGTCCCCGTCCTCAATGGCCAAGCCATCAAGGATGCACTCCTATGAGGAGGGGGAAGCTAAACCTCGGAGTTCCCTGTTCCCTTCAGGAGAAAGTCCAGGACCTAATGTCCAGGCCATCGCGAGGTAGCGCACTTCCAGGCCTCTCCTTGCTGGGCTGTGCAGTACCTTGCTTCAGGGAATTAAAAATGCTGCTCTACAGTGGGGAGGGCATTTGCCTTGCATGCGCCAACCTGGGTTTGAGTCCAAGGCATCCTATATGGTCCCCTGAGCACCGCCGGGAGTAAATCCTGTGTGTAGACCCAGGAATAACTCCTGAGCATGGCCGGGTGTGACCCAAAAAGCAAAGAAAAAAATGTTAACTATGAAAAAATCCTAGTCTTTTTTGTTGTTATTAAAGACAACCAATATCTTCCATTTAAAAAAAAAATGCTGCTCTATAAAATTGACTCAGTGATCTGGAGCACGTACTTTGCATGTGGGAGGCCAGATTTGATCCCCAGCATCTCAAGGAGGGGCCTCCAAGCACTGAGCCAGGAATAGTCCCTGAGCACTGCTGGATGTGGCTCTGAAACAAACCAAATGCTATCAATTAAAAGATACATGATTATTTCAGAGATACTAAAATGAACTGCAAATACAAATGAGACTATTTTTTACTCTAGTGAAAATAGAACCACTGTCTGGAGGGATGGGTGTTGGAACACTGTGTGACTGAAATCCAATCAAGAACAGCTTTGTCGTGGTCTATCTCACAGTGATTCAATAAAAAAAAAAATTTTTTTTTAATATAATGACTGTCCTCTTCAGAGTTCTACTCAGGCCTTTGTTGTTTTCATTATTGTTATTACTGTTTTTAAACCATTTATGATGAAAATCATCAAACGTATACACAGGGAGACTAAATAATAGTTGAATCTCAGCATTCATTACAGTACCTATCAACCAAACTTATTATCCATTTTTTCCTCATGTTTTCTTCTCCCTCCGTGATTATTAATAATAGAAATGGCAAACACTCAGTATGGAGATTTTCCTTAATTATACCAGCCAAAAGAAGAAAATATTGACATTTGGGTTGTTTTCTTCCCAGTTTCTTTCCTATGAATTTTTAACATAGTTGAGATCATACTGTATATATTCAATCTTGTATCTGGTATTTTAAAAATATAATATTAAGTAAAACCAACATGGTTAGAACATTTTATGACTATTTTTAATGACTTAGTTGTCATTATAGGGAGGATGTATCATATCCACTCATGAATGTATCATTCAGCAATATATTTACCATATTTACTCTACACAGTGATAAAAGAATGGGATACAGTGGTCCTATGAGTACCACCAGGTGCAGCCCCCAGCCGAACAAACGAGTAAGGCACAATCTCTGACCTCTCCAAACTTAGTTCTCCATTGTTTGGATATTTAACTGCTTAGCAGTCTGGTGCTATCATAAATCATGTTGCATGGTTTTATGCCTTATGCAAAGTGCAAAACCTTTCCTAAGTTTCAAATTATTTACTTTATCTTTTTGTTTTATTTTGGTTATTTTTTGGGGAGACACACCTGGTGTTACTCAGGAATTATTTCTGCATCTGTACTCAGGAATCACTCCTGGCAGTGCTTGGGGGATGATATGGGATGTGAGGGATCGAATCTGGGTGTGTAATGAAAATGCCTTATCCACTCTACTGTCTCTTTGGACCCCAGATATTTTCCTTTAAACACTAGTAAGATGTCTATTTTACTGTAACTTTGCAGAATTGAATATTGTCCTAGTTTAATTTTAATTTAAATTTTAATTCAATAGGTTAAAATGGTGACTACAAGAGTATGCTACCTGCACGGCAGAGCCTGGCAAGCTACCCGTGTTGTATTTGATATGCCAAATACCAGTAACAATTATAGACCTCATTCCCATGACCTGATGGAATGGTTTGAGGCTCTTTATGTTCCGAGCAAGCAGGTGCCCTTGGGCTCTACTTGCATGAGACAGGACATATGGAGATGTTACTGGTGCCCGCTTGAGCAAATCGATGATGAACGGGAAGACAGTGATACAGGTTAAAATGGTATATCTTCATTTCTAATGATATTTCTGCAATTACTTCTCAAGCAACCATCAACATATTTATCAATCATTAATTTTCTATGAATTGCCAACAAAAGTCCTGTATTTATCACCAGCGGTTTCTCAGTACAGGACCTGATTCTCATTTCCTTTTACTTGCTGGGACCTGGGGATGTATTAAGTATATTCTGTTCCAAGCCTCTTTTCTTCCCTGGTTCCCCTCCCCTCCCCTCTTCCCTACTACTTCCTGTCTTGATGAAGAGTTGGGTGAGTCACATAAAGGTTACTGAAGGTGGCAAATTAAGTGAATTCCCCAGAGAGATTTCTCAGAATGCTGTGAATGGTGCTGATGTCAACCTGGAAGCAGAAAGAATGAAGAGGAAATGGACTGGCAACGAAATGCTAAATTTGTCCATGCCAGACCACCCCTGATGGCCTCTTTAAAGCACTGTTGTGTGCCCAGATCTGTGCTGGGAGCTGCTAAGGGTTGGGCAAAGCTCAGATGAAGTAGGTCGTAAGTAACAGTCAACTACATTCATGTTGGAGCATTCACACAGAGAGGTCAGCAGACGGTTGGAAGTTTCTCCCTGAAATCTGGAAGGGAGGAGTCTAAAGGACAGTTAAAAGGTCAACTTAGAAGACAGAGCAGGGGGAGGGAGAGGAAAGGAAAATAAAGTGAGGGCCAGGGTTTTGCAAAAGCTGAAGCAAGAAGAGAAGTGTGTGTGTCTGGGGATGGTGTCCTTGTTATTAAGGCATTCACCCTTCTCTAAGTCACTCATTTTCCTGCTCATTCTCTATTTTTTGACTAACTGCCAGGTGGTAAAGGGAAAGGTAGGCCCTGCCTAAAGCCACAGTGCAAAGGAAGGGATGAAAATGGAAGTAGAATCCTGCACTTGCTGGGTGTGACAGGATCTGCTTATATAAACTATGTAGTGAAAGCCTCAGCACTCGGATACACGGAGGAGGAATGAAAGGAAGTCCTGTGGCCTTTGGTTTATCTGCTTGAAGTAAAGGGCATTTTCCTTACACACCCAGGTTCGATCCCTCACATCCCATATGGTCCCCCAAGCACTGACAGGGGTGATTCCTGAGTACAGATGCAGAAATAACTCTGAGTATCGCCAGGTATGCCTCCCAAAAATAAACAAAATAAAACAAAAAAGATAAAGTAAACAATCTGAAACTTAGGAAAGGTTTTGCACTTTGCATAAGGTATAAAACCATGCAACATAATTCATCATAGCACCAGACTGCTAAGCAGTTAAATATCCAAACAATGGAGAGCTAAGTTTGGAGAGGTCAGAGATTGTGCCTTATTCTTTTCTTTGGCTGTACTACACCTGGTCATAGGACCACTGTATCCCATTCTTTCATCACTGTGTAGAGTTTCTGAAATATTGCTGAATGATAAATTCATAAGTGGATATGATACATCCTCCCTATAATGGGTAGTATAGTGGATATCTTGGGTATTAGTTGTCTTCTCTGAGAGGTTTGGAGTAATGAGTTTTTGATGGATTGTGAGGGGGACCAGGTCCCCAAACAAGAACCCAGGGCACTTGCTAGCCCTCTGGGCCTCAGAGTCCCATCTGTGTGCCTGTCCTCCAAGGCATCGCACGAGTACTCACTTCTGCTCTGGTTGGTTCTGGGGAGGACCACAGGGTCTTACTCCCAGGGAGCAGCATGGCTCGGGATGAGTGTATGGAATTGGTTCATCTTCTAACAGCCTCATCTCTCTAGTACTCTGTGCTCTGCTCTCCCTAAAATAAATGCCTGGTGGGGCTGGACAGGTGCTTGTCTTGCACAGGGCCAACCTGCTCAATGCCTGGCACCCTGTGTGGGCCCTCAGGCCCCAATTAGGTGTGGTCCCTCAGTGCAGAGCCAGGAGTAACACCCAAGCAGTTGTGGCCCCCAAACCCAAAATAAATAAATAAAAGTTCAAGTCATTCCCTGGAAGCCCAGAAGGAAAAAGACAGATTTTAATGTTGGATCGCCACCCTATTTTCCAGAATAGGTGCCTTGAGTTGGAGCCTCAAAGCTTAGATAGGAGTGTGGCAAGCAGAGAAGTGTTTTAGAATCTCTGTGCAGGACTCTGGGGACCCCTTTCCTGCCCTCCTCCCTCAAGGACCCACCAACTACCTCTGGACCTCGGACCTCACAGCTCTCTAGCAATAAAGATGACACATTATGTGCCTCAAACAACACTGGAAGTGGAGTTAGCATATTTAGCTTTGAATCCTGACACAGCTCTAAAGTAAGTAGTTGTGTGATCTTACCCAAAAAAATCGCTTAACCTCTCATTTCCCTGCCTGTGAAATAGTGGAGTCAGCCGAGATAAGCTATGAGATTTCTTTCTTTTTGCTCGAAAGAGTAACGCAGGGTCATTGTCAGGAGTCTGTGAGATGCTACATCAACAATGCTGGAACCTGTTGGGTTGCAGCAGCGGGTTTACGCTGCTCAGCACAGATGGACATAATACCAAGCCAGGACCACTCAGTCCACGACCTTCAGCCCTCTGCTTCTCCCGGCTTCCTCGGAACCTACCTAAAAAGCTCTCTCGGGGCCGGAGCGATAGTCCAGCGGATAGGGCGTTTGCCTTGCACGCGGCTGACCTGGGTTCAATCCCTGGCATCCCATATGGTCCCCTGAGCACTGCCAGGAGTAATCCTGAGTGCAGAGCCAGGAGTAACCCCCTGAGCATTGCCAGGTATGACCCAAAAGGCAAAAAAAAAAAAAAAGCTCCCTCCTTTTCATTTCCTCCTATTTCCTTCCGTTCCTACAGGCCCCAGTGCCTCAGCTCCCATCTCCTGCAGAAAGATGAAGGGCTTCTGGCCTGGCAGGTATAAGAAGTAGGAGCACCGGGAGACCCAAGGTGGGAATTCTCATTCCCTGCCTCCTTGGTACTCATCATTTCCACCCCAACATAGCCTGGCGGGAATTTATAGGAAGAGCAGGAATGGAGGGTTAGTTAGCTAGTGGGGAGAAGCGTACATAGAGGTAGGTTCCAGGAATGGGAGACCCAGAGATAACCAGTCACCAGTGGTGTGACCTTCCCAGTCCTGTCCCAGTCATCAGCATCCAGCTCCTTGTTCATAATGTGGAAGGACCAGAGAGAAGAGGTGCTTTGTCTGATCTCACAGGCCCTTTTATTTAGTCAATATTGAGTATAACTGAGGTTTTGCTACAGAACCAATAGTCAGCCCTTGAGTTTCATTAACCAACAATCTTATTAAGTATCTACTTGTGTGAGGTGCTATGGTTGGAAGCCTGGGATTTAGCTAAATATAAGACCTAGTTCATAATATGATAAAGAAAATGGAGAAATAAACAGTAACTGCAATACACATGATGCGTGCAATGATAAAATACAAAGCCATGAAAGGCCAGAGGAGGACTTGAGGAGGGTCAGCGTCTACTCTAGGGAGCAACTTCAGAGAGAATGTGAGCTTTGGTTAAGGGTGTAAATTCTAAGATAGAAAGAGATTCCGGGGGCCGGAGCAATAGCCCAGCCGGATAGGGCATTTGCCTTTCACTCTGCTGGCCTGTGCTAACCGGGTTCGATCCCGGGCATCCCATATGGTCCCCCGAGCACCGCCAGGAGTAATTCCTGAGTGCTGAGCCAGGAGTAGCCCCTGAGCATTGCCGGGTGTGATCCAAAAAAAAAAAAAAAAAAGAGATTCTGGACAATAATCAGCATATTGGCTTAAGGCCCACGGTGTGAAGATGCGGCTTATTTGGGAAGTCACAGGTAGCTGGGCAAAAGTTGGAATGCGTCGGTGCAGAGGGAGGAGAGGGAAGGAGTGGGCAGGGTGAGGAATCCTGAAGGATCTATATATTCTCCCAGAAGCCTGACTCTATCACGTGAGGGATGGATGCCAGGAAAGTATTTACACAGCGAGAGATGATGAGATGGTTTTACAAAGACCGCATTTTGACTCTGCCAAAATGTTGCAGACATCTAGCAAACCCTCCTTTAAATACTGATTAGAAATATCCCACCTTGTGTCAGAGCTGTTCCAAGCACCACAGACACAATCATCGGCAAAACTGAACATCCTGTTCTTGTGGCACTTGCAGTTTGGCAGGAGAGACAGACCTTAATTAAATCACTGCAACAATAAGCACAGAGGTACGGTGGGACTGAAGCTACAGAGCAGCGTGTGGTGCCAGGAAAGCCTGTCATGGCGCGTCGGACTTGGCCAGGATGGCCAGAGAAGCTCCTCTCTGAGCTGAGCTACAATGAAGGAGAGTCGCCTCCGGAGATGAAAGGTCCAGGGGAAGCCCGCTCCTGGTTCCAAGCCCCGCCCTCTGCACACTGACGTCTAAGGGAAATGGACACTGGAGATGTAGCAGGAATATTAGCAGGAATATTGCCAGTTGCATTTATGCTGCCTTTAAACGTCAGGACCCAGCCAACACAGCACAGAGTCTGTGCCCTGGGAAGGTTTGAAAAAAAATAAATGAAGGAAAACATTTCTGCTTCTTTTAGGTGTTTGAAGATTGCAGTAACATTCCCCAGAGTACTAAACATCTTTCTTTTATTTTATTACGTTATGAAGTCATCAGTTTAGTTGCAGACATTCAATATTCCAAAACTGATCCCACCACTATTATTTACAATTTTCCCAACCACCCCTCAAGTCTGCCCACATCGCAGTTCCAAAATAATTTATTTCATATTGCTTGTTATAAATAATTTGCTAAAAGGATGATCAAGAAAGGTTTTCTTAGAAAAAAGTTAGTGAAAATTATTGTATCTCACCATGGAGCTGTTCTGTGTTGGTCTCTACAATACATCCCACCATAGCTGGTGTAAACATCTCCTTTCTTTTTTTTAATTTTTTATTTTTACAATTACAAAGATATACAATTGAAAAGTTCATATTCGGGTTTTGGTCATACAGTGTTCCAGCACCCATCCCGCCACCAGTGCCCATCTCCCACCACCAACGTCCCCGGTTCCCTCCCCCCTCCCTCAGCCCTCCTCCATGGCAGGTTCTTTATTTCTTTCCCTTCTCTCTCTTTCTCTTTTCCTTCCCCTCCAGACTATGGATTACAGAACATACATTAAAAGGTTGTCATGTGTATCTTTTTGCCTCTATTTAATGCTCAGTTCTACGTTGGCATTAGTACCCTCGACAATTGTTACCACACTGTTCCATTTTCTGTCTTACCTAGCCTCTGACTCCCACACGTTTGTGATAATTTCCACCTTTGACAAGACCTCCTGATATATGTTTCACTTGACCTTGGATATTGGTATCATCATATGTACCTATATATTTATGTTATGCAGATAAATGCAGTCATTCTGTATCTGTCTCTCTCCTTCTGGCTAATTTCGCTCAACATAATCTTCTCCATGTCCATCCATTTATAGGCAAATTTTATAACTTCATTTTTCCTAACAGCTGCATAGTATTCCATTGTGTAGATATACCAAAGCTTCTTTATCCAGTCATGGATTTTCGGGCACTCTGGTTGCTTCCAGATTCGGGCTATTGTGAATAATGCTGCTATGAACATAAAAGTAGGGATGGTGTTTCTGCTGCGTATTTTTTGGCTTCCCAGAGTAGATTCCCAGGAGTGGTAAGGCTGGGTCAAATGGGAGTTCAATTTCTAGTCTTTGGAAGAATGTCCATATTGTTTTCCAGAAAGGCTGTACCAGCCGGCATTCCCACCAACAATGGATGAGTGTCCCCTTTTCCCCACATCCATGCCAGCACTTGTTGTTCTTGCTCTTTTGAATATGTGCCAGTCTCTGTGGTGTAAAGTGGTATCTCATTGTTGTTTTGATTTGCATCTCTCTGATGATTAGTGATGATGAACTTTACAAGAAGAAAACAAACAACCCAATCAAAAATGGGGAGAAGAAATGAACAGAAACTTCAGCAAGGAAGAAATTTCAATGGCCAATAAGCATCTCTTTTCAGTTGTTCCTCCCAAGACAGTTTTAAGTTCCCTTTACCCTTTTGGTCACAGTGTTAATGATCAGCACCCAGTTAACAGATAATTCGACATATCAGATGTTGTCTTGTGAAAAGATCATTAGTTTCTTCAAGCTGGAAGACCTGGTTTAATTGAAGCCTCTCTTAGTCACTGACATCTTTGCCTCTTCAAACCTTAGTTCCTATTCTTTGTTTTGTTTTGTTTTTTTGTAGAATGGGGATATTGAATCTTCTTCTCTTATGGTATTAACTGAGATAATGAGGGGGAACTTTGTAAATCATAGAGATAAACAAGCATTGGATTTAAATATTTGGAAGATTGCTGCCTAAGTGAAAAATTAGATTTATTCTTTGTTTCCAGAGAACAAAATGAACTCAATGGCTAGAAATGACCACATGCAGATTTCGACTAAGCATGTGAGAGAAATGTTCTACTCCACCGAGCCATCCACCCATGGAGTACACAATGGTGGACTGTGTAAACTGGTGAGCACCCAGCTCTGGAAACACTGGGGGAGAGAGAGAAAGTGAGAGAGAGAGAGAGAGAGAGAGAGAGAGAGAGAGAGAGAGAGAGAGAGAGAGAATTTGAAATCATTCTAAAGTTTCCTTTGAGGGCCGAGTGATATCCCAGCCGGGTAGGGCGTTTGCCTTTTACGTGGCCGGCCCATGCCGGCCTGGGTTCGATCCGGCATCCCATATGGTCCCCGAGCACTGCCAGGAGTCATTCCTGAGTGCAGAGCCAGGAGAAACCCCTGAGCATCGCCGGGTGTGACCCAAAAACCAAAAAAAAAAAAAAAAGTTTCCTTTGAGCTTTAGAATTCAATAAAAGGAACCTCTGAAAAGGTTATTCATGAAACTTTCAGTGTCTGTATTGCAAACCATAATGCCAAATAGACAGAGAGAGGGGGGATGGAGGGAGAGAGAGAGAGAGAGAGAGTAAGAAAGGTAAGTGCCTGTTTTAGAGGCAGTCTGGTGAGGGAGGGAAACTGGAACATCAGTGGTGGGAAATGTACTCTGGTGAAGGGACCGGTGTTGGAACATTATATGACTGAAACCTAATCACGACCAACTTTGTAACTGTGTATCTCACTGTGATTCAATAAAGAAAAAATTAAAAACAAGAGAGAGAGAGAGAGAGAGAGCAGACCTTTGATCATACGGCCAATCTACTAGAATCTGCAGCCACAGACTTCCAGCTCCAGCAAACCATTGCAATAACTAAGTGGATTCCCCTGTTAGAATAAACTGTAATAAACGCCTTTTTTTTGAGGAAGGAAAAAATATGGATGGGTTTGTGGTCTTTGTTAAAAATGCACAAGATTAGGTCAAAGAACAGAATTTGCATCCTTAAAGGATTTGTGATTCTAGCAATTTCCTTAATTTATTCCGTTAAATTTATAAAATGGGAATTAAAACTTGTCCTGGTCTATACTGAGGAACAATGGGAGCCATGATACAATGTAAGGGTATCCTGGGAAGATACCCTTACAGACACCGTCTGCCCGCTCAGACAGCCCCAGGCTGATTCTCAGCCTGCCATAAGCTGGGCTCTGCAATGTTAGGCAAGTTATTGAACACTTCCTCATCTGTAGATGGAGATAACAGTAGTTCAAGGGTATTTTAAAAATGAAATAAAATAAGAAAAATGCCTTGTATTGTGCCTGACACAGAGCAATGCTCATCCAGCAGTTTTCTTTTGTTACTACAATTTTTTTTTTTTTTTTTGGGTCACACCGGTGATGCTCAGGGGTTACTCCTGGCTCTGCACTCAGGAATTACTCCTGGCGGTGCTCAAGGGACCATATGGGATGCCGGGGATGGAACCCGGGCAGGCACAGGCCAACCAGCGTGCAAAACAAACGCCCTACCCACTGGGCTATTGCCCCGCCCCTACAAATAATAATTTAGCTCCCACATTGGACTTATTGAAGGGCTCTGTCAGCTGCCATGCCGCTGCTCCTGAGTCTGCCTGCCACACTGGCATGGTTGCTGGGACCAGGACAGTGGCTGGCTCACTCTCGGCTCCATTCTTGGGCACGCGCGCTGCCCATGTGATGAACTTAATGACTTTAGTGGAAGTGCATTGATTACCGCTGATGACACAGGCTCCTGCCTCGAGTAGCCAGTGAGTCATGTGCTTTCTCCTCCTTCCTGTCTCCTCTTTCTATTTCTGACTCTCATCAGTGGGAGAGGAATCAATATTTATCAAAGTGATTTTAAAAATAAAATAGAAAGGACTGAGAAGCTCTTTTCCGGGCTCCTTTCCACTGAGTCCGGGATACTGAGAGCAGGACTGTTGTTTCTTCCACCTTGCTTTCCCCCGTGTGAGCTATCAGCAGCATCATAGGAACAGCAGCTTTCGAAGCATTGGAGGGTGCACAGACAATTGTGATGCCCAGGGGCTGTTCCTGGCTTTGCCTCAGGGGCCCATATGTGGGGCTGGGTATTTAAACCAGGCTCAGCTGCAGGTAAGACAAGCATCTCGCCCACTCTACTGTCTCTCCATCGCTCTGGAGCTTCAGTGAGCATCTACTATGTTCCTGATGCTATGCCAAACTACCTTTCACATTCCTCTTGCAACCACTTTCTTCAAGATTGGGATCACCCTCCCCACTTTACCACCGAGGAATTAAAACTTAGAAAAGGTAAACGATAATTGAAAAAAAATCAAAGGCCTGTGTTTGAGTCAGATATTATAAAGTACTATTTCAAAAATATTACTTAGATATGCTATAAAATAGCGTTTTAAAAACATGTAAAAAGCATTTCAAAAATATTACTTAGATGTGCTATAAAATAGCATATAAAATAGGCATTATTATTTTCATTCTAGATGTGAGAAAGCGGAAACTCAAGTTGAAAAACAAAACCAAAGACAACATAGTGGGGAGGAGGAAAATTTTTTAAAAAAGACAACAGGTATTGCAGAGTTTAAGACTTTTGCCTTGCATGTAGCCAACCCTGATTCAGTCCCCAGCACCATGTATGGTCCCCCAAGAACCCCCCCAGGGTTCACTCCCAAGCACAGAGCAGAAATAGCCCTAGAGAACCAGAGTGTGGCCCAACACCCCCCCACACACACATGCCCCTCCAACAAAGAAAAAAAATATAAAAGATCCAAGCTGTCCAAAGTCACTGTTAATGAGGGGCAGAGCCGGGAGTCAGACCACGATATGCTAAGCTTCTACATGCACCCATTTTCTTTTCTTTATTTCTCATCCATTTCTTTATTTTATTTTTTGACCTTATACACAGATCAGGGGTTACTCCTGGCTCTGCACTCAGGAATTACTCCTAGCAGTGCTGGGGTGGGGGTGGGGGGAATTGAGCCCAGGCCATGTGCAAACGCCCTACCCACTGTGCTATTGCTCAGGCCCCACCCATTTTCTTTCTACAGACCGAGAGAAGCTCATATTGAGACAGGCTGGTGCAGGCCCTGGGCTGATTTGAGTGAGGGAAACTGCAGATGGCAGGAGATTCATCGGTTCTGCTGGCCAGAGGCTGGGAGGCCAGGCCTGCTGTAGGGCTTGGCTGGAGGTACAGGGACAGTATCTGATCCTATACAGCAGTTGTCGGTGCCAGGAATGAATCTAAGCATGTTAGATGCAGCCGTCTTCTGAATCTTCAGAATAACTTTCTGATGAAGGCATTATTCTGATTCCCATTTTATAGAAGAAACAAAAACCCAAAAGATAAATAGATTTTATATATATATATATATATATATATATATATATATATATATACCATTTTAGCGAGCCATCTGATGAGGATTTAATGCACGCTCAAGCATCACACTTTCGGAGAAGAACGGCTGATCCCTCAGTCAGGACTGGGCTTTGTGGAGCAAACACACCAGCCTGCTTGCAGTGCTTTGCTGTTGGCTTAGCTTTGCTTGCTTATCTATTTGGCTCTCTAACTAGATTGTGAGCTGCTGGAGAAGGTCATTGTTTTAGTCATTTTATTTATTTTATTTTTTTTGGTGCCAGGCAATTGAGCTTTGCCTCATACTGCCAAGTATATGCTCTACCACTGAGGTACACACATCTCTGACCCACTAGAGTGAAATCTTAGTATTTCAAAGTAAATATGCCTATTTATTTCTTTTTGTGTAATAGTAGCATATGATTACTGTAGGGAAAATAAAACCATATGAATAAAATTAATAAGTAATTATTTTTTACAAAGATAATAATTTACTTTTTGATGTTTTTTCACAGTTTTTTTCTCTACACATATGGCTACAAAACTGATAGCTCATCACACTTTTTTTTTTTTTTTTTTTTTTTTTTTTTTTTTTTTTTAAACATTTTATTATACCACTGTATCACTGTCTTCCCGTTCATCATCTATTTGCTTGTGCGGGCACCAGTAACATCTCCATATGTCCTGTCTCATGCTAGTAGAGCCCAAGGGCATTTGCTTGCTCCAGGAACATAAAGAGCCTCAAACCATTCCATCACGTCATGGGAATGAGGTCTGTAATTGTTGCTGGTATTTGGCATATCAAATACAACACGGGAGGCTTGCCAGACTCTGCTGTGCGGGTGGCATACTCTTGTAGTCACCTCTGATCTCCAGCATTTATTGATGAAGCTTGCAGCTGCAAGCAGCTGCATGAGCTGGGCTGTGATCAGCTTTTCTTCTGGGTGGAGTTCTGATGAGAGGGAGTTCGGATGTGGAAAATGGCAGCCCTCATGGAGTCGGGGGTTGTCTGGTTTGTTGCGAGGCTCTGCTGGGGTGGCGGGCCAGGGCTAGAACCCACCATCCCTCTCGGGTGCCTTGTGAGTGGATGGGCACAGGGAGAGCCGGTAGCAGCTCTGCCGCATGTCTGTGAGTCTCTGTAAAAAATAATTACTTATTAGTTTTATTCATATTTTTATTTTCCCTACAGTAATCATATGCTACTATTACACAAAAAGAAATAAATAAGCATATTTACTTTGAAATACTAAAATTTCACTCTAGTGGGTCAGAGATGTGTGTAGCTCTGTGGTAGAGCATATACTTTGCAGTATGAGGCAAAGCTCAATTGCCTGGCACCAAAAAAAAATTATTATCCTGATTAGTTTTACATAAATAAGCATAAATTTTTAATATTTTAATATTCTGTTGCTGAACATAAAAGTATTCAAATTTTCCTTGTGGGGGCTGGAGGATAAAACATCAGGTAGGGCTCTTGTCTTGCACACAACCATCCTGGGTTTGATCCCCAGCATCACATATGGTCCCCCAAGCACTGCCAGGAGTAATTTCTGAGTACAGAGCCAGAAGTAACCCCTGAGTATTGCCGGGTGTGACCCAAAAAGCCCCCTGCCAACTTTTTTCCCTTGTAGAAAGAGTTAACAAATAATTTTGTGCATAATTACTTATTTATCTGACGCTTGAAAAAATCTTCACTTATTTAAAATTTGTTATTGGGGTTATTCCCAGTGGTATCGGGACCCACTAGGTCAGATGCTGGGATTGAACCCAGTCTTCCACATGCAAGGAGCATGCTCTGTCCTTGATCTCCCTGCTCCTGGTTTGCTTTTTGTGTGTGTGGGAAATACTTTTAGAAGGAAACTTTCTAGGTCAAAGGGTATGCATGTTTTTGATGCTCTAATACTTTCCGATTGAGTTCCAGAGTGCTGGAACAAGTTCTCCAAGACAACACGGTGTGAGCTTGTCCATCTCAGAGGCGCCATCCTCACCTCTGACCTGAATTAAAAAACCAGGTTGTGCTGGGCTGGGGTTTGGAGTGATAGTACACCTGGTAAGATGCTTGCCTTGCATGCAACCAACACGGGTTCAATCCCTGGCACCCCCTTCTGGTATCCTGAAACCCAACAGCAGTGATTCCTCATCACGGAGCCAGGAGTAAACCCTGAGCATTGCCAGGTGTGGTTCTAAGAACAAAAACCAAAACCAGGTTAAATCCTATGTATATAATTATCCATTTACAGTTCTGTGAACTGTTCATTCTTTTAGACCATTTTTTTCCTATTGGGATTTTAATTATTTTCCTATGAATTTCTGTGGGGTTTTAGAACCACTTTGTTCTCGTCAATGCAGTGTAAGATACATAACAGGGCCTCCTTAACTAAACCTTGGCTTATTAGGAAATCATCCCAGGCCTTATGGATGGTGAGGCAGATGTCTCAGAGGTTGTCTCTCCCATCTCTTCCCAGGACACGGCTGGTCAGGAGCGGTACAGGACCATCACCACAGCCTATTACCGTGGGGCCATGGGCTTCATTCTGATGTACGACATCACCAACGAGGAATCCTTCAATGCGGTCCAGGACTGGTATGAGCTCTGTTCCTTTCTCCATTCCTTCATTCTGCAGACTCTTCATTAAAACCTCTATGTGTTTGACCCTCTGCTTTGTGCTCCAGATGTCTGGGTACTTCTAACTCATCTTTTGCTTCCCTACAAGTTGATCCCTGGACCCATAGGACCCAAGGCCATATATCCAGTCCAAGTTTGTAAGGATTCAGTACACAAAGAGAATCAGCACAATGCCCCCGGAGTACAACATCTGAGCAACTTGTCTCTTTCTTCCTGGTGCAAAACTCACAGGGAGATCCTTTAATGTACTGCATTCTACGATGTGTAGGAAAGGTAGGCAGGAGGGAGAGATAGAGAGGAGAGAAAAGATACACAGAACCCGCCAAGCAGTTGGGGTATGGGAGGGGGAGGGAGGTGGGGACATTGGTGATGGGAGATGGGTTCGGGTGGAGGGATGGGTGTTGGAACACCGTAGAACCAAAACTCGAGCATGAGCATCTTGCAATTGTGTGTCTAAAAGTGGTGTAATAAAATTAAAAAAAACTCACAGGGAGAGGAGGTTGTATGCGAGGGTGATGGGTGAGAGGAAGGGCTTGTGCCCTAGTCCAAGGAAAGGCTGAAGAAGGCAGAAGCAGAGAGACCTGGTGACAGGCCAGGAACAGGTTTCCTGCTCCCTTTGACTCCACAGTTACGCTTCGAGGACTCTTTTCTTCCAAGGAGCAGTTGTCACGATCCCGTGAGGGACTTTGGGTGTCTCAGAGTCTTGAGCAGGCGTGGCCTGCGGGCTGTCTGCTCTAGCCTGTTCTGAACAGCCATTGGCGTGCCTCGGGTCGTCTGTCAGTCCTGGTGGTCTGTGTTCTCAGCGTCTCGGTCTTTCTCTTTCTCCTTTGCCTTTTAACTACTCCTCTCTGCAGTTCCCTCCTCTTCCTCTTCCCTCCTCTTTTCCCTCCCCTTTCTTCCTCTTACTCCTTCTCTTCCAGTCATGGTTCTTTCCTCCCCTTACCCCTCCATGGCAGAGGAATTGGTCCTTTAAGTAGCCCGCGCTGCTCCTTGACCTCCTTCTTTTCTCCCTCAGCCCTGTTCTTCCTGCCTCAGGGACACAGTGACTCGAACACCTGGTGCCGGCTCCTCCAAGAATAGCCTGAGTTGCTAATCTGGGAGCAGAGTGGATGAGGAAGGGGACAGGGAGAGCAGATCGGGAGCTGAGGACAGTCAGCTCCACTTACCTGCCTTGAAGACAGTATCTCTTTCCCAAGCTGTGGTCTGTGAGCTCTGTCTTTCAGAACTTTGGTCCCTGCCCGGACTCAGAGCCCAGCATGGAATCTGACCCTTTGTCAGCCCACAACAAATGGTGGTGGAGTGAATTTGACGGAATGACTTGTCACTCTGTGAGAAGTTGAGTGAGTCAGCTTTAGGATTGGTATGATGGTGCTGGCTGCAGCCAGGGTTAGTTAGATGAAGGTCAGTCTGAGATCTGCTTCCAGATAACCAATCATTGGATCATTCACTCATTAGAGAGTCCCTGGGAACGGGCCCCTACAGATGAGCAGGTTTGTTCTTCCCGTGTCCTGGCCTTCAAGGAGAAACAGATTTTTTCAATCACAGTGCTTGTGGTGTCGGGAACGCCGCCGGGGTCCCCGACAGTGTCAGGACAGAGGTTGTCTTCTACCTCCGAGGACGCCGGGAGAACAGATGAAAACTCACGAGTCCAGTGCAGTTCCAAAAATGGCTTTTAATAGTACAAAAGCTCTTCCACAGCACTCCAATATAATGAACAAACTCTAGCTCTGGTCCGAACTTAACTTAGACCATACAAAAGAGCCTAAGTCTCCCACCAAAGAGAAAGGATCTCACCCGAGCTGAGTCCTACCCAGAAGAAGGAGCAAAGGCCAAAGAGCAAAAGGCCAAAAGCCAAAAGCCAAAAGCCGCAGGGAGCCAAAAACTGAAGGCTGAGGAACCAAAAGGCAAAAGGTAAAAGGTGAAGGGGCCTCAAGTCAGCCCCTTATATACACCAAAGTAATCCAATCAGGAGGTTGTCATGCCAACAAAGAACCCTAAACAGAGTGTAGTGCCACACCCTATTGCAGGTATAAACAAAGGTTACACCAAGGACTAATCCCGAGATTATCTCTTATGTAAAACACTGGAGAGAGGGGGCTGATATAAAGTAATACATCTTAACTTCATGAGCTTCATGTAATCTAGATGGTACCCACAAGGTCATTATTATCTGCACCAGGGTGATTCTGAGTATCTTGTTCTCATGTACTGAAAGGGTCATACTCGCCTGCTTAGAGCAAACTAGTATGATCCTTCCTATAGTCTACCTTTAGTCTCAGTGTAGCCAGGGTGGTAGTCTCCTGGTAAATTCTAACTGTCCCACGTTGGGTGCAGTGGGTATAAAGAGGAGCTGTGCCCAATCTAGAAAACATAGAAATCTTAGTAGATGTATAAGTCAGAAGTTATTCAATCAAGGTGACTTCTGTAACTGCCACACCCTCTAGAAGTGTTTACATAAAAGAGAGATCTCATTAGAATGAACATTGGCTTAAATAAGATTAAGCTGGGAGTGAGCAAAACAACAAAACTCCCAGATTAGCTAAACATGTCCTCCAACACTGTGGTAGTGTGGGCGCCATATTGGAAAATCTTTTCTACCAGCTGAATAGTTGAGGATAGAGGTAAGTTCAGCCCCACAACAGGAGGATCTTGTTCTATTCTCTTTGTGAACATTTTGCTTCTCATTGTAGAAGTCATAATGTTCCCTTTCAAAAATTTGAAAAGTACAAAAAAGTATTTTTTTGGAGGACACTTGCCAAGCCTTGCCCCGGGAGGCCAGGGATCACTCCCAGCCATTCTCAGCCAAACAGGTCAGATGATCAATATCAGTGCTGCTGGGACCCTATAGTGCTGGGTCACACCTGCCAGTGCGTGTGTGTGTGGGGGGCAACACACAATGCCAGGAACAAATCAGGGTTATGTGAGACATTTGCCTTAACCCCTGTACTGTTTCTTCTGCCCACAGAGGTATTTTTTAAATTAATAATCTTCTTCCATGAAGAAAACCAGTGCTGATATTTGGGTTTCTATAAGCAATCACAATGGGAGGTATCATTAAAGAAAAGCGGTGTCCTTGGGGCCAGAGCGATAGCCCAGCGGGTAGGGTGTTTGCCTTGCATGCAGCCGGCCCTTGCCGGCCCGGGTTCGATCCCGGCATCCCATATGGTCCCCTGAGCACTGCCAGGAGTGATTCCTGAGTGCAGAGCCAGGAGTAACCCCTAAGCATTGCTGGGTGTGACCCAAAAAAAGAAAAAAAAAGAAAGAAAAGGAAAGAAAAGCGGTGTCCAATCTCAGGGAGGATAAAGTGTCAACTGGGTCCTAGAAGGGTCCCTCCTGCAAGCAGGGGCTCAGCTCTGGGTCTTGATGGATGAGTTGATGTAGAGAGGAGGAACTCGCATTGTCTGTGCTCAGTAAAGTGGGGGGCGATGGAGATAGACTCAGGAAGAGTCCCTCCACCTCTCTGCTCGACGTGGCCACCAGTGCTCAGGGAAATGCCTGGTCTAGGGAGGTCAGTCCTAACCTTGACACAGCAGTTCTGACTCGTCGCCTTTCCCTTACAGAGAATTTCAGGAGGAGGCGCAATGTGAAGTGAGAAAGTTGTTTTGTTATTTAAAACATTTTTTATTGAATCATAATGAGATACACAGTTATAAGGTTGTTCATGATTTGGTTTCAGTTATATAATGTTTCAACAACCATCCCTTCACCAGAGTACATTTCCCACCACCAGTGTCCCCGTTTTTCTCTTACTTTCCCCCTCCATTTCTCTCTGTCTCTTTCTCTCTCTCTCTGTCTCTCTCTCATTTTTAATTGAAGTACATGTTCCAGAGAGAGCGTTGGCTTCTCCAGAGTGGAAATAGGCAAGCAAAGAAACATAGAAACAAGCAACTGAGTTAAATGTTCAAGGGGAGAACATGGGCTTGAAGGTCAAGCCCCAGATGGCTTTTGGAAGGAACTTTTATTTTTATTTAATTAATTATTGCTTTTTGGGTCACACTTAGAGATGCTCAGGCGTTACTCTTTTTTGTTTTTTTCTTATTGAACTTTATTAGGACATTCTTTTTAATTTTTGCTTTTGACATTTCAAATTACTTTGTCTTCAAACATAACTTTTTTTTAAATTTTTTTTAAACATTTTATTATACCACCGTGAGATATACAATTACAATGTTGTTCACGTTTGGAGGTTTCGGTCACACAGTGTTCCAGCACCCGCCCTCCACCAGTGCCCATCACCCACCACCCATGTCCCCAATTCCCTCCCCCTCCCACGTCCTGCCTAAATGGCAGGTTTTTTATCTCCTCTCTCTCTCCCTCTCTCCCCCTCTCTCTCTTCATTCTCCTACACATTGTGGGTTGCACTACATACACTTAGAAGCCATCATTTGCATTTTTGTCTGTATTTAATGCTCAGTTCTATGTTGGTATCAGACCTTTTGACATTTATTCACACATGTTCCCTTCTCTATCTTACCTAACCTCTGACTCCCACGCGCTTGTAGTAATTTCCCCTTTTTGGTAAGATCACCTGGTATATTTATGACATGCAAATAAATGCAGTCATTCTATGTCTCTCTCTTTCCTTCTGACTAATTTCACTCAACATGATCTTTTCCATGTCCATCCATTTATAGGCAAATTTCATAACTTCATTTTTCCTAACAGCTGCATAGTATTCCATTGTGTAGATGTACCACAGTTTCTTTATTCAGTCATCATTTCTCGGGCATACTGGTTGTTTCCAGGTTCTGGCTATTGTGAATAGTGCTGCTATGAAAATAAAAGTGCGGATTGTGTTTCCGCTGTGTGTTTTTGGCTTCCCAGGGTATATTCCCAGGAGTGGTATGGCTGGGTCAAAAGGGAGCTCAATTTCTAGTCTCTGGAGGAATGTCCATATTGTTTTCCAGAAAGGTTGTACAAGTTGACATTCCCACCAACAATGTATGAGAGTCCCCTTTTCTCAGGGGGTTACTCTTGGCTCTGCACTTGGGAATTACTCCTGGCAGTGCTCGAGGTACCATATGGGATGCTGGGGATTGAACCCCAGGTTGGCTGCATGCAGGGCAAACATTGTACCTGCTGTGCTGTCGCTTCAGTTCCTTGGAAGGAACTTTCATACAGTTCTTCCAATGTGTGTTTTTGGAGTTTTGCGTACAGAAGCGTGAATATGGCCATTGTCACAGTAGACTTGCACTGTTGATGGTCTTCACAGACTCTCCTTCCTTGCACTGCTGATTTTCTTCTCATAATTTCATGGAGTCTTCTGCAACTTCTTTTCGAGGGGCCCATTCTTCTCTGGTGGGTCCTGGGATTTAATTTTTTAAACTTAAAGTTTGGAAACCACACTCTGCAGTGCTCTGGACTTACGTGGCTCTGCACTCAGAGATCACTCCTGGAAGGGATCAGAGAACCAAATGGTGTGCTGGGAATCTAACCCAAGTGACTGCATGCAAGGCCAGAGGGGATCGGGGACCAAATGGTGTGCTGGGGATCTAACCCAGGTGACTGCATGCAAGGCCAGTGCCTTACCCTCTGGACTCTCGCTCTAGTCCAGGGGTCACTGGATTTCTGTATCTGGGTGGTGCCTCTGTTTCTCTTCAAAGAGCTCAGAATTTGTATGTGTCAAATGTATTTGGGCTACTTAGAGCTAGAAAATCTTCTCTTAAATTTTATTATTTCCAAAAAGTATATGCCAGGTTTTCCTTACCTGTCTGCCTACAATACTAGTACGGCAAAGGCATCTGGGGAGAAGTTGAGAGATTTTGTCAAGTGGAAGAGAGATGAGACTGGAACGACAGCACCTACTGAGGGACCCACCACCTGACTCCACTGGGGCTTTGTTTTGTTATTTGGACACACCCAGTGGTACTTGGGGATTATTCCTGTATCCATACTTAGGGGTTGCTCCTGATGGTGCTCAGGATTATGTGGTGCCAGGGATTGATCCAGGCCTTTTATATGCAAAGCATGTGCTCAGACCTTTGGGCATCTCCCCAGTCCCCACAGCCCAGAGAAGGCCTTTAAGACAGATGTTATCAGAGCTGGAGAAATAGTACAACAGATAAGGCTTATGCCTTGCATGCAGCAAACCTGGGTTTGATCCCCAGCATCCTATAGGTCCCCCAGCACTACTAGAGTGTCATTCCCTGAGGAAGCACAGCCGGAGTAACCCCCTGAGCATTGCCAGACGTGGTTCCAAAAGAGGATGTATCAGGACTAGAGAGAGACGAAGTACAGTGGTGAAGCCACTTGCATTACAAGCAGTCAACCCTGAATCAATTCTTAGCACCACATGAGCACTGCCGGATGGAGCTCTGGAGCCCCATTAGCTTTGCTGCAGTTGTCTAGGTAAGCCCCAGCACACAGGGTCCAAGCAGCACCACATCCTCAGGCTGGCATGGTTGGTTGAGAATCACCAGAACATTGTTTGGGAGACGCATCTCAGCTCTGTCCAACATCGGCACAGACAGGCATTGAGAAAGTGCTCTTGGCCCAGGGAGGGGAGATGGACCTCTGCACTGGAAGCCGCCGACACGGGGAGAGGTTGCATGTAGGGCTCAGGGCTCAGCATCTGAGCTGTGAGCAGAGACACGAGACTCTGTGTCTGTCTATGGTTGGATTGACTTTCAGTAACTCAGTGTTTCTAGCCCTATGGAAGAGAAAAGGCTTTCTCTGAGCATCGCAAGGTCCTTTCCCTCATGCACAGGGGTCTCTAATACCTCCTCTCTCCGTCTCTCTCTCTCCAGGGCTACTCAGATCAAGACTTACTCCTGGGACAATGCGCAAGTTATCCTGGTGGGCAACAAGTGTGACATGGAGGAAGAGAGGGTGGTGCCCACCGAGAAGGGCCGGCTCCTTGCTGAGCAGCTTGGTATGTGCCTGAGCCACGTGTGAGCATGTGTGTGCATGTAGGCACACAGGAGTGTGGAACAGAGGGGTAGAGTGTGTTTGTGCTTGTGACTTGAAGGGAGTGCTGTGAATTATGGGCCTATGTGCTCTGTGTGTTTTGTTTCACATTTGCCTGAAGGGCATGTGGGCTTTGTGCTGGTTTTTAGGTCATTACTTATGAACATGGATATTTTGTTATGTTAAATATGTAAGTACAGATTTAGTGTTGAGCTTAACTCAGAATTCTTTTTATAAACTTCTTCTGCAAAGAATTTGAAGTGCCTTATAAAAACTATCATTGTACATCAATGAATCAGCAATGTGGGGGGAGAGGCACAGCTAAATATTCAAATCAAACCAGAGTTAGCGACACTGAAATTCAAACTACAACTACAAATTTTAAAATGTGCCTGTCAAGGAGGCAGGCTCGGAGGCGGGAGGGAACCTGGGGACACTGGAGAAGGGAAGTTCCCCTGATGGTGGAATTGGTGCTAGAATATTGTGCGTTAAAACTCAACTATCAGTAACTTCGTAAATATTGGTTCCTTAATAAATCTGTCACTGTCTTCCCATTGTTCATCGGTTTGCTCAAGCAGGCACCAGTAACGTCCCCATTCATTGGGAATGGGGTCCATTATTGTTACTGTTTTTGCCATATCAAATACACCATGGGTAGCTTGTCAGGCTCTGCCATGGCTCTGGGTTCATCCCAGTCATTATCTATGTCAGACCATCAACCATACAGGGCCCACAGGGCAGAGCCCTGTCTCCTGTATACAAGCCTGTCTCCTGTCTGCCAGGGGCAGATCCTTAATAAAATTTTATTAAAATCAGGGGCCGGAGCGATAGCGTAGTGGGTAAGGAGCTTGCCTTGCAAGCAGCTGACCCGGTTCAATCCCGGTATCCCATATGGTCTCGTAAGCACCGCCAGGAGTAATTCCTGCGTGCAGAGCCAGGAGTAACCCCTGAGCATTGCCAGGTGTGACCCAAAAAGCAAAAAAAAAAAAATTATTAAAATCAGTGATGAGGGCCAGGATGGTAGTACGGTGGGGAGGGTGTTTGTCTTGCATGTGGCCGATCTGGGTTTGTTCCCCGGCACAATTTATGGTCCCCGAGCCGCACCAGGAGTGATCCCTGAGCAAAGAGCCAGAAGTTAGCACTAAGCACCACCAGGTGTGACTCAAAAACAAAGTAACAAAAAAATCAATAACAACAAAAAATGAAAATGAAAGATTTCACACTTTCAAGGACAGAGATAGTAGAGTAGGTGATTTTTTTCCCCACAGTACTCTATATGGTCTCTGCGCCTAGTTGGGAGTGACCCCTGAGCACAGAGCCAGGAGTAAGCCCTCCTCAATGTCAGGTGTGGCCCCCTGAACACAAAACAGATAAGCTTAAAAAGTGTGTTGTATCCTGATCTCTGTTGGGTTTTAACGTGAGTTTAGGGAACATCGGTAGGATAAATGCTGGACTGCTGAGCTTATGTTCAGTCTGGGTTGTGGGTGCTTAGGAAACAGGGAGGTGGGGTTGTCTTGGGTCTCACTCCCTTCCAGCTACTGAGGATTATTCAGAACGTGCCCTCACGATCACTGGCTCATAGACAGTGAGGTTGGGGTGCAGAACCCCTGGCTGATGTCAGACTCTCCCTTTGCAGTTCAACCCGCCAACCCCTAGAGACTCCAGAACCCCTAACTTTTTTTGTTTGCTTTTTGGATCGCACCCAGCAATGCTCAGGGGGTTACTCCTGGTTCTGCACTCAGGAATTACTCCTGGAGGTGCTCAGGGAACCATATGGGATGCCGGGGATCGAACCCATGCAAAGCAAACGCCCTTCCTGCTGTACTACCACTCCACCACCACCACCCCCAGCATCCCCAACTTTGATGGGAAGTCTGGAATGTTCTCTTCTGGTGCCCACCCCAGTGCCCGTCTAGTGAGTGAGCCCCCACCACTCTCCACACAGCTCAAGCTTTAACCTTCTCTCTGGAGCTCCTTCATTCTCGTGTGCCCTTGTTTATTTGTTCAAACCCCCCAAACTCTTGAGGACGGAAATGAGTCTTGTTTATCTTTGTACACACAGTGCCTAGCATGCATCCTGTCCCCACAGAGGCACTGCAAAAAAATATCTTTTGATTAAATTTTATTATGTCAGCTTCTTTATTTTCCTTCAATCTGTTGCAGACTTTCTAGCTCCCCTGTGATGTCAGGTACTGTGCTGTGAAATCCGAGACAGCCTGGACAGGAACTGTGATAGAGGGGCATGCTGGGATGTGGGGACAGAAGACTAAGCAGATTCATCTGGGGTCAGAGGCTACGAGGTCCAAGCGAGACCTTGAAGACAAATGGGAGCAGCAGTGGGGAAGGGAGGCAGATGGTGCAGGTAGGGCAAACAAGGAGCAGAGTGCTTGCTCAGGGACCTGTGAGCCATCAGTGGGTGTGAGCCTCGGCAGTGTTGCCCACTGCAATGTGCAGAATGATTTCAGTGAGATATTCTAATGTGTATGCAAATATGTATATTGGGGGTTGGACTGTAACTCAAGGTCAAGTACATGCCTTGTAAGTGTGAGTCCCTGAGTTCAGGTCCCTGTACTACATGTGTCCCGCCCTGCCCACCACCAGCATTGCTGGGTGTGGCCCCCAGAAAACAGCTAAAATAAAACATAGCTAGTATGTCAAGCTCTTAGAGGTAAACAAGCCTCCATTATTAAAAGATGGGTTAATTTTATGTTAGGAAAAAATAGAGCCAACATTCTTAGTCTTTATGATCGAGGCTTTTGGATTTTTTTGGGGGCCATACCCTGTGGTGCTAAGGGATTTCTCCTGACTCTGTTCTCAGGGGTCAATAATGGCAGTGCTTGGGTGCCATCTCCAGTGCTGGGGACTGAACTCGGGTAGTTGGCTGTGTGCAAGGCAAGCACCTTAAACACTATCCTCTCTTTCCAGCTCCATGACTAAGATATTTTCAAATGTGACTTGATTAAACGTTTATTCAGTATTTATCTTGTGCCATGCACTATTA
The DNA here is from genome assembly GCA_021461705.1 of Cryptotis parvus. Lineage (NCBI taxonomy): Eukaryota > Metazoa > Chordata > Mammalia > Eulipotyphla > Soricidae > Cryptotis > Cryptotis parvus. The sequence continues at coordinate 42,959 of JAJIBD010002004.1, forward strand.
GAGTAGTACTCATTTTAATAGAGTGATACAGCCCTCTGAAATATGTGATTTTATTATTTATAGGTTGTTGTTTTTTAACAGCTGCTTGGGGAACTGAAGCTCAGGGAAGTTAAGTAACTAGCTTAAGCTCACAGAGTGCAGAATGAGTCAGAATCTTCGTTTGGGGCCCACCTGGTGGTGTTTAGGGTCTTCTTTCAACTTAGTACTCAGGGCACCATGTGGTGCCAGAGATCAAATCTGGGATTCCCACATGCAAAGCTTGTGTTCCAGCCCTTTGACTATCTCTCCAGACCCATGAGTCAGACTTTGAACCCAACCTAAAGTGAAGGAGGTGCGCAACACAACCACAGTCATCCTCAAGGTCCAGACTCCACAGCTGGACACAGCCCAATCCCCATGGCGCAAAAGCGCCTGCGAGATATCTCAAAACCTGGTATACCACAAATGTGTGGGAATCAGAGGTTACGTAAGACAGAGAAGGGAACAGTGTGCTAATAATTGTTGAAAATGATGATACCATTCGAGAACTGAGCATTGAATATAGGCAAAAGATACACAGGATAACCTCTAAATGTATGTATTGTAATCCACAATGTACGAAAGGGAAGCGAGAAGAGAGAGAGAAAAGAGAGAGAGAGAGAAAGAGATAAAGAACCTGCTATAGAGGAAGGCTAGGGGAAGGGGGAGGGAAGTGGGGACATTGGTGGTGGGAAATGGGCACAGGTAGAGGGAGGGGTGCTGGAACACTGTATGACCGAGACTCAAACATGAACATATTGTAATTGTATGTCTCACAATAAAAGAGACATGTTACAATAAAACATTAATTAAAAAAAATAAAGTATGGGGCCGGAGCGATAGTCCAGCGGGTAGGGCGTTTGCCTTGCACGCGGCCGGCCCATGCCGCCAGGGTTCGATCCCGGCATCCCATATGGTCCCCAAGCACGGCCAGGAGTAATTCCTGAGTGCAGAACCAGGAGAAACCCCTGAGCATTGCCGGGTGTGACCCAAAAAGCAAAAAAAAAAAAAATAAATAAATAAAGTGGAGGTGGTAGCTCACGGGGCTGGGTTACAAGCTTTGTATGTGGGAGCCTGGATTTGAGCCCTGGCACTGCATGGTCCCTTAGGCACTACCAACAGTGATCCCTGAGCACAATGCTGGGAAAGCATTGCCCAGTGGGACCCAAAAAACCAAGGCAAAACATCTCTGAAAAATGAGGTTCAAAAAAGAATAAAAAGCTTGCTTAAGATCACCAACTAGGAAGTGTCAATGTCAGAGCAGATCTATCAGATTCAGGCCAGAACACAACTAAAGTGAGATTAGGGGCCGGAGTGATTGTCCAGTGGGTAGGGTGCACATGGGGTTCTGTCCCTGGCATCCAATATGGTCCCCGAGCACCACCAGGAGTAATTCCTGAGTGCAGAGCCAGGAGTATCCCCTGAGCATTGCTGGTGTGACCCAAAAAATAAAAAAAAAAACGCCCTACCCGCTGTGCTATCATTCCGACCCCTTTTCTGTGTTTCAGATTTCATATATTACTGAGTTCATGTGGGGTGGGTATTTCTTAGATATTTTTGGTTTAATACAGAAAAATACAGTTTTTTTTTCTGTATTAGTTAGACTATAGATAACAGATACATTGTGCAGAGCTGCTACTGGCTCTCCCTGTGCTCAGCTGATCATGAAGCTTCCAGGAGGGAAGACAGGTCCTAGCCCTGACCTGTCATCCCAGTAGAGCTTCACAAGAAGCCAGAGGAACCCCCACATCATGAGGGCTGCCATTTTCAACATCCGGACTCCACAGCTCATCAGAACTCCACCTAAGAGAAAAGTCTATCTCTTCCCATTGTGTGCGGCTGCTTCACGGCCTTGAGATTTATTAGTAAATGCAGAAACTGCGAGCCTACTACTGAGAGTATACCACCCACATGGCAGAGCCTGGCAAGCTACCCGTGTCGTGTTTGATATGCCAAAAACCAGTAACAAATTATTGACCTCATTCCCATGACCTGAATGAATTGTTTGAGGTTCTTCATGTTCCTGGAGTGAGCAGATACCCTTGGGCTACACTAGCACAAGACAGGACATATAGAGGTGTTACTGGTGCCCGCTCGAGCAAATCGATGAACAACGGGAAGACAAGTGATACAAGTTCAGGTTTCAGAGGCTCTTGAAGACCCTAATGAACTGGTCAGATTGGAGAGCTCAGGTAACCCTTACATCCTGGCTCTGTGCTCAGGGATCACTCCTGGTGGGCTCAGGGGCTATATGGGATGCCAGGGATCAAACCCAGGTCAGCCACATGCAAGGGAAGCACCCACCTGCTGTGCTGTATCGCTCCTCCCTCTCGCGGCCTCTGTCTGTGTGGTAGAGTACCCTCTACTGGCGGGGCTTACAGCTAGCAGGAACACTAGGAGGCAACACTACTGGCCTTTTCTCAGAGTTCCTGGGGCCTGGCTGAGGCTATCAAGACACCAAGGCAAGCAGATTTTGGAATGATGGAGGAGTTTCAGGGACTTCTGTTTCAGGAATTCTGCATGACATTTTAGGGCATTGTCCCAGCTGTGTGTCCCGCAGAAAGCAGCTTGTGGTCACTTCCCTGACTGGGAATGGTCTGGTAGAGCCCAGGATGATGGTTCTCCGCATTTCTGCCTATAAGAGAAAGGCCTCTTCAAATTGGGTTTCTCTCTCTCTCTCACACACACACACACACACACATACACACACACATACACACACACACCCAGGAACAGCTCCATAGTAAGAGAACTTTTCAATTCTATTCTTCTGACACTAAATTACTATGTGACACGTGACTTTGCCCATTTTCTTCCTGTCTCTGGGTCTCGGTTTGCTTATCTGAAAGGTAGAGGACTAAGTCACCTTACGCCTCCTTGGTGCCCTCCCTCTTCGATTCATGATTTCATTCTATGCAACTCACTGTTCATTGCTCAGATACCACGCACCCTTGGAGGCTTAATTTGGGTGCTTAGTTTGGGTTCTCAAGGGAAATTATTTTTTGGGGGCGGAGCGATAGCCCAGCGGGTAGGACGTTTGCCTTGCATATGGCCGGCCTATGCCGGCCAGGGTTCAATCCCGGCATCCCATATGGTCCCCGAGCACCGCCAGGAGTAATTCCTGAGCACAGAGCCAGGGAGTAACCCCTGAGCATCGCCGGGTGTGACCCAAAAAAGCAAAAAAAAAAAAAAAAAAGAAATTATTTTTGGATTGATACCAACAATTGTAACTTGGTTTCACTGGGTGTGGTTTCAGAGAACCAAAGACTTATTTGGTGTTGATAATAATGAACTTAGGTGTCGAGACATCTAGTTGACAATGTGCTGTCATGACAAACCTCTTGTTCCCTACACTCTGGCATTGCCATCAGTTCCAATTTATTGAAAGAAAGAAGCCAAGCCTGACCCCTTGTGTTCTCTTGAGCTGTATGGAGTGTATCACAGCTTCCTGTCTTGACCTCTCCACTCCAAGATTATGTACTTTTCTAAGCCTAATATGTAAGAGCTGGTAGGTCTCAAACTCAGTCTTTACGTTCAGAATCTTAATGTTCCCATTATAGCATCCAGTGGTGTTCCCCCAAAAGCCTGCTATAGTTACTCTTCTAATTTTCATCCCCAGCCCTAGCATTAGTCAGGTTTCTTTTTTTTTTTCTTTTTTTTGGTCACACCCGGCAATGCTCAGAGGTTTCTCCTGGCTCTGCACTCAGGAATCACTCCTGGCAGTGCTCGGAGGACCATATGGGATGCCGGGGATCAAACCGGGCCGGCATGGGCTGGCTGCATGCAAGGCAAATACCCTACCTGCTGGACCATCACTCTGGCCCCATTTCTTTAGATTATGTTATGGCAGTTTGTTAGCCGAGTCAGGAGCTCAGATAATCACTGTATCACTGTCTTCCCGTTCATCATCGATTGGCTCGAGCAGGCCCCAGTAACATCTCCATATGTCCTGTCTCATGCTAGTAGAGCCCAAGGGCACCTGCTTGCTCCAGGAACATAAAGAGTCTCAAACTATTCCATCAGGTCATGGGAATGAGGTCTAAAATTGTTACTAGTATTTGGCATATCAAATATGACACGGGTAGCTTGCCAGGCTTTGCCGTGTGGGTAGCATACTCTTGTAGTCATCTCTAAATCCAGTATTTATTGATGAACCATGTGGCGGAGCCAGGCTGTGATAGGATGGTCTGCTGGGTGGAGTTCTGATGAGAGGGAAGTCGGATGTGGAAAATGGAGGCCCTCATGGAGTGGGGGTCGTCTGCCTTGTTGCAAGGCTCTGCAGGGGTGGCAGGCCAGGGCTAGAACCCACCATCCCTCCTGGGTGCCTCCTGAGTGACTGGGCACAGGGAGAGCCAGTAGCAGCTCTGCCCATGTCTGTGAGTCTCTGCACAACTTTTCACTCTTTGTTATGCATCCAGGACTCTGCCCCATGGGCCCTGGATGGTTGATGGTCTGGCATAGAAAAAGACTGGTTCCCCTGAGATGAACCCAGAGTCATGGCAGAGCCTGGCAAGCTCCCCATGGTGTATTCACTGTCTCCCTGTTCATCATCGATTTGCTCGAGCACCAGTAAAATCTCCATATGTCCTGTCTCATGCAAGTAGAGCCCAAGGGAACCTGCTTGCTCCAGGAACATAAAGAGCCTCAAACCATTCCATCAGGTCATGGGAATGAGGTCTATAATTGTTACTGGTATCTAGCATATCAAATACAACACGGGTAGCTTGCCAGGCTCTGCCGTGCGGGTAGCATACTCTTCGTGGTGTATTAAATATGCCAAAAACAGTAAAAATAATGGACCTCATTCCCAACGAATGGAAACATTACTGGCACCCGCTCGAGCAAATTAATGAACAACGGGAAGACAAGTGATACAAGACAAGTTACATACCAGCTTATTTTTTGACCACAGAACACATTCTGTCATGAGTGAGATCCCTGCCATGAAAGATTCTACAAGCAGTTTTTGCCCTGAAGATCCTCAGTAATTAGCCTGAATTTTCTTTTCTGTTTCTTTTTTAATTCTATTATACCACCAAGAGATAGACAATTACAAAGCTGTTCATGACTGGGTTTCAGTCATACAATGTTCCAGCACCCATCCCTCCACCAGCGTACCCTTCCCAACACCAGTGTCCTCAGATTCCCTTCCCGTTCCCCCAGCCTGCCTCTATGGCAAAGCCTGGATTTTCTAAATGCCGCTGCATCCTTCTGCCAATCGACAAGGCTCACACTTCCAGTACATGGCCTTTGAGACCATCAGATACAATTTTGGTTCCTTGAGTTCTCAGTGTTTTCCCAATATTTCTTGTATTAAATTTTTCTGGGGCTTTCGCTGCCGGGGACCAGCTCTCCAGGAGCCTCAGACCGAGGGAGAACAAGGACGAAGGTTCAGGAGGGACCCAGGATTCGGCGATGACAGACAGACACAAACACACTCAGGTGGTGGTTTGAATCTGCTGCAATTTTACTGAGGGCTTCATAGGGTTTATATATCATAACACAATAAAGAAACTTGGTAGGGCATACATGATGAAACAGAAAGCGAATACATGCTTGGCAGGGCATACACAATGAAACAAAAAGTGAATACATAACATAATGAAACAAAAAATGAATATATGATACCACCTACTTAAGCCATTTGGTTAAAATTAAACAAGGTTTCTTTGTCTTATGTCTCTCCCCAAGAACCACAGGCTTCGCAAGTCCAGAGGTCACTCTAACTTCATTTAGACAATCATAATGTTTTAGTATATCATCTCCAAGGTTTTGTGTATTGTGTAGCTGGTAACATATTATCCAGCATTTTCTTTCTTTAACAAGCACCAAGGCTTTCTATACCGCATTAATTTTTCTGTAAATGGCAAATTGTTAAACTTGTAACTATTAAACTTTGTACCAATGAAACTATAATGTGTACTAATCCATTGTTCCTACTATATCATGTGGTTGCCCTACTAATTCCTGTAAAATGTCTGGCTTCATTAATAATCTTCTATCCTTATAATTATTAAAACTATATAAATCAATTTTTTAATATACTACAAATTATACTATCATCTTAGCTTCTAAAATCATAGTAAATAGGCAGAGGATTTGACAAACTCCAATCTGGGGAGCAGAGGGACTGCATGCCAAAACGCCAACAATAACAGGAGGCAGCCGGAGGCATAGACCCGTGGGCCGCGGACCTCCCATTCCCAGGGATATGAGACCTGCTCAAATCCCCTCATAGCATGTTGCTCTGCGGGGCGACGCCGTCGTCGTCGGCGTGGCATTTCGCATCATCGGAATTAGCCAGACAAATCGCTCCACCAACTAAGAACGGCCATGCACCACCACCCACGGAATCGAGAAAGAGCTATCAATCTGTCAATCCTGTCCGTGTCCAGTTCGGGTGAGGTTTCCCGTTTTGAGTCAAATTAAGCCGCAGGCTCCACTCCTGGTGGTGCCCTTCCATCAATTTCTTTAAGTTTCAGCTTTGCAACCATACTCCCCCTGGAACCCAAAGACTTTGGTTTCCCAGAAGCTGCCCGGCGGGTCATGGGAATAACGCCGCCGCATCACCAGTCGGCATCATTTATGGTCGGAACTACGACGGTATCTGATTGTCTTGAACCTCCGACTTTTGTTCTTGAATAATGAAAACATTCTTGGCAAATGCTTTCGCTCTGGTCCGTCTTGGCGGACGGTGACTACATGGTGACTAGATGTTACATGGTGACTAAAACAGTATGCCACCCGCACGGCAAGCCTGGCAAGCTGCTCGTGTCGTATTTGATATGCCAAATACCAGTAACATTTATATTAGGTCATTCCGATGACCTAATATAATGAATGGTTTGAGGCTCTTTATGTTCCTGGAGCAAGCAGATACCTTTGGGTTCTACTAGCATGAGACAGGACATATGGAGATATTACTGGTGCCCACTCTAGCAAATAGATGATGAACGGGAAGATAGTGATAGTGATAATGATTCGCATCATACTTTTTTTTTTTTTTTTTGAGTTTTGGGCCATACCCAGCAACACTCAGAGGTTACTCAGAAATCACTCCTGCCGGTGCTCAGGAACCATACAGGATGCAGGAGGCGGAACCCGGTTGGCCACGTGCAAGGCAAGCACCCTGCCCAATGTACTGTCGTACTGTCCAGCTCCATACCAATATTCCTTAGTAAATGGATGGGCCATTCTCCTCTTGGCCCCTTTTCGCCACCTTTTATAAGACACTTTATTTCTGCTAACTGCCATAATACTGCTCAGAGAGCCAAAGGGCTCTTTCTTAGCTTATTTTTTAATTTTTCTCCTTCTCTTCCCTTTGTTGTTGTTACTGCTGTGATGACTGGGCATCACGCACCCTTAGTTGTGATACTAACACTCTTGGGTGTGGTGCTCCCCAATGCTCTCACACACCTAATTTTGGTTTCCAAAGCTTTGTGCCAGAGATTGAATACTTCGTTGAGACACCAGGGATGCCAATGGCAGAGCCATCAGGATGACACCCAGCTTGTGGGACACTGCTGTGGATTAAACTTGCAGGGAATAAATGCCTGCAAGGCAGGTGATCTGTCACTGAACCATTCTTAGGGTTCATATTCCCTCTGGCTTAAATGTTAAGAATAGATCCCACTTTTCTATTGGAATATGATCAAAGCTGTGTGACAGGTACTCTGGGCCAACAGAGGAGAGGTCTGTTGTGTGGTGAGGAAAAGAAAAGGGAGCACTCTGGAATCAGTAATTCTATAGGTGAGTAATAAGAATGATCAGGAATCACATGATTAATGCAAAAGCACTAAATAACAAAACATGAATGTTTGTGGAATGTAGAGTGAGCCAAGAAAGTAATGCTGGAAAAGAGACAGAGACCAAATTAGGCAGGTCTTAGATGTGCTAACTGAGGCTAGATGTTGCATTAATTAGACCTCTTTTAGTTCCAGTGGCATAAATCCAAGTCAAACTAATTCAAGTTCTAAGGACAGAGGTATAGCAGAAGCAAAATGTAAGAGAAGGTCACTGGAGATGAGATTGTCAGGAAATTAAAAGGCCAGAGTGTTAGATGGATTGTCCACCAGAAACCCAGAGTTCCTGAGAGTGAGAACAGCCTGGAGTGGGGAGGGAAAGATAGTGAACCCTCGCCAGAATCATCAGTGATCAGACCAGGAGTATTGCTCAGCAGCTGAGCACTGCCTTAATGAGGTAGGCTCTAGATTCAACACACATGCGCGCACACACACACACATGCAGCACCAGCACCAGCACCACCACCACCAGCACCACCATCATCATCATCAGTGACCATTGGACCCAGAGTTAAGGACTAGGATAGAGAAAAAAATTCTAACATAAAAACAGACATTCTGGGGGCATTGCTGAGATGAGAAGGGTGTTTGGCTGGTTGAAAGTTTCTAAATAGAATTCAGAAGCAGCAGTGCTGGATCTGTGCTTTGGGAACATAAAGGTAAATGTGGTCATTCTGGAGGGTGGGTGGCATCTCAAATTCAGTTAATTGGACCCCATTCAGAAACACACAGCAGAAACACTATCTGCACTTCTATGTTCAAGCAGCACTATTCACAATAGCCAGAATATAGAAACAACCTGAGTGTCCGAGAACAGATGACTGGATAAAGAAATTATGGTACATCTATACAATGGAATACAATGTAGCTATTAGGAAAAACAAAGTTATGAAATGTGCCTATAAATGGATGGACATGGAGAGTATCATGCTGAATGAAATTAGAAGGAAAAGGACAAATAAAGAATGACAGAATGATTGCATTTATTTGTAGGATATAAATATATATGTATGAGACTAATATCCAAGGCCAGGCAAAACAGGGATCAGGAGAACTTGTCTATGGTTGGAATCTACTGCAAGTGTGTGGGAATCAAAGGTTAGGTAAGACAGAGAAGGGACCAGTGTGCTATAGTTGTTGGAAACGGTAACGCCAGACTAGAACTGACATTGAACACAGGCAAAGGGATATACATGATAACCTCTAAATGAAAACTTTGCAAGCTACAATGTGCTAAAAGGGAGAGAGAGAGAGAGAGAGAGAGAGAGAGAGAGAGAGGAAGAAAGTACCAGCCATAGAGGCAGGTTGGGTGGGGAGGGAATCTGGGGACATTGGCAATACCTCATAGTGAACTCAAAGGTGCCCAAGGTATGACAATTCCACTTCAAGTGGCCAGCCATGGGACTTTCCTAGCATGAAAGACTTGAAGCACCCTGTCTAATCTAATTCCTGTCAGACTCCTAGGAGGCTCTTCATTAGCACACCCACATCGTAACCTTTTCCTCAGGATCATTAAAAAAAATTCTCAGGAGCTGAGAATCCAGTGAGGTCAGGAAAATGGCAACCAATTAATCAGACTAGCCTCTAGTCCTATCATCCTTCTAATTGGCTTCATACGATGGATTTTTGCTGTCTTTAATGAGCCCAATTCTTTTCTTTTTTTGTAATTTATTTTACCTATTTGTTTATTTTTTAAAATGTTATCATATCACCGTGAGAGATGCGATTACAAAGCAGTTCATGATTGGGTTTCATTCATACAGTGTTTCAGAACCCATCCCTCCACCAATACCCATTTCCCACCACCAATGTCCCCTGATTCCCTCCCCCATCCCCACCCTGCCTCTACGGCAGATACTTTATCTCTTTTCTCTCTCTCTCTGTCTCTCTGTCTCTCTCTCTCTCTATCTCTCTCTATTCTCTTCTCCTCTTACACATTGTGGCTTGCAATACATATATTTAGAGGTTATCATGTATATCCTTTTGTTTACATTCAATGCTCAGTTTTAGGCTGGTATTATCATTTCCAACAATTATTAGTACACTTCTCCTTCTCTTTCTTACCTAACCTTTGACTCCCACACACTTGCAGTAGATTCCACCCACTGGCGAGACCTCCTGATCCATCTTTTGGCTGGCCTTGGATATGGTGATACCATCTCTTTGGATGCCATTCTGTTTCTTGGTCTTTAGCAACTTTCTGCCTCATCGCTCACCACTTTGTGGTCTCTGCTCTAATTAGGTAACAGAGTTACTATGGCTTTTCTAGCATGTTCTAAGGATAGGTTTTTTTTGGGGAGGAGCTTCATATGTGTTCATGCTGTTTCCTCTGCTTAGTATGGTACTCACACATACACTGATAAGCTCATGTCTTGAGCTGATAGCTGCTCATGAATTAGCTTCTTCAAGAAGCTTCCCTGGCACCCAGACTGTTGGGTACCACCTCTGTGCCCTGCTAGTCTTCTGGCTGCCTCCAGTCTAACATTTATCACAATGGTAATGTAATGCTGTCTCCCACAACAGAGCAGTCCTCCTCAAGGGTGGACATTGTGATTAACCTCAGCTAAAGCCTGAGCTGCGCAGGAGGAAGAGAGCGGCATGGAATGCCTTCAAAGGCATCGAAGAAATTGCTAAAAGGACAAAGAATCTCTGGCTCGGGCACATCTCTTTGACTCCACCATTCTCCCTGCATTAACATATGCCTCAGAGACCTGGGTCCTAGGAAAGCAGGATGAGAATGCTATTCGGGTCTCTCAGAGAGGAATCGAAAGAGCTATGCTTGGAATATCACGCCTCACTCAAGTGAGAGAAGGAATCCGGAGTTCTGACCTCCATCGCTATTCCAGAATCAGGGATGCTGTCTCGTTTGCCAAGGCATCGAAAATCAGATGGGCTGGACATGTAATGCGATTTGGAGACAACCGCTGGACTAGAGCCGTTACCGACTGGATCCCACGGGATGTCAAAAGATCACATGGCCGCCCACCCACAAGATGGTCAGACTTCCTTGTTAAGACCCTGAAGGAACGGTTTGAGGCTCTTCATATTCCTGAATCAACCAGATGCCATTGGGCTACATTGGCACGTGATAGGGTCCAATGGAAATGTTACTGGTGCCCACTCGAGCAAATCAATGAATAACAGGATTCAAGCGATCAAGCTCCCAGGGCCTGCCATCTTATTGAGTAGTGTTCTCACCACCTCCACTATCCACATCCCCTCCACTGGGTCTCCACGATATCTTCATTAACCTGCTCCCTTAGCCAACACTCACAGCACCACACCTCCATTGAGCTCAGGTTTAGATGAAAAACATGGCAGCTTGGGGAGCTGCCCATCAAATGCACTTCTACATGCTCTTCCGAGGGAAGTTCATATCTAAGCGGAGACCAGTGATAACATCTGGACGCTTCCTCCCTTCTCTGCCCCTGTGTCTCCTGCTCTACCTTCCTACACAGCTTCCTACTCAGCTCAGAACTGCTGCTGTGCCTACGGTCACTGTTCTGGCCGAGAATAAAACATGGGGGAAAGACATAAAACCCTAGTTTTCCTATCTGTAGGTTATGTGTGATCACTCTTGCTGCCCCGTTCCCCTCACAGGTTATTCACACACCTGTGTGAATTAAGGACTGTATACACTGGAAGAACAGACGCCCCAATGAATGTCTTTTCTTCACTACTATGTTTGTTCTCCTTTTGTCCCTGACACTTAACCCAAGTCCTGGCACAAAGTCAGATTTCAAAAAAACCCTGGTTAGGGACCGAAGACTTGCCTCAGTGGCAAAGCACATGCTTTCCATGGACAGGCTCGGGCAATGCCTGGCCCCTCCACCCAGCTCTCCAGGAGTGGCCCCAGATCTCTGAAGAGGATTCCCAGAAGGCCCTGGGAGCAGTGAGAGGAGAGAGAAAATGGGACTCGGCTGAGCTAGAAAGCTAATAGGAAGGTTGCCGTGCTCTCCATAGGCCCTGAGCTCTCATCACGAACCCACAAAGTTGAAGAGATCAACAGAAGGGTGAGAGTGTTCAACAGCTGCCCAGGTTCACATGGTCAGTAGGAGCTCACAGAAACTCGCTTCAACCTTGACGCTCTGCCTGCTGGCCTCTCTCCCCTCTGCGCCCCGTCATGGTGTGGCATGTGGCCCTCAACGCCAGCTCCTCAGAGGGGATTCATGGCTGTGTGTAATCAGTCACGCTGATGGAGAGAGAGAACTAGTTTGCTTCTTTTCAGATGTGCCCTTCAGGCAGGTCATACATTCACTCCCTCCAGCGCAGACAGTGTCACTGTGTGAGAAGCTCAAGGCCAGCGAGTCCACGTCCCTGTTAGTTATTAGGGAGAGCCACATGCCGTCAGGTCTCTGAAGCCCGCTGGGTTTCTAGGTTTGAGCATAATGAGCCAATGGCTGCCCCCCATCTCACAGGCCTGCAAGAGCCAGCACAGTTACACTCTTCCTCCTCCCGGGCTCGGAAAGGGCCAGAGGCCAACAGGCAGCAGCTGCAGGGCTTCATGCTGGGAAGGCCAGGAAGGAGGAGCCGTGTGTGTCCCTGCATTTTCCCTCTCCGGGAACCCTGGAGAGCAAGGGAGGCGGGGAAGGAGCAAGAGGAGAGAAATGATAAGAGGGATAAAGTGGATGTGAGAGGAGTGAGGTGAAAGAAAAGCTGAAAGAAACTCAGAGCGGGCAACTTTCCTACCGCAATTTGCCTGTCATCTCACTGGTCCTCCCAACGCCTCTCACAGGAGGGCGCTGTTACTTCGAGTTGACAGGAGTCTGCTGCTCAGAGCGGTTAAGTGAATCAGAAAGATGTAGTGCCACCAGCAGTGGATGAGAGTCCCTTTTCCCCACATCCACGCCAGCACCGGTTGTTCTTGCTGTTTTGGATGTGTGCCAGTCTCTGTGGGGTGAGATGGTACCTCATTGTTGTTTTGATTTGCATCTCCCTGATGATTAAAGATGAAGAGCACTTTTTCATATGCCTTTTGGCCATTCGAATTTCTTCTTTTTTGGAAGCTTCTGTTCATTTCTTCTCCCCATTTTTTGATGGGGTTGGCTGTTTTCTTCTTGTGGAGTGCTACCAGTACCTGATATATCCTGGATATTAACCCCTTGTCAGATGGGTATTGGGTGAATATCCTTTCCCACTCTGTGGATTGTCTTTGTATCTTGGTCACCGTTTCTTTTGAGGTGCAGAAGCTTTTCAATTTTATATAATCCCATTTGTTTATCATTGCTTCCATTTGCTTGGTCAGTGGTGTGTCGTCTTTAAAGATACTTTTTGTTTCGATGTCGTAGAGCGTTTCTCCTATGTTTTCTTCGATGTACCTTATAGATTCATGTCTGATATCGAGATCTAGAATCCATTTTGATCTGACTTTTGTGCATGGCGTTAGAAGGAGGTCTAAGTTCATTTTTTTACATGTAGCTGCCCAGTTTTCCCAGCACCATTTGTTGAAGAGGCTTTCTTTGTTCCACTTAATATTTTTGCTCCTTTATCGAAGATTAAGTGGTTGTATATTTGTGAGTGCGTTTCAGGATACTCAGTTCTATTCCATAGGTCTACGGGTCTATCTCTATACCAATACCACACTGTCTTAATTACAACTGCTCTGTAGTAGAGCTTGAGGTTGGGAAAGTGATTCCTCCCATCTTCTTTTTCCCAAGGATTGCTTTAGCTATTCGTGGGGTTTTATTATTCCATACAAATTTCAGGAGTGTTTGTTCAATTTCTTTGAAGAACATCATGGGTATCTTTATAGGGACCGCATTGAATCTGTATAAAGCTCTAGGGAGTGCCGACTGGTCCAGCCCTTTTGGAAAACAATATGGGCATTCCTCCGAAAGCTAAATATTGAGCTCCCATTTGATCCAGCAATAGCACTCCTGGGAATATACCCTAGAGACCGAAAAACACATAGCAGAAACACTATCTGTACTTCTTTATTCATCTCTGCGCTATTCACTATAGCTAGAATCTGGAAACAACCTAAATGCCCGAGAACAGAGGACTGGCTAAAGAAACTGTGGTTCATCTACACTATGGAATACTATGCGGCTGTCAGAAAGGATGAAATTATGAAATTTACCTGCAAATGGATGGACATGGAGTCTATCATGCTGAGTGAAATTAGTCAGAAGGAAAAGGACAGATATAGAATGACTGCATTCATTAATAGGATATAGATACCAGTGTTTTAATAAATATGGGAAATGGTAATGGCAGATTAAAACTCACCTCTGAATATACACAAAGAGACTTAAGTGATAAACTCTAAATATCTGCAGGGCTAGCCACAATGTGTAAAATAAGAGGAGAGAGATGCAGAGACAGAGAGAGATAGAGAGAGAAAGAGAGGAAACTGGGGTACCTGCTATTAAGGCGGATGGGGGGGGGGAGGGGGGGAGGGGTACATTGGAGGTGGAAATGGGGCACTGGTGGAGGGATGGGTGCTGGAATACTGTATTACCAAGAACCAATTATGAACACCTTTGTAATTGTATGTTTCACGGTGGTATAATAAAAAATATAAAAAAAGAAAGAAAGATGTAGTGAATTGCCCAGAATCAGGCGCTATGGTAGTTGGAAGGTCAAAGCAAAGGGGCCAAAGAGATGAGTGAAGGGAGAGGGTGGGAGTCCTATTTGGGGGAGGGGGAGAAGAAAAGATAACTGAAAGGAGCGTAGAGGAAGAAGTGGGGCTGGCTGGGCATGGGCTTTGGGACCGGCCAACCCTAGATCCAAACCTGACGTCCACTAACATGGTCATGTGACCTTGTGGGTCCTGTGGCATCTCTTGGAGCCTGCATTTTCCCTTTATGAATTGGCGACAATGTATTTGCTTAGCAGGCTGTCATGAGGATTAAGATGAGCTCTGGTAAGTTCCTAGCATTATGTTTGCCCTAGGTAGATGCTCAGTAAATATTAGGGGCCCAAAGAAAATATGAGGACCAGCAGGGGAAAGAAAAAGCCATGTGGGGAAAAAAAAGAAGAGGGGGAGAGAGGAGGGGCTTTAGAGAAGAAATAATGATGGCTAGGAGGGAAGGGAACAGGGAAGGCCGACAGACAGAAGAGAAGGGAAGGCAGGACTTGATGGAGGGCTCAGCTTGGGCCAGCCCGGCCTCCCACAAGATGGTCAAGACTCCCAGTTGGGAACAAGCCGGGCACAGTGCTCAGGCTGGAGGTCATGACTGGAAGGACACGTTCTCATCTCTCTCTCTCTCTCTCTCTCTCTCTCTCTCTCTCTCTCTCTCTCTCTCTCTCTGTCTCCCCTCCAACCCCCTAGGGTTTGACTTCTTTGAAGCCAGTGCCAAGGAGAACATCAGCGTCAGGCAGGCCTTGAGCGCCTGGTGGATGCCATTTGTGACAAGATGTCTGATTCCCTGGACACAGACCCCTCCGTGCTGGGCACCTCCAAGAACACACGCCTCTCTGACACTCCCCACTGCTGCAGCAGAACTGCTCGTGCTAGGCCAGGCCCGTCTTCCCTGGCTCCCCTCATTGTTGGCCCCCCCACCCCATCCGCCTTTCCCTGTTAAGTCCTGTCTGCCCCTCCGAGCAAGCTGATGTTCTTCGCCTGCAGCTGAGGGAAGCATGCCCTGGGGCTCTGCAGATACCCGCAGTCACAGGCGCCCAGCACCGGACCCATAGTGCGGGCCACACGGGTGGGGGAAGCCAAGAGTGGGAAGAAGACATCATTTTTCAAAGGGGGTTCACTAGAGGGTCTTGGAATGTGAGTCTCTCCGCCTTTAAAATAAGATTTCCTGCGCGTGTGTTGCTCACACACACACACACACACACACACACACACACACACACACACACACACACACACTCTGAAACCTGCCAACTTGTAAAGTGAGACCCATGCACTAATCCTATTAAAGAAAACCTCTCAGATCCATCATGCTTGTTTCATACCAAGCTCCCTGTCGGGTTTCCTCTCACCATAGTCAAGCTTTGGCTCTCGGCGGCCTGTGCCTGTTACCACGGATGCCCAAAGGGCCTGGGCAGTTGCTGTGGTGACAGGCCTGGGCTAATCTCTGGAGAGCTCAGACTCTAATGATGCTGAAGGAGCAAAGGCTGAGTCAGAAACACACTTAGCAGAGAAAGATTATCCCCTGCAAAATGTCAAAGGTTCCCACTATAAGGAACGAGCAAGGGAGCGAGCTCACGAGGAGGCAGAGAGAGGACAGGGTTCTGTGTGGTGCCTGCAGCTGCTGCCCGGTTCGGGGGGCTCTGAAATTGGCTCCCAGAATCTGGAAATGTGGAGAGTTGGAGGAATCCTAAATTTTACCTCCTTTCCCTGCTCAAGACTGGTAGTGCCGCCTCACGCCCGGACTCTTTCTTCAGAAAGCGCCGTTGTCCACACAGGCATTGGGCTCACCCCTACGCAGTATTCTCTGCCGTGAGGGGAAAATTGCCCCCTGGAAGTTAGTCCTATCCCCGGCCCATGTGTGCGTGCTCTGAGAATACTCCACTTCTCGGCTCCCTCTGCCGTGGGACACCTAGCTGACTTGAGGACAGAAACCGTGATCCTGAGTCTGTCCATTCTCTGAGGCACACGGTTCTGATTCCCTCAGCCTCTCTTCCTATGTCCACCTCCTCATTCTGACCTCGCCTCCAACCCGGCTTTCCCTCACTCCTGAATAGTGAGTGCAAGCTGGGAAATGGGATTCTAAGCAGGAGGAATCTAAGGGACAGAACCCTGGGAAAAACAAAACAAAACTGGGAGGCTGGACTCAGAGGACCCAGCTGTAACCCCATTCTCCTAGAACTGAATTCTAGTTTCTTCCAAATGCCAGAGATGATACCACTCCGGGCCAAAGGCCCTTAATGAAATACCTGAGAACAAAACTAAAACTCACTGGCACGGAGCAGATGGTAGTTTGTCGGGACATAGGCAGATGTCTGGTTTTCAGCTGCTAGAATGAACTTTGCATTGGCAGTGATTCCCTCAAATCATTATTTCCTTTCCAGCCCTGGCCTCAATTCGTTGCTTCCGCCCCTACTTTTAGCACTGTCCCACCACTCCTAAACCTTGGGCTATATAGGGAAGGGTCTTCCCATCTCAAGTTTTTCACTTTCAAATGCAGCATGTGGTCCTAGGAAGGCACATTAACTAGCAATTTATCCAAGGACTTTATGAAAGGGGCCTCCAGGGTTTCACCCTGTGGAGATGCTGTTTTTTGTTTGATAGAATATGAGGCCTTGGACTTAGAATCAGGAGACCTGGACCCTGTGCTTTAGTCTCGTGTCACTCTGGCTGAGTTGCTCCCATCACTGGATCTTGATTTCCTACTTACAAAACTAGAAGTTATGAAGGTATGGATAATTTTAAGGCTCCTCTCAGCACTTATAACTGTGACTTTTCCCTCCCCATTGCATCCTTTCAGTTGGAGTTAACTGCACGGTCATCCAGTGTTGTGGTAGTGAGCCCTAATGTTGTGCTTACTCTGTGCTGTGCATTATTACAAGTGTTTTGTGCCTAGAAGATGCCAAAAGTTTTGCTAGCCAGCCTTAGGTTACAGAAAGAACAAAGGGCTGAGCCCAACGCAACCCGGTCAGCAGGCTTCACAGCCCATGCTTGTAAGCCATTCTTTATTCCATCTTTCATAAACTGATCCAGTTAAGAGACTGAGTTGAGATACTACAATTGACAAGAGTTAGAGCAATGGTAGGATTCAGTCCCCAAACCATCAAACTCCAAGTCACTGGAGAAAAGACTTGTCTCTACTTTTCTAAAAACTCGCTCAACTCCAGCCACCCTGAGGTGATAGAGGGCTAACATCTCCTGGCGAGAGAGTCTGTTTCTGAGCAACCAAGTCCCAGGAGCCTCAGCCAGAATGCTTGGTGCTTCTCAGCCCCAGGTGCTGTCTTTCTCGGTATTGGGTTCTGTGAGTCCATTCTTGGCTCCTGGTGCAGTCCCAGGGTCATCCCAGTATTACGTGTGGTTGGACCCCAGGGCTTCACACGAGAGACCTGAGCTCCACCCCTGAGCAGGTCCATAGCCCAGCGTTATCTCAAGCCACACTCCAAGTCAGCTCCCTGCTCCATCAACAGGGTCGGAACTAGATGAACTCTGACTGCAGGTGAATGTGGTTCCTCATGTTCTGGA
This sequence comes from Cryptotis parvus, assembly GCA_021461705.1. NCBI lineage: Eukaryota > Metazoa > Chordata > Mammalia > Eulipotyphla > Soricidae > Cryptotis > Cryptotis parvus. The sequence continues at coordinate 60,884 of JAJIBD010002004.1, forward strand.
CATTTGTTCCATATTTGCTTTTCTACAGTGTCGCATTCCATAAAAGTCATGAGCAAGCCCTACTTTTCTGGATGGTAACATTCTTTATCTAAGAACTAGAATTTTGTGTGTGGTTGAGGGATGGGGGTGAACACCTGAGGGTGCTCAGGGCTTACTCCTGGCTCTGTGCTCAGGGATCACTCGTGATGGGGCTCAAGGGACTAGATGAGGATTGAACCCAGTTTGTCTCCATGCAAAGCAAACACCTCATCCGCTGTGTTATCTTTCCAGCCCCAGTACCAGGGTTTAAGACCAAGCTTTTCATGGCGCTTGGATATTTTTAGCATACATATTTGATCATCATTTTTTCTGATGATTTAGGTAAAAGTCATTTTACCTGTCGAGTTTTTTTTACAATTCAGGAACCAATTCTGATGCAGGGAGAAAGCATCTTTATAACAGATGGAATCAAGAGCTAAATGGAGGGGCTGGAGCGATAGTCCAGTGGGTAGGACATTTGCCTTGCACACTGCCGGTCCATGCTGGCCCGGGTTCGATCCCGGCATCCCATATGGTCCCCCGAGCACCACCAGGAGTAATTTTTGGAGTGCAGAGCCAGGAGAAACCCCTGAGCATTGCCGGGTGTGACCCAAAAAAAAAAAAAAGAGCTAAGTGGAACACTGCAAAGTCTTCTACTGGACAACAAACAAAGCTGCTGGTTAGCGTCGTCTCTGCCGCTCTGTGCCCCCACTTCCTGCTGAGTGGAAAGCGCAGCCCCCAGCGCTTGTGGTTATGTTCATCCATCACAGCAATTGTGCGATTGGACCAGGTCCGAGCTGCAGGCTCGATGTGAGCGACTGCTTGTCCCCATTTTCGTCTTGCTTCAAAATTCAAATAAAGGAAAACTGAAAAAAAGAAAAGAAAAGAATTCTTGGCCTTTAAAGAGGCAGAAATAGGCCCAAAGTGCAATCCAGTGTTGAAGTTATTTACAGAATATGGTTTTGATGCACGTGTGTCTGTAAATACAAAGTAATTTGTGACTTCTTGTTGTCTCCTCAGGAAAATAAACAGAGGAGACAACAAGAAGCGGCGCCAATAACATTTGCTCGGCGGGCGCCAGTAACATTTCCATTGATAGGGTCCAATGGAAATGTTACTGGCGCTCGCCGAGCTAAATCGATGAATAACGGGATTCAAGTGATCAAGTGATCAAGTTGTCTCCTCAGTATGTAGAAATTATTCATTTCTAGCAACAGCTCTGGGATCACAGTCTTGATAATGTTCACTCTGAAAGGGAGACAGGAGAAAAATCTCTCTTTTTTTTCAGGCAATGATGACTTTTTATTATGTGTGAGTTTTTGAACATTATTTTCTCATTCCACTCATGGGTAAAAATTGAGCATCCTAACCTCCTTTAGGCTCTGATGGGCAGCACGTTTCTTGCCAACAATCATTTAGTGTCAAAGAAGCTTTCATCTTCTGCTGCAGAAATCTGTGTTATTGGTATATTCGGTACCACCAGAAAATGTGTTGGTGCTTTAGGGGAATATCATGGAAATCCAAACATTGATCATCTTCATAAACGATTTTGGAGGGAAATTTTACAGGTTTCCTTGCAGGTGATCTTCCTGAAGGTCAGTGGCTACCAGGCCGGTGAGCTGAGCCTTGGCGATCTCATCTGCCATCTTTGCCTGCCTCCCACGCAGATGCCTCAGGGAAAGTCTTGTCCAGGTGCCTCATTTTACAAAAGTTGAGGTCCAGGAAGCAAGGAAGGGAGTGGGTGGCTCTGATATTTCCTATGGTCGCCCTGAGAATGCTTTAGTGATGGAGCTAGGATGAAGTTCTCAATCACATGGAGAAATCTGCCTAGTCTCTATCACCGATGGGTCCAGCTGTTTTAAGCACCGCGCATGTAGGTAAAAGCAAATCATATTGCTTTCAAGCTCCCAGTAATCAGGGAGGTGCTTTTTTGAAATGTTAGTATTTCAATTTTTTCAGACAAAGAAAGCAAAGCTTGAATATTCACATGAAGCCTCCTCTCATCGACTATTTTCTCTTCAGATTGTCTCTCAGATGAAGCGTATTTGGGTTAATGGCAGTAACAGACTCTGCCAAGGATTCTCAGAGTTAATTAAATGCCCTCAGTTGGGACATTGGTTTCATAATGGCTTTGTGACCGCAGCCTTGTAGTATCGACAGGATGAGTCAAACATCCCCACACTTGACTTGTCTGCACGCCATCATCCTCCATAAGGCTCTTGTCTAAAGCTCCTTGCTTGAATATCAGTTTTCCTTGTATCTTGAGGAATGTTTGTTTGAATTTGTTTGCCAACAATTTAGAGCAAGTGGAAGGATTTATAGCAATTGGTGTCTTGAGAGCTCATCAATTTCTAATTCCCCATCCAAACCTTCACCTGATACTTGCCATATCAATACAGGTTTGGCACAGGAAGATCAGCCTGTGTGCAAAGAAATACACGTGCCTGGAGTGTGTGCAAGAAATACACATATTCTTAAGCGATGTTTTTCATGTCCCAAATCCCATGTAGAAAGTAAATAATACAATACCCTCTGTTTTGTTTTGCTTTGGGGCCACACTCAGTGTTGGGGCTACACCTTTATCAGTGATTGAGGGTCACTCCCTGCGGTTCCCAGGGGACCATCTTTACTGGGGATCCAACCCAGGGTTCCAACATACAGAGCAAGTGCTCCAACCCTTCGAACAATCTTCCAGTCCTAAAATAAAGCCTATTTATTCAGCAAATTAGTGTCTAGCATGTGCCAAAATATAGCAGGTGACAAATTAGACATATTTGTTGCCTTCCTGAAGTATAATGTCCAGTAGCTTGTGATTTAATAGACATTGTAAAACAATTACCCAACTATAACGATGAAGTTCTATGAAAGAAAGGTAATAAATATAGTTGAACCATAATTCTATCTGGAAAGCCAGCATCATCTTTTTATGTTTGTTTCAGAAATTCCTCTGCTTCTAAATTTCTCCATTACCTAGTGGCCATTCCTCAACTAAGTGTTTCTATTTTAGATCAAAAAGTTCTAATGCCCTACAGAGTAAGGGTGAGAGACCAGGTGAATGTACATGTGAAACACCTTTCACCACCTGGTTTACGGTTACCTGTTTGCTGAGAGCTACAGAAAGCAATGACAAAATAGCTAATATTTATTACTTCTCATGATCTTCTGGCTTGGCCCAAGAGCAATGGATGAGGGAGAATGAGCTCAAGGGCTTTATTCTCCTGTCTGGGACCCCAGCTGGGATGTTGGAAGTGGTGTACCAGTGGATTCCAGCCCTCCCTTCAGGTGGCCACATCCTCCTGACTGGTTCACATGGTGGTAGAAGCGTCCCAGCAGCCGAGAGGACAAACTCCAACACAGATACTGTCAAGCCCCTCTGCATCCAGTGTGTCTCCGTCCCACTGATTAGTGTAGGTCACACAGCTGAACAATATCTTATTTATTTTTGTTTTGGGGACATACCTGGCAGTGGTTAAGGCTAATGTGCTCAGAGATCACTCCTAATGGGGCTCAGGATACTATAATCTGTGCAGGGACTAGGCCCCTAGTCTTCCATATGTGCTCTAACACCTGTACTATCTCTCTGCCCATCCCCTGCCTCTCATCAAGTGCAAATTTTAATTTAAAGGTGGAGAAACGAGCTGGAGTGATAGTACACTGGGTAGGGGCACTTTTCTTGCACATGGAAACCCAGGACTGATTGCCGGCATCCCAATGGTCACTTGGGCACTGCCAGGAGTAATTTCTGAGTGCAAAGCTAGGAGTAACCCCTGAGCATCACAGGTGTGGCCCCTCTCAAAAAAAATTAGGAAATAGATACCCTTTTGTCGGGAAAGCGCCGCCGGGGTCCAAGACAGTGTCAGGACAGAAGTTTTCTTCTACCTCCGAGGATGCCGGGAGAACAGATGAAAACTCACGGGTCCGATGCAGTTCCAAAAATGGCTGTTAATAGTACAAAAGCTCTTCCACAGCACTCCAATATAATGAACAAACTTTAGCTCTGGTCCGAACTTAGACCATACAAAAGAGCCTAAGTCTCCTACCAAACAGAGAGGATCTCACCCGAGCTGGAGTCCTACCAGAAGAGGAGCAAAAGGCCAACGAGCAAAAAGCCAAAAGCCAAAAGCAAAAGCCTGAGGAGCCAAAAGCCGAAAGCTAAAAGGCCCAAAAGGCAAAAAGTAAAGCGTCCTCAAGTCAGCCCCTTATATACACCAAAGTAATCCAACCGGGAGGGTCATGTCAACAAAGAACTCTAAACAGAGTGTAGTGCCACACCCTATTGCAGGTATAAACAAAGGTTACGCCAGGGACTAATCCTGAGATTATCTCTTATGTAAAACACTGGAGAGAGAGGGGGGCTGATATAAAGTAATACATCTTAACTTCATGAGCTTCATGTAATCTAGATGGTACCCACAAGGTCCTTATTATTATCTGCACCAGGGTGATTCTGAATATCTTGTTCTCATGTACTGAAAGGATCACACTCGCCTACCTAGAGCAAACTAGTATGATCCTTCCTATAGTCTTCCTATAGTCTCAACGTAGCCAGGGTGGTAGTCTCCTGGTAAATTCTAACTGTCCCACGCTGGGTGCAGTGGGTATAAAGAGGAGCTGTGCCCAATCTAGAAAACATAGAAGTCTTAGTAGATGTATAAGTCAGAAATTATTCAATCAAGGTGACTTCTGTAACTGCCACACCCTCTAGCAGTGTTTACATAGAAGAGAGGTCTCATTAAAATGAACCTTGGCTTAAATAAGATTAAGCTGGGAGTGGGCAAAACAACAAAACTCCCAGGTTAGCTAAACCTGTCCTCCAACACTGGCTCTTTTTGTTTGGTTTATATGGTACCAGGAATGGAACCCAGAGCCTGACATGTAAGGTAAGTGTTCTACCCTGGAGTCACATCCTTAGACCAGATGACAATTCTTGATAGGAAGCCTGTAAATCATTGTAGCCATTTTGGGGGATGTGGTGGGTAGAAATCTCTAGCATGATGCTCGGGAGGCTTGGGGTCACTCCTGAGGGCCATTGCTGGTCCAACTGGACTGACTGGTTGAGGATGTGGGGTTGCTTCGGTCCTGTGTATGGGCTTTTTAATGTTTCTACCAAAGGAAACAACCATAATGGATCGAAAACTAACTTTTATAAATGTCTTTTGTTCTTAAAACCTGACTCTGAGAAATGCCCAAATGCTTCAAAGAAAAGCCTAGTGATTTGTGTAGTTTCTAAGGGTCTATTTTGGAGGAATCAAGGCACACCTGGAGGGAGAAGCTTTGATGTTTGCCTAACAATTAATTTGGTTAATTCTTAGCTACTCACAGGGGATGATACTGGTTTTTTTTTCCTTTTTTTTTTCTTTTTTGGGTCACATTTGGCTCTTTAGTCCTGGTGGTGGCTGGGGGACCATATGGGATGCCAGGGATTGAACCTGGTTTGGTTGCATGCAAGGCAAATGCTGTGCTATTGCTCTGGCCCCGATGCTGGCTTTCTATTTCAAATTCACAGCAATAATGTGATCGAGAACGGGCGCATTCAGGGTGGTATGGCTGTAGACAATACCGCCCGAAACTCAGATACACAGGGCAGAGCTGCGACCGGCTCTCTCTGTGTCCAGGTGGTCATGAGGGGCCCAGGAGGGAAGGCATGTTCTAGCCCTGGCCCGCCATCCCAGCAGAGCCTCACAAGAAGCCAGAAGAACCTCACACCATGAGGACCGCCATTTTCAACATCTGGACTCCACAGTTCGACAGAGCTCCACCTAGCAGAAGAGCTGATCACAAGCCCTGCTCATCAGAGTCCCACCCTACAGCTATCTATTTCAAGCCCAGGTATGCCTGATCCAGAGACTCAGAGACACGGGGAAAAGCTGCTACCGGCTCTCCCTGAGCCCAGCTGATCATGAGGTGCCCAGGAGGGAAGGCAGGTTCTAGCCCTGGTCTGCCATCCCAGCAGAGCCTCGCAAGAAGTCAGAAGAACCCTCACACCATGAGGACCACCATTTTCAACATCCAGATTCCATGGCTCGTCAGAGTTCCACCCAGCAGAAAAGCTGATCTCTCCCCATCATCAATGTATGCACTAGACGAAGGCTACTACAAGAGTATCCCACCTGCATAGTAGAGCCTGGCAAGCTACCTGTGTCATATTTGATATGCCAAAAACCAGTAACAATTATAGACCTCATTCCCATGACCTGAGGAATAGTTTGAGGCTCTTCATGTTTCTGGAGCAAGCAGATGCCCTTGGCCTACACTAACATGTGGCAGGACGTATGGAGATGTTACTGGTGCCTGCTCAAGCAAATCAATGAACAACGGGAAGACAAGTGATACAAGTGAATGGTTCCTGGCCAAAAATCCAGCTGAAGGCTTCAGACACTTGATCACTTGAATCCCCTTATTCATCACTTTGCTCGAACGGGCGCCAGTAACATTTCCATTGGACCTTATCATGTGCCAGTGTAGCCCAATGGCATCTGGTTGATTCAGGAATATGAAGAGCCTCAAACTGTTCCTTCAGGGTCCTTACAAGGAAGTCTGACCATCTTGTAGGTTCGGCCACGTGATCTTTTGACATCCCGTGGGATCCAGTCGGTAACGGCTCTAGTCCAGCGGTTGTCTCCAAATCGCATTACATGTCCAGCCCATCTGATTTTCAATGCCTTGGCAAATGAGACAGCATTCCTGATTCTGGAATAGCGACGGAGGTCGGAACTCCGGATTCCTTCTCTCACTTGAGTGAGGCGTGATATTTCAAGCATCGCTCTTTTGATTCCTCTCTGGGAGACCCGAATAGCATTCTCATCCTGCTGTTGTAGGGCTCAGGTCTCTGAGGTGTATGTTAATGCAGGGAGAACGATGGAGTCAAAGAGATGTGCCCGGAGCCGGAGGTTCTTTGTCCTTTTTAGCTATTTCTTCAATGCCTTTGAAGGCATTCCATGCCGCTCTCTTCCTCCTGTGCAGCTCAGGTTTTAGGTCGTTCATCATGTTGACTTCTCAACCTAGGTATACATAACTGCTGCATTCAGAGATGTTTGTTCCATTGAGAGTGAATGAGGCCTCTGGAACTAGTTCATTTTTCATAAACATGGTTTTCTTTAGATTCAGATGTAGACCTATCTTTCCACATTCTCGGTCGAAGTCAGCCAGCATTTGTGCCGGCTTGGCTAATGTTTGGTGTTATTAGAACGATGTCATCAGCGAAGCGGAGGTGGTGTAGTTGCCGACCATCTATCTTCACTCCCATTGCTTCCCATTCTAATTGTTGCATGATGTTCTCGAGGGTGGCACTGAAGAGTTTTGGTGAAATGGTATCACCCTGTCGAACCCCTCTTTTAATACACTATCTAGGCTCTTCACACACTACCTGTCCGAATGTAAGGTGCCCTCCCAATGGAAACCAGCAGGACAATTCTACTGTTCAAGAAGGGAGACATTCACGACATCTGCAACTATCGCCCCATCTGCCTGTTGTCCGTCATCTACAAGCTGTTTACAGGAGTCATCCTGAACAGGATTAGCAGAACACTAGATGAAGGACAACCATGCGAGCAAGCAGGCTTCCGGAAAGGATTCAGCACAATCGACCATATCCACACAGTAACCAAGCTCACTGAGGTTTGTAGGGAGTACAAGATGCCGCTCTGTCTCACCTTCATTGATTTACAGAAAGCCTTTGATTCTGTGGAGACTGAAGCAGTCATCAAAGCCCTAGCCAAACAGGGTGTTCAAACCCAATACATCAAGATCCTTCATGAGCTGTATTACGGATTCACCACCAGGATCTCACCATTCTACAAAGAAGGCTTCAGTATAAATAAATTTGGCTTATGGGAGAGATGACTCCTCTGCTGTAACTCTACTCTCTGCCTGAACACCTCAACTAGTCCTAAAGTTTTAGGTGCCAGCTATTTGGCAATAATGTATACATATGTGCCTTCTAGAAATCATCTTGTCCCAAACTAATCATATCCAAATTGAATCACTTAATTCTGCTTATATTGATTTGAACGTTAGTCTTCACAGGAACCTAGTTATTATTCTTAACTTTTTATTTTCCTCTTTTTTCTTAATAACCCCATCTAATCCACAAGTTACTCTGATGGCTCTACTTAGAAACTATGTCCCAATTCAACATCTTCTTTTCCATTACCCATACATTGGCTCAAGGCACCATTTTTCTCTCTATAGAGCCACCCGAGCTCCTAAACAGTTTACCCTATACTATATTTGCTCCTTTGCTGTCCATCCTCCATACAAGAGCAAATTTTTAGAGCTGAAGAGATTGTACAGCAGGTGGTTGCCTTGCACACAGTCAACTCAGTTTTGAACCCTATATGTTTACCTGAACTTTACCGGGAATGATCCTTGAGTGCTGAGGCAGGGAGTAATCCCTAGGCACAGCAGGTGTGACTCAAAAACAAAAAAGCAAATTGTTAAGAATATAAGTGAAGGGCTGGGGAGATAATATAGGGGTTAAGGCAATTGTCTTGCATGTGACTGACCTGGGTTCCATCCCCAGCACCAGATATGGTTCCCTGAGTATTGTCAGGAGAGATCTGTGAGCAGAACCAAGAATAAACTCTGTGAACCACTGGGTGTGACCCAAACTCTTCCCCCAATAAAAATAAAAGGGAATGGACTGCAAAAGTGGTTCAGTAGGTAGAACATATGCCCCCAGGTTTTGAGCCCTTGGGTTTGATCTCTTTCACCATACACACAATAGCTTAGGGAAAGAGTCCAGGACCTCTACTACTTGATCACTTGATCACTTGATCACTTGAATCCCATTATTCATCGATTTGCTCGAGCAGGCGCCAGTAACATTTCCATTGGACCCTATCACGTGCCAATGTAGCCCAATGGCATCTGGTTGATTCAGGAATATGAAGAACCTCAAACCGTTCCTTCAGGGTCTTGAAAAGGAAGTCTGACCATCTTGTAGGTGGGCGGCCACGTGAGTTTTTGACATCCTGTGGGATCCAGTCGGTAACGGCTCTAGTCCAGCGGTTGTCTCCAAATCGCATTACATGTCCAGCCCATCTGATTTTCGATGCCTTGGCAAACGAGACCGCGGCCCTGATTCTGGAATAGCGATGGAGGTCAGAACTCCGGATTCCTTCTCTCACTTGAGTGAGGCGTGATATTCCAAGCATAGCTCTTTCGATTCCTCTCTGGGAGACCCGAATAGCATTCTCATCCTGCTTTCATAGTGCCCAGGTCTGCATTAACCTCTACTACTACTATGAATAATGGGTGGGATGAAGAAATAACACATGTCTTGCATGCAGAAGGGCCAGGTTCCATCCTGCTTTCTCATGATCCCCCAGTACCAAGAACAACCCTGAGGACTGAGCTAGGAATAGCCGAAAAGCACTGCCCATGTTCCTCCTCCCCCAACCCCCAAAATATATTGGGACCAGGGAGACAGCTCAAGTGGTAGAACAAGGGCCTGAATTTGATGTCCTTTGGGAGCATGACATGGGCCCCAGCTCAGTCCTATGTGGCCATAGTGCCTTACCCCTCAGCACTGTCAAACTATGCCAAGTCCAGCCTCCAGGCCCAGGTCTGCTTGGCGTGTCCTCTGTAAAAAATTTAGAATTGTATTGTTTCTTTACCTAGCACTGAATCTGCTGCTAAATTACTGAAGAATCCCTGGTAGATAATTCTTTGCAATATCCAGCTATAAGTCTTCACTTATTTCTTTGGGGAAATGGTAATTGCCTCTTTTTAAGTACTGCTACTGCCTCCCGACATCAGGTGATTCTAGTGAAGACTAGTATCAGTAAAGCAGTACGTGAAAGACTATATCAGTAAAAGGCTTTGAGTCCATTCCCTGAGATGTTTGATCTGGTCATATAGATCTGATGAGCAATAGTGCTCAGGCCATGTGAAATTAGGGCCTCCCAATGCAAATTAGTGCTCCCATCCTTTGAGTTAGTACCTTATTCCCACTGCAAAATTTTGGAGAATTTTGGGCAACACCCAGAAGTTCTTTGGGCTACTCCTAGGCCTGCTCTTAAGGGTTGCTCTAGGTGTTGGTCAGGGCACTGTAGTTCCAGGGACTGAGCTGGGGTGACCACCTGCCAGACAAGTGCCTTAACCCCTGTACTATCTCTCTGGTTCCACCCACTAAAATTTTAATGAACTATTGTCCATTTTTTTAAAGTAGCAAATATATGAGGTTACTTAGCTTAAAACTAAAAGCTCTGTTCTCCACCCCAGTATAGAAATGCTGGGCTGCAGTGGAGAGCAACAAGCCCAGCAGGTAGAAAGACAGAGGTGAAATGGAGCGAGTGGGGACTTTTCTGGTTCTAGTCTGACCTCTTGAGGTTTGACTGATTACTGCTTCCTTCAATTCTATTAGACACTTCAGGATTTTTTTTTTTCCTTTTTGGGTCACACCCGGCAACGCTCAGGGGTTACTCCTGGCTTTTCACTCAGGAATACTCCTGGCAGAGCTCAGGGGATCATATGGGATGCCGGGGATCGAATCCGGGTTGGCCGTGTGCAAGGCAAATGCCCTCCCTGCTGTGTTATCACTGCGGCCCCTCAGGATCACTGTCACTGTCTTCCCGTTCATCACCGATTTGCTCGAGCGGGCCCCAGTAACATCTCCATATGTCCTGTCTCATGCTAGTAGAGCCCAAGGGCATCTGCTTGCTCCAGGAACATAAAGAGCCTCAATCCATTCCGGAATGAGGTCTATAATTGTTACTGGTATTGTTACCAGGCCCCTCAGGATATCTTTCTAATAAATCCCCTCCCCATATAGCTTTACTCATTGGGATTATGTCTTATCATCTGCAATCAAAAATATATTATCCCAGGGGCCAAAGCCATAGCACAGCGGGGAGGGCATTTGCCTTACGCGACCAACCCAGGTTCGATCCTCGGCATCCCATATGGTCCCGTGAGCACCGCCAGGAGTAATTCCTGAGTGCAGAGCCAGGAGTAGCTCCCTGAGCATCACCAGGTGTGACCCCAAAAAGCAAAAACAAAAATATATTATCCCCGTTTTTTGTTCTCTGGTTTTTGTTTTTTTAAAACACATCTCTCCTGCTCTAAAGTGAAGTGATTCTAATTCAGTTTTTTCCCTTTTTTGGTTTTTGGGCCACACTCAGCAGTACTCGGGCTAACTCCTGGCTCTAAACTCAGGGATTACTCCTGCGGGATTCAGGGGCCCACGGGGTGGACCATGTGCATCAGGATCCACTGACTCATCTGCAGTGAGTGCTTGCTCTGCATGTAACAGGCCCTGGGCATGTTCCCCAGCATCACAAATAAAATAAATAAAATATGTAAACGTTGTATGATAGATATAAAATTTTATTCTTTTCCTTTTTCTCCCTCACCATTTTCTCTTTTTGAACCTGAATGCATGAGGAAGACGATTTCTCCACAAACACCAAGGACAGTGCTGGCCAAGGCTCCTGAGATCCAGTACACAAAAGTGCTGGCCTCCTAGATGCTCAGAAGGCAACACAACTGCTGACTCCACACCACGCTCTCCCCACTGTTCCTAGCCTCTGCCAACTCAGTGATGTTTGCCCTCTTGAGAGAGCCCTGAGGACTAGACTGAGCTCGGTGGCATTGGCTTGTCCTTACCACCTGCTGATTTTTTGTGGCCAAACAGCAAATACTAAAGTGGAAGTCTCTGGAAGACCCAAATAAAAGCCGAATACAAAACTGATTTGGTATAAAAGCATAGCCCAGAAAAACTAATGTCGATTGGGCGATAGCACAGTGGGTAGGGCGTTTGCCTTGCACCCGGCTGACCCAGGTTCAATCCCCAGCATCCCATATGGTCCCTTGAGCACCGCCAGGAGTAATTCCTGAGTGCAGAGCCAGGAGTTACTCCTGAATATTGCCAGGTATACCTCCCCCTACTGCCGGAAAATTTTTCTGTAATGGGATGGAGAGATAGGGGCTAAGGCATTTGCCTTGCATAGGCTGACCTCAGTTTTATCCCTGGCACTTCATATAGTCCTCAAGCACTGTCAGAAGTAATCCTTGAGTCCAGAGCCAGGAGTAAGGTGTGGACTCTGCCAGGTGTGACCCCCCCCATTTAAAAGGTTAACACACAAAAAGCAAAAAAAAAAAAAAAAAAAAAGGGGCGGAGCAATAGCCCAGCAGGTAGGGCGTTTGCCTTGCATGCGGCCGGCCTATGCCGGCCTGGGTTCAATCCCGGCATCCCATATGGTCCCCTGAGCACCGCCAGGAGTAATTCCTGAGTGCAGAGCCAGGAGTAACCCCTGAGCATTGCCGGGTGTGACCCAAAAAGCAAAAAATAAATAAATAAATAAATAAAATAAAAGGTTAACACACAAACACACACAGGAAAAATGAGCATTCCATTGTGTAAATGTACCATTGTTTCTTTAACCAGTCATTTGTTTCCTGATTCTGCTATTGTGAATAGTGCTTGCAATGTACATAGAAATGCAGATGGCTTTTCTGTGTTTTGTAACTGTGTCTATCAGTGATTCAATGAAAATCATTTTTTAAAAAATGGAGCAATGAGCACTGTTTCAGAAGAAACACCAAGAGTGCTCTGCACATTATCCAAAGAGGGGCCATACCAGGCCATGTTGTTCTCAGAGGGCATTGTAATTTAAAAAGGAAATTTTCTCTATGTCTGGAGCCCCTGATGTTTTGTCCCAGGAAAAGAAGTTGTAAGCAGAAGGATCTGAACTAGGAATAGGGGTCAGGTAGACCCTAGTCAGAGACCAGAAAATATCCTTGAGCATCTCTGTTGCACGACCTTGTTGAGCTGTACCCCAGGACGCCTGCCTAGAAGATACTCCAGATCCTCCTCCTCCTCCTCCTCCTCCTTAGAAATCAGCTTCCAGGAGTGGAGAATGAGCCACAGAGTTTAGAATGTCTTCCGTCTTTGTGAGAGGTGTCCTGAAAAACAGAATGTCTGAGACCTAGATTGAAGCCCCTACTCTGCAATAGGCTTGTGACCTTAGACAAACACGTTTATAAAATGGGATTAATCACCTGCCCTGCTTTGCAAAATAGGAGAGGCTAATCAAAAAGTTAAGTTTAGAAATGGAATTGGTGTGGAAATAACAACTGTTACACTCAGGGATCCAGTGTGAGGGTCCAGCGCATTCACCCCTGAGAGACTGAGTTGCCCCTTCCCAGCCGTTCCGGGACCCCTCCTCCCGCTCTCCAGATCCGGCCAACATAACTTTGGCTCAGAGGTTTGTTTTGGTTGAGGAGTTTTCGGAGCTTGAAAATGGACAAAGAGGGCCCAGAGCGATAGCCCAGCGGGTAGGGCGTTTGCCTTGCACTCTGCCGGTCTGTGCCAGCCCAGGTTTGATCCCGACATCCCATATGGTCCCCAAGCACCGCCAGGAGTAATTCCTGAGTGCAGAGCCAGGAGTAACCCCTGAGCATTTCCGGGTGTGACCCCAAAAAGAAAAAAAAGAAAATAGACAAAGAGAAGCAGCCAGTGATGCCAGGATTGGCTGCCCAGAGCACTAAGCTATGATGGGGCTGGGACCAAAGTGGAACAGAGCAACAGCACGTGCTGGGATGAGAATATCAGAACCCAGATGGCAAACCTTGTGCTTGTCACTTTATACTTCCCAAAGCATGCTTGGGTCTCACCCGGCAGTTTCTGACACAGCCCTGTGCAGTGGGTTTTATCACTCCCCAGGCTCAATGGGTTCGATGGAGACTGCCAGTGAAGCACAAGCTCGAGAGGAGAGAGAGAAACAGCTAGTGGCTTGGTGGGTGTCAGGACAAGATCCCCCCCCCCACCCCATACACACACCAGAGCAAACCGTCCTGTTTTGACCCTGCATGTAGAGGGCGGGGCGGCCAGAGAGAAAGGCTGGGCTGGGCCATGTGTTCCTACAGCACTGGGGTTGTGTACTCTCTGACTATGGGAAAGATACCATCTCCACAAGCCCTACAGTAAGCCCTGGGGCAGGGCTGAGCAGCAGGGGCAGATGGTCTCTGCAGTGATACAAAGAAATGTCACCTTACTTTGTATGCGCATCATCTTCAGTTCCCCAATTGCTCATTCTAATTTATTCAGGCAGGCATCAAGCTGGTCTCATGCCAGCCTAGGAGATGTACCAAAACAGGCTTGGCGGAATTCCGCAGGAGGAACAATTAGAAAAACTGGAGCTGTCCTAGGTCTGAGAGAATGATTCGCTTCATCTATCTTCCCATCAGATTCTCAGTAAACAGATGTTTCCAAGCCCCGTCTTGTGACTGATAGACTGTGCAGTGTTCTCTGGGATGCATGAAGCATGAAACGTCACGTGGGGGAGAGTTTATACTAACAAAGAGAAATATAGAGCAGAAATAAGAGGAAGGATGCCATTTACATGATCTGGGGTATCTCCTGGTGTTTTATTGCTACAGACAGGGGTGTGTGTGTGTGTGTGTGTGTGTGTGTGTGTGTGTGTGTGTGTGTGTGTGTGTGTGTGTGTGTTTGGATTGAAATCAGAACCTCACCACATGCTTACCCACTTACTTTACTGCTGAGCTATATTGTTATATTCCTGGCCACTAAACCAGCTTTTCTTTGTGTGTGTATGGGAGTGAGGAGCCGTTGGGGCCGTCCCTGCCTCTGCTCAGGTGATATTCCTGGCTCTGTGCTAAAGAGTGACTACTGGCAGCGCTCAGAGGAACACATGACTGGGATCAGACCTGGGCTTGGAAGCATTCAAGGCATGCAGTTTGCCCCTGTACTCTTTGACCCCAAAAAGGCTCTTTTTGAAGTATCTCTGATCCTCATTTTGGGGGCAATAGCAGAGCGGTATATTCATTAAAGTTCATCTCAACCATTTCCATGACTGGAGTAACTGACTCTTCCCTGAATGTTTGCAAAAAACAAAAAGTAGGAGGAAACTCCCATCTGCAGAGATCATGGAAAAGACCTGATTAAGCCACAATACAGGGCAATAGTTCATGATGGATGAAGAAAAAGGAGAGGCCGGAGTGGACTGAAGCAATCAGGGAATGCTCCCTGGAAAGACGGCACTGGGAAAGATCAGAGGCAACCCGTCAGCTCTGGGGTTCTGCTGAGCCCCTCTGGTCCTAGCTCTGCTCTGCAGGGAGGAGGCGGGGAACCATGAGGAGCAGGACAGGCTTCAAAGCCCAGCTCAGCAATAGCTTCCTGCTGAGGGTTAGGACATACTCCTGGCTGGTGGGTAAGAGCAGGGTTGCTGAGGTGGAGAAAGTGATGAGTCCACGGGAAAATGAAACAAAACGCAAACAGAATTGGCAGCTCTAGGGACATATAAAACCTACCACTGCCAGCTAACCCCCAACACTGTAACACATGATGGGCCAGAATGATCATTGTCACACATTTTAACTGGCAGCAAATTCAGCCCCTCTCTTCCCCAATCCCCACATGGTCTAGTGGGGGATGTTTTCCTTTATTCCACCCTTGACCCCTTGGTGCAGGGATCGAACCTGCACACCTGCAAGGCCTTGCTCTGCTGCAGCGCCACACCTGAGGCCACCTTCCCTTACTTAGACCTGAGTTACTATGACTCGTCTGCTGCAGCGCCACACCTGAGGCCACCTTCCCTTTCTTAGGCCTGAGTTACTACGACTCGTCTGCTAGCACCCAAGCACAGAGATCTCGGTCAGCCAGAGAGGAGGAAGTGCTGTGGAGATGTGGTGGGCATCGTGGACACTACGTTTATTCAGGTCCTTCTGATAAGGGGCATAGATCCACTGTCATTTACTTATTTTTTAACTATTTTTATTGAGGTACCAGGATTTACGATATCGTTGATAGGTTATTGATTTCAGGTGACACAGACAGAGACAAGTAAAAGTGAAGGAATAGAAGAAGTGTATTGGGGTGCGCTCTCGGGCAGATCCTACTGGCCTCTGGTGAGGCTGGGGTAGGGCTGCGCTCTGGGAGACAGACTGTGCAGGATCCTTAAACTGTCTTGGGCTGTAAAGGGAACCGAAACTAGTGGAGCCAGTGTGCTGCGTCTGGCTCCTGTTATCTGTAGGGCATTGATGTAGAGAAGCTTCAGTGTGGCCTGGTGGCTTCCTGGCGCCAGGTGGGCCATGAGCCCTGTCTCCCACGCTGGGGGACAAGGTGAGCTCTGATTCCGGGAGTGTTGTTGTCTCATCAGCCGGCTGCCATTGCCATTTTGTCTGAGCAAACGTTACCACCGCTTAACCATACATTCCATGTATACATCATTTTCAGACCACATCCACACCAGAGAGCAGCTTCCCTCCACCAGTGTCCCAAGGACCCTGCCCCAGCCACTCCCCCTCCATTTAAGCTGTTCAATAGACAAAATCTTCAGTTTCAGTGCCTTTGATCATTGTGTGTCCTCTTGCTATGTTTCTTCCTCATACACATAAGGGGGAGATAGTGTTGTGGTGATGAATAGAGCTAATATGAAATTCCACAAAATTGTAAATCATAATTTTTTCAAAAACGAAATCTTTTTAGAGGTTTATGCTGGGATATAAAAACTATTCTCTCAGTAGTAAGCTCTCATCTCGTGCATTTACTGATTAATCGCGACAGGGAGAGATCGGCTTTTCTCTTGGGTGGAGCTCTAATGAGCTGTGGAGTCCAAATGTTGAAAATGGCTGCCCTCAGGGTGTGGGGGGTTCCTCTGGCTTCTTGTGAGGCTAGTGTATCAGTGTGAAAGATCCTGGGAAGGACCTGGTCTTAATTTCCATTATTGTCTAAGACTGACGCGTGACTGCGCTGTGGGTCTGGAGTGTCTCTCTTCAGGTGTTGCTGGCTCTGGTGGCTGGGAGCTTGCAGCCATGCCTGCCAACATGGAGGTGGAGGAATGGGAAGAGGAACCCAAATCCCCTCTCTAAGTCCTGCCAGCGTGGCCCCACCCCCGCACATGTGAACAAAACCTTGGAGCTATGTAGAACTCGGCCAGGGGCTGGTCGAGCCATTTACCACCCTCTGGAACTCCATGGGCTGCTCCAGGTGGGGCCGAGTGGCGTAGCTGTGGGTCTGGAGTGTCTCTCTTCCAGTGTTGCTGGATCTGGTGGCTGGGAGCTCGCAGTCATGCCCACTGACATACCACCCACACGGCAGAGCCTGGCAAGCTACCCATGTTGTATTTGATATGCCAAAAACCAGTAACAATTATAGACCTCATTCCCATGACTTGAAGGAATGGTATAAGGCTCTTTGTGTTAATGGAATGAGAAGATGCCCTTGGGCTACACTAGCACGTGACAGGATGTATGGAAATTTTACTGGTGCCTGCTCAAGCAAAAAATGAACAACAGGAAGACAAGTGACACAAGTGAAGTGATAAAATTAAATAATATTATAGACTTCGACTGTGAATGTGGAAAGGTAGATCTACAGCTGAATCTCAAAAAAACAATGTTCATGAAAAACAAACTAGTTCCAGAGGCCCCATTTACTCTCAATGGAACAAATATCTCTGAATGCAACAGTTATGTATACCTAGATCAAGAACTCAACATGACAAATGACCTAGCACCTGAGCTGCACAGGAGTAAGAGAGCAGTGTGGAACACCTTCAGGAGCTTCGAAGACACAGCTAAAAGGACAAAGAAACTCTAGCTCTGAGAACATTTCTTCGACTCCACCATTCTCCCTGCATTAACATACGCCTCAGAGACCTGGGCCCTACGAAAGCAGGATGAGAATGCTATTCGGGTCTCCCAAAGAGGAATCAAAAGAGCTATGCTTAGAATATCACTCCTCACTCAAGTGAGAGAAGGAATCAGAGTTCCAACTTCCGATGATGATCAAGAGTCAGGGACGCTGTCTCGTTTGCCAAGGCATCGAAAATCAGATGGGCTGGACATGTAACGCGATTTGGAGACAACTGCTGGACTAGAGCCGTTACTGACTGGATCCCACGGGATATCAAAAGATCACCTACAGGGGCCAGAGCGATAGCCCAGTGGGTAGGGCATTTGCCTTGCATGCGGCCAATCCGGGTTTGATCCCTGGCATCCCATGTGGTCCACCAAGCACTGCCAGAAGTTCCTGAGCAAAGAGCCAGGGAGTAACCCCTGAGTGTTGTTGGGTGTGACCCCCAAAAAAAAAAAAAAAAAAAAAAATGATCGTCTACAAGATGGTCAGACTTCTTCGACAAGACCCTGAACAAACGGTTTGAGGCTTGAGGCTCTTCGTATTCCTGGAGCAAGTAGATGCCATTGGGCTACACTGGCATTTGACAGGGACAAATGGAAATGTTACTAGCACCCAGTTGAGCAAATCAACAAATAATGGGATGTCAAGTGATCAAGTGATTATAGATAATTCTGTGCTAATATATTTTAGAGTTTACATGAAATAGATAAATCCTCAAATGTGAATTTTTAGTAAGTGAAGAGAATTAAGAAAAGTTAAAGGGAAAATATGAATAGGCCTATACAAGTACAATATGTGTTTTATCCTAAGAAAGGGAACATTGGCTTTTATTAAAACTATTAGGGCCAGAGTAATAGCACAGCAGGGAGGGCTTTTGCCTTGCATGCAGCCAGCCTGGGTTCAATCCCCAGTATCCCATATGGTCCCTCACTACCAGAAGTAATTCCTGAGTACAGGGCCAGGAGTAAGCCTTGAGCATTGCTGAGTGTGAACCAAAAAAAAAAAAATTATAGATATCGCTTAAGCATATACATTAGAAATAGAATTTAATACAAATCTGGGGCTGGAACAATAGTCCGATGGAGAGGGTGTTTGCCTTGTACATGGCTGACCGGGTTCAATCCTCGGCATTCCATATGGTCCCTGGAGCACTGCCTAGAGTAATTCCTGAGCACAGAGCCAGGAGTAACCCCTGAGCATCGCTGGGTGTGACCCAAAAAGAAAAAATCTTGATGTTAAATAAAATACTTAATCAGACATAGAGCATTATATATATACATGTATGTATGTATGTATGTATGTATGTATATGAGACATCAATGTGTTATTGAAATTGTATAAAATCCCCTAGGATAAACATAATAAGACTAAACATACCTTTCCTAATCCAGTAGAGGAAACCCTCAAGCGGTGCATTCACCCAGAGCGAGCAGCTCCAGTTAGCACAGAGATGGTACAGGAGATTAAACTCTGCCCTCCAAATATAGTCAAATCCTAATTTCTGTGATTGTATTCGGAATAAACACCTATATCTGCCACTTTATTTGGAAATAAGAATTTTATTGCTATAATCAGGTGAACAATGAGGTCATACTAGATTATTGCAGCCACTAAATCCAAGAACTGGGATCTGATAAGAGAGGGCGCTGACCTAGGGAGAGGCTGATGATGGAGGGAGAGGGTAGAGTAAAACAAGCCAAGGATGCCGCGGTGGCCCCTTCAGGTGCTGTACCAGCAGCTGGCTGACGGGCGGGAAGCCCATTCTCCCCCAAAGGCTTCAGAAGGAACTGAGGTCAGCAGATAGGTAGGGGACAGTCCATAGCAATGGAACCCCTAGGATGTAAAAACCGAGCCAAGGCTGCAGAAAGCCCACCTCGCAGAAAAACAGAAACCGAGGCCGGATAAGGCCTCCCCTGGCGCCTTGAGACCCTGAGAAGGCTGGACCCTCCTCTGAGAGAGAGGCTCCAACAGGAACAAAGGACAGGAAAAGAATTTCAAAGACCATCTGCCACTCCCAACACTGCTGCCTTAACAATCACCTTAGACTCTTACCTAGGTGGAAGCTCCCAAGCCCTATAAGAGCCACCTTGAAAACGGAAGGGCCCACAGAAGCTGCCTGCGCTATGAGCAGCTTGAGTCCCCGGGGCAGCACAAGTGGCGCAGCATCTCCCTCTCGAGATGTGCACTCTTGTTGCAGGACTCCTAAGGGCCGCTGCATCTGCTCTGGATTGCCTCCCGCAAATCACTTCGTGGATAAGGGGGTAGTCTAAATGTGGCAGTTTATCCGACCATGTATGCTGTACTAGCTGGTATAAATATTCTCCCATGCTATCACAATCATCGTGGGACTAGCTAGATCTTACCAGCATATTAGCCTGGCCACGTAGGACACCTAAGTAATTAGACCAGAGAGAAATGCTGTTTGCTTCCAAACAAACAAGCATGGCTCCCTGATAAAATATAAAACTACAATGAAGTAGAGGAGACTTGTGAAGGCTTGGAGAAATATTTAACTGGCATTGGTGTTGATCTTTGGTACAGTGACATGCCATCTCAGAAACCCCCTTCTCTACATTTCAAAGGCATTCCCGCTCAAAACATTAGCACAGTAAAGGCCCTAGGTGAGATGCAGGGAGGGAGGGGGGGGGATTACCTGAGGGCATTGGACCCTCCCTGCTTTCCATAACAATGGGAGGAAGGTCTGAGTTGCGGGGGGGGTATAAACTAGCCGGTTCCCGGCTCTCCCGTTCTTCTTCCCGGTGGGATCTCGCCTTGTGGGCGTTTATTCCCCTTGGAAGTTTTACACGTGGTGGTCGCCATCTTGGCCTACACGTGGCTAGGGTTCTAGCCTGGAATCCTAAGCATCGGGTTTTCCCTTTTGCTGATTTGTATGCCTCAACCTGTGATAAGTAAAGCCTTTTAAAACTATCGGATTCCTGAGTGTTCATCCATTCCTCGCCGGCCGGAGGTAGAAGGGAACTTCGCTTCCCGGCACTGTCGGGGACCCCCGCGGCACCCCGACACTCTCTCTCTCTCTCTCTCTCTCTCTCTGACTTTCTCTTCTGACTTTCTCTCTCTCCCTCCTTCTCCTTCCTCAGAACTTATTTCACTGCTCTTCTCCTTCTGAAACTCTTCTTCTGAGAGGCAAAGACAAGAACCTGTGAGGCCCAGCCTTGCCACCGGGTCCCAGGGCCGCAGAGGAGTGTAGGGAGAAAGTGACCATTTCTCTTTTCTGCCTCACACAAGCCACGTGAGGGGCCCCGCTGACACCAGAACAGTCCTACCTTCACCTTGATTTTGCACTTCTGACCTCCAGGGCTGTGAGAGAATAAATTTCCACCATTTTAAGATCCTCCCCCTCCACCCCCAGTTTGGGTTACTTCGCTACAGGACCCATGAGAGTAAAGCCCCCAGCTCTTTTACCCATTTCGGTCCTGCACGCCCGCCGGAGCCCCCACCCCACCCCCCCCCATACAGGTCTGCTTCTTGAATCTGTCATCTGCTGTCTGTGATCCCTGGCAGCACAAGCAATATCTGGCTACACGGTTGTCGAGCGTTTCTGTACCTCTCCACAAAGTGGAGTGACCCTATTCCACACTGCAACTAAGAAGATGTGCGAGTGGCCAGCAAGGGCAGCTCAAGGAACAGACGTGTAAGCACCACAGCCAAGGATTGCAAACCTCGACAGGCACAGCAGCCAAGGGGGCAAGCGCGGTACCCCCTGTGCGCCCTTCAGCTAACACCCAGCTGAAAACGTGAGAGCAGCACAGACAGAACTGTGTGCAAACCCCAGTCATCGCATTTTTCAATGACATGGAAGAAATAGCAAAAGGAAATTAGCTTCTTTGGGGCAGAAAACATCTGGTTGGAGCAGGCAATATTTACATGGCCAGTACAGCACATCACAGGATTGAAATTTAGGTTTAATTGTGGTCAATTCTTGAGCAGCAGGAAACATTCTGCCCAGGGAGGAGGAGAAGGTTGCAACTGAGATCTAATTTCGATTATCATAGATCTTTTTAAGGACCTAGGGGAATGTTCCTCAAAATGTTGGCTGAAAATGGGTAGTTCTGATTTTCACTTCCTCCTCAGTTATTCCTTAACTCCTTTGAAGTTAGAAACCCTCTATATTTTGGGGGTAGAGAGTTAGTACAGTGGGCAAGGTGCTTACCTTGTAAGCATCAGTCCTGGGTTCAATCCCCAGCATCCCAGATGGTCTCCGGAGCCCACGAGGAGTGATTCCTGAGTGCAGAGCCAGAAGTAAGCCCTAAGCACAGCTGAGCATGGTGCATAAAACTAAACAAAAACTCCAAAATGAAACCTATTCATTTTGCGTAGTATTAAGGAAACCAGACCCAAAGGAATGTCCTGTGTACTAGGCATCACATACTTAGAAAGATGTAATAGATTTTGTCGAGCCTGGTGGCCCCGCCCAGGAGCTGCCCGGGGGCCATCAGCCATAGCATGAAGAGGCTCACAAGCGGCTGGGGGAGGCTGGAACTCGGCTCGCACCGGGCCCAGCTGACTATGGGACCCCCAGGAGGGCAGACGGGTTTTGGGAGTGGGCCCGTCACCTCTGGGGGTCCCAGAAGCAGCCGGATGAGACTCACCCATCACACTAGCCATGATTTTCACTGTCCGGACGCTGGGAAACTGCCTCACGACCAGATTAACAGAGCAAAACCAGTTCAAGCCCAGGTAGGGGCTCCCAGAAGCGGGAATCACTGGGAATTCGTCAGATGGAGTCAGGAGTCGGCCATTCCCCCTCCATTTTGTCGAGCCTGGTGGCCCCGCCCAGGAGCTGCCCGGGGGGCCATCAGCCATAGCATGAAGAGGCTCACAAGCCGCTGGGGAGTCTGGAACTCGGCTCATCCCGGGCCCAGCTGACTATGGGACCCCCAGGAGGGCAGACGGGTTTTGGGGAGGGGCCCGTCACCTCTGGGGGGTCCCAGAAGCAGCCGGATGAGACTCGTCCATCACACTAGCCACCATTTTCACTGTCCGGACGCTGGGAAACTGCCTCACGACCAGATTAACAGAGCAAAACCCGTTCGAGCCCAGGTCGCGCTGCGCAGTCCATTAAAATAGTGGAAACAGTAATGTCTTTTAATGCACTGCATTCCACGAAGAGCAGGAAAGTTTGGCGGGAGGGAGAGATAAAGAGGAGAAAAATGACATACAGAACCCACCAAGTAGTTGAGGTGTGGGAGGGGGAGGGAGATGGGAACGTTGGTGATGGGAGATGGGTTTGAGTGGAGGGATGCGTGTTGGAACACTGTAGAACCAAAACTCTACATGAGCATCTTTCAATTGTAGGTCTAAAATGGTGTAATAATATTTGGGGGAAATAATAAAATTAAATCAAAAAAAAAAAAAGAAAGATGTAATAGTTGGTGCCCAGTGACTCCCTACCCCCCAGGACTATGAGGGGAACATTTATTAAGCCTTCGCTTGAGTCAATTGGTATTATTATCTTTAGTTCCAACAGTATTTTGACCTATAGATAAATTATATTTTACTCACTATATATGAATAATTTGAGGAACACTCAGAGTATGTTACTTGCTCAATGTCTCACAGCATGAGAATCAGGATTTGAATCAGACTAATTTGACTCCACTATGCTTGCAAGTGCCAATTTACTGTTATTGCTTGGTGTTAGTTCATTTATTTAACAAATATTTACTAGGCATCTCATATATGACAAGCTTTGTGAATAAATGAGAAAAGTTAACAATAAAGCAGCAGTGTAATTTCTAATTATCGTGATAGCAGAAAAGGCAAATTTAGATAAAACTATGGATGATTTCTTAGGCATATCAAGGCATTGCTTGGTCAAGAAGCATTACTGCACACTTACTGTGTGCTCTGAGTTATGGTAGTAACTACGGATAAGAAGTACAAAAAGTATAAGACCCTATTCCTGACTAGCACACCTTAATAGGAGAAAGGAAACATATCTACCATTTTTCTAACAGCAGACACAGCTGGAGACAAGCATAAGGATCACCAAGTTCTGTTGGCAAACAAGGAAGGAAAAGGCTCACCTGAGCTGAGGGGATGTCCTAAGACACAACAGATGCCCTTTGGGAGCTAACATTGTTCAATTATAGCAGTTCCCTATGTTCTGAGTTTATTCATTAATAAATATTTAGTAGGCATCCATATTATTTATTAAAAATTTATTATTTACAGACATTGTAATGTGTAATTAATTTAATTCCTAAAAACACTTGATCACTTGAATCCCGTTATTCATCGATTTGCTCGAGCAGGCACCAGTAACATTTCCATTGGACCTTATCACGTGCCAATGTAGCCCAATGGCATCTGGTTGATTCAGGAATATGAAGAGCCTCAAACCGTTCCTTCAGGGTCTTGAAAAGGAAGTCTGACCATCTTGTAGGTGGGCGGCCACGTGATCTTTTGACATCCCGGGGATCCAGTCGGTAACGGCTCTAGTCCAGCGGTCGTCTCCAAATCACATTACATGTCCAGCCCATCTGATTTTCGATGCCTTGTCAAACGAGACAGCATCCCTGATTCTGGAATAGCGACGGAGGTCAGAACTCTGGATTCCTTCTCTCACTTGAGTGAGGCATGATATTCCAAACATAGCTCTTTTGATTCCTCTCTGGGAGACCCGAATAGCATTCTCATCCTGCTTTCGTAGGGCCCAGGTCTCTGAGGCGTATGTTAATGCAGGGAGAATGGTGGAGTCGAAGAGATGTGCCTGGAGCCAGAGGTTCTTTGTCCTTTTTTAGCTATTTCTTCAATGCCTTTGAAGGCATTCCATGCCGCTCTCTTCCTCCTGCGCAGCTCAGGTTTTAGGTCATTCATCATGTTGACTTCTCGACCTAGGTACACATAACTGCTGCATTCAGAGATGTCTGTTCCATTGAGAATGAATGGGGCCTCTGGAACTAGTTCATTTTTCATGAACATAGTTTTCTTCAGATTCAGCTGGAGACCTATCTTTCCACATTCTCGGTCAAAGTCAGCCAGCATTTGTGCCACTTGGCTAATGTTTGGTGTTATTAGAATGATGTCATCAGCGAAGTGGAGGTGGTGTAGCTGCCGACTATCTTCACTCCCATTCCTTCCCATTCTAATTGTCGCATGATGTTCTCAAGGGTGGTGCTGAAGAGTTTTGGTGAAATGGTATCACCCTGTCGAATTCCTCCTCTTTTGACATCAATGATCACTTCCTTGTAGAATGGTGAGATCCTGGTGATGAATCCGTAATACAGCTCACGAAGGATCTTGATGTATTGGGTTTGAACACCCTGTTTGGCTAGGGCTTCGATGACCACTTCAGTCTCCACAGAATCAAAGGCTTTCTTTAAATCAATGAACGTGAGACAGAGTGGCATCTTGTACTCCCTACAAACCTCAATGAGCTTGGTTACCGTTTGGATATGGTCGATTGTGCTGAATCCTTTCTGGAAGCCAGCTTGCTCACATGGCAGAACACTAGATGAAGGACAATTCTTAAAATCACTTGATCACTTGATCACTTGAATCCCGTTAATCATCGATTCGCTCGAGCGGGCGCCAGTAACATTTCCATTGGACCCTATCACGTGCCAATGTAGCCCAATGGCATCTGGTTGATTCAGGAATATGAAGAGCCTCAAACCGTTCCTTCAGGGTCTTAACAAGGAAGTCTGACCATCTTGTAGGTGGGCGGCCACGTGATCTTTTGACATCCCGTGGGATCCAGTCGGTAACGGCTCTAGTCCAGCGGTTGTCTCCAAATCACATTACATGTCCAGCCCATCTGATTTTCGATGCCTTGGCAAACGAGACAGCGTCCCTGATTCTGGAATAGCGACGGAGGTCAGAACTCCGGATTCCTTCTCTTACTTGAGTGAGACGTGATATTCCAAGCATAGCTCTTTCGATGCCTCTCTGGGAGACCCGAATAGCATTCTCATCCTGCTTTCGTAGGGCCCAGGTCTCTGAGGCGTATGTTAATGCAGGGAGAACGGTGGAGTCGAAGAGATGTGCCCGGAGCCGGAGGTTCTTTGTCCTTTTAGCTATTTCTTCGATGCCTTGAAGGCATTCCATGCCGCTCTCTTCCTCCTGCGCAGCTCAGGTTTTAGGTCATTCATCATGTTGACTTCTCGACCTAGGTACACATAACTGCTGCATTCAGAGATGTTTGTTCCATTGAGAATGAATGGGGCCTCTGGAACTAGTTCATTTCTCATGAACATAGTTTTCTTCAGATTCAGCTGTAGACCTACCTTTCCACATTCTCGGTCAAAGTCAGCCAGCATTTGTGCCGCTTGGCTAATGTTTGGTGTTATTAGAACGATGTCATCAGCGAAGCGGGGAGGGGTGGTAGTTGCCGACCATCTATCTTCACTCCCATTCCTTCCCATTCTAATTGTCTCATGATGTTCTCGGTTCTCGAGGGTGGCACTGAAGAGTTTTGGTGAGATGGTATCACCCTGTCGAACCCCTCTTTTGACATCAATGATCACTTCTTTGTAGAATGGTGAGATCCTGGTGGTGAATCCGTAATACAGCTCACGAAGGATCTTGATGTATTGGGTTTGAACACCCTGTTTGACTAGGGCTTCGATGACTGCTTCAGTCTCCACAGAATCAAAGGCTTTCTGTAAATCAATGAACGTGAGACAGAGTGGCATCTTGTACTCCCTACAAACCTCAATGAGCTTGGTTACTGTGTGGATATGGTCGATTGTGCTGAATCCTTTCCGGAAACCTGCTTGCTCGCATGGTTGTCCTTCATCTAGTGTTCTGCCAATCCTGTTCAGGATGACTCGTGTAAACAGCTTGTAGATGACAGACAACAGGCAGATGGGGCGATAGTTGCCAATGTCATGAATTGTCGGGAAGCGTCGCGGGGTCCCCGACAGTGTCAGGACAGAGGTTGTCTTCTACCTCCGAGGACGCCGGGAGAACAGATGAAAACTCACGGAGTCCGGTGCAGTTCCAAAAATGGCTTTTAATAGTACAAAAGCTCTTCCACAGCACTAGAAGATGGAGCAAAAGGCCAAAGAGCAAAAGACCAAAGCCAAAAGCCACAGGAGCCAAAAAGCTGAAGGCTGAGGAACCAAAAGGCAAAAGGTAAAAGGCGAAGGGGCCTCAAGTCAGCCCCTTATATACACCAAAGTAATCCAATCGGGAGGCGGGAGGTTGTCATGCCAACAAAGAACCCTAAACAGAGTGTAGTGCCACACCCTATTGCAGGTATAAACAAAGGTTACACCAAGGACTAATCCCGAGATTATCTCTTATGTAAAACACTGGAGAGAGAGGGGGCTGATATAAAGTAATACATCTTAACTTCATGAGCTTCATGTAATCTAGATGGTACCCACAAGGTCCTTATTATTATCTGCACCAGGGTGATTCTGAGTATCTTATTCTCATGTACTGAAAGGGTCATACTCGCCTGCTTAGAGCAAACTAGTATGATCCTTCCTATAGTCTACCTTTAGTCTCAGCGTAGCCAGGGTGGTAGTCTCCTGGTTAATTCTAACTGTCCCACGTTGGGTGCAGTGGGTATAAAGAGGAGCTGTGCCCAATCTAGAAAACATAGAAGTCTTAGTAGATGTATAAGTCAGAAGTTATTCAATCAAGGTGACTTCTGTAACTGCCACACCCTCTAGAAGTGTTTACATAGAAGAGAGATCTCATTAGAATGAACATTGGCTTAAATAAGATTAAGCTGGGAGTGAGCAAAACAACAAAACTCCCAGATTAGCTAAACATGTCCTCCAACAACTCTCCCTTTTTTGTTTACAAAAATATAAAAATACAAGTATTCTAAATAATACATACAGAGGAGAGAAACAGAAAAGGAACAATTCCAATTACAAGGTAATATCATATGTTGTCCCAATGTCCGAATTAATCTTGAACCGAGTAAAGTTCATAGTAAAATGTCTCTGGCTGTTTGGCCATAACAGACTACAGCCTGTATTGTCCTAAACTAGTGAGAGTCAATTTCCCATGGAGTCACATCTCTGGAACAAGGTCTGAAGAACTGATTCTGGAACAGCAGCATCGGTGAAGACAGGAATGAGTCTCGGGAGAGCAATCATCAGGGACTCGATGTATTATTAGGAACACTGGATCAGGTTTCAGGAGCACTGGAACAAACTTCTCAAGCACTGGAATAGGTCTCTGGAACAGCGGTACAGGCATTTCGCAAGGCATCTTCAGCAAGGAAACACTGGCACCGGTAACTGTACCTGTAGCTTAGGCGAGACAAAAACACTTTTCGAGGTTAATCACAAGTAGAGATTTTAAGGCTTTGTAGGGATCCAAGTCTGGGATGGAGAGAATAACATAAAGAAGCTCCAACATGGGTGGAGCAGGGAAATAAGTATGAGAATTGATGATTTTAAAATTGATAAACCTAGTGGATCAGCAGTGGAGCTGATGAATGTAATAGAGGTTTGTAGTGGTCAGAAATTGAGAAGGTAGTAGTTGAGACATAACATAGACACAACATTAATCACAAACATAATGGTGGCCACCACATGCACACACACACACACACATATATTTGATCGATCAATATCTTACAGCTGTATATGTGACCCATTTAGGGTGATAAATGGTAATGAGTCAAGCGCTTCATGAATAGAAAGCCGGCAAATGATGGTGAGAAAGTGTCTTTTCCTGTGAATAGAGCATTGGGAAAAATTAGTTTTGCAAATTATTAAATTTTTAGCAAGCACTGTTTTAGGAGTCTCGGAGTATTGAGCACTGTAGCACAGGTTTACTGGATTCGAATATCTCATCCTGTGAACAGAATCATTAGAAAAACAATTTTTCATTGATTTAGCAAACATTTTTGTAATGAGCACTGTGCTCAGAGTCCACCCATTTTTCCACCCTTTTTTTTTTGTAAGAAAGAAAATATTTAGGCTGTAATGCAAGATATTAGACATGAACCATGATCACAGACTGCAAAACAAGATCATTATTAAAATGAACCAATCCAGGAAGTTTAAATTTGCAATTTAAAATTTAAGACTTTATATTGAAAGAATTAGTTGTTTTCTGATTCTTGGAGAATTCTAGTCTTAACAAGTCGCAGAGGAACCCAGAGTTTCTTGGCAGGGTTATCGTCTGTAGAAATGAAAGCATAGCCTCTTCCCGAATGAGGAGGTGACCTGCAATCCATTTATCATCAATTTTCACCCAGATAGGTGAATTGACTGTTTTTTGAGTTTGCGTATCTTCTTGAAAGTGACGTTCAGCCGCGGTATAGGGATCTCCTTGAGGTATATTTAAGAAGTTTAAGGTGAATAATGTTAAAGATAAAGAATCCATTGGAGGCATACTTGTTTTTCGTTGCTTTAATAGCTGAGTTTTAAGCGTTCTGTGGGCACGTTCAACTATTCCTTGTCCTTGTGGATTATATGGAATTCCTG
This sequence comes from Cryptotis parvus, assembly GCA_021461705.1. Classification (NCBI taxonomy): domain Eukaryota; kingdom Metazoa; phylum Chordata; class Mammalia; order Eulipotyphla; family Soricidae; genus Cryptotis; species Cryptotis parvus. Next base: position 89,924 of record JAJIBD010002004.1, read on the forward strand.
TAATATGTTTGATCTGCCATTCCTCGCAAAAAAGGATTTGAAGGTTTTGCTGGTGTAAGCAGGACCATTATCTGTTTTTATGGTATGGGGAATACCCATGACGGAGAAGCACTGGAGTAAAAATGAACAAACAGATTTAGCTCTTTCAGACGTCATAGGAACAGCCCATATGAACCGGGAATATGTATCGATGACCACATGAAGGAAAGGTTTGTTGGGAAATAGGTTAGTATGAGTTATATCCATCTGCCACAATTGGTTTGTCTGTAAACCTCGAGGATTTGCTCCTGCTACATGAGATGTACAATGTAAAGGAGCACAGACAGGACAGTTGCGGACAATTTGTCTAGCTTGTCTCCATGGGATGCCATGGTGTACATGAAGGCGGCGGGCATTTGTATGTAGAGTCTGGTGCTCTTCCTCAGCTGATTTAAATACTGGTGCTGCCAAGAGATCTGCTGCTTCGTTCCCTCGAACCATTGGCCCGGGGAGTCGGCTGTGAGAACGGATGTGGGAGATGTATATAGGGAATGTTCTATTTCGGAGGAGATCTTGTAGTTTATGGAGTAGTTCCTGAATTATAGGATTATGGGCATTTAAAGAAGCAGTGACAATTCCAGGAAATAAACCAACTACATATGCAGAATCACTCACCACATTACATGGGCCAGATATACGGGATAGTAAATGTATCAAGGTGGCGGAGTTCCACTTGTTGGGCAGATTTATAATTTGTATGCACAGTAGTGGTCAATGAAGGACCTGTAATTCCACCCCTTCCTGATGAGGAGCCATCAATATAATACACTGGAGCATCAGGAATGGGAGAGGAGTGGATAATGGTGGAAATTACAAAAGGTGTCCTTTTCAGAAATTCCCAGGTTTTTCCAGCTGGGTAATGATAAGATATTTCTCCTGAAAAATCTGCTAAAGCTCTTTGAAGGATTTCACTTAGTGGTAAAACAGCTTCAATTTCTTTTTAGGGTCAGGTAGTACAATTACATGGGGATCATGTCCAAGTAATACTTGGGTTCTTGATCTTCCCTTAATTATAAGGTTAGCTATCATCTCAAGGTAAGGTGTAGCAGTACGATTCTGCTTGTTATGTAAGTAAACCCATTCTAACGGTCCAGATAATTGGGCTATAGCAGCAGTTGGAGACTCGGGAGTGTTGAAGACCAAGAACCATACCTTTTCTCCGGGATTAAATCTGGAGAGGTAAGATTTTTGAAGCCGGTCCATGAAAAAAATCTAATTCCTTCTGAGCTTTAGGAGTTAGATGCCTTGGGCTATTTAAAGCAGGATCACCTTCAAGGGTGCGGAACAGGTTACTGAGCTCACAGTTAGGAATACCAAGGGAGGGGCGCACCCAGTTGATATCCCCCAGCAGTTTTTGAAAATCATTCAAGGTTTTGAGCCCTTTCTGACTAATGGAAATTTTTTGAGGGCGCACTGTAGTGCGGTCAAGAGCATAGCCCAAATATTCATATGGAGGCTGCATCTGAATTTTTCCGGAGCTACTTGTAAGCCAGCCTCTGGTAAAACTGTCATTACATCATTATATAAATTCTGGAGATCTCTGGAATTGTCACAAGCTAGCAGGATATCATCCATGTAGTGGATGATGTATGCACCAGGAAATTTAGCACGAATGGGTCGCAAAACCTCATCAACAAAGTGTTGACACATCGTAGGTGAATTAGTCATCCCTTGGGGGCAATACTGTCCACTGAAACCTACGTAAAGGACCTTTATAATTAATGGAAGGGACTGAAAATGCAAACCTTTTCCGATCATCTGGGTGGATAGGTATGCTGTAAAAGCAGTCCTTTAAATCTATGATAATTAGCGGCCAATCCTTAGGAATAGCTGCTGGAGAGGGAGCCCAGGTTGTAGGGCTCCCATGGGAACCATAGTAGAATTTACATTCCTTAAGTCAATCAGCAAACGCCATTTGCCTGATTTTTTCTGTATTACAAAAACAGGAGAATTCCATTCTGAAAACGTTTCCTCAATATGTCCTAATTTCAGCTGTTCTTCCACTAGATTTGTTAGCGCCTCTAATTTTTTGGTATTGAGGGGCCACTGTGGTGTCCATATAGGTTTGTCAGACTTCCACTGAATACGGATAGGTGGTGGGCGCTTAACCACAGCGGCCCCAATTAAAAAGGGTTACTCCCGGTGTTAGGCTTATTATGGAGAGCTGGAATTGGTGCTCGACAGGGAATTGGACGAGGTATGTGGATTACTGCCCCCACTGCTCCAACATGTCTCGACCCCACAAAGTTAAAGGCATAGGGGCTATATAAGGCTTGACCATGGCTACATTCCCTTCAGGGCCAATACACGGCAGCCACCTCGCACTCTGTCGGAGAAGAGAGGAGGAGATATTGCCTACCCCGCTCAGGCTATGGGACACTTTCTTTAGGGCCCAGTTAGAGGGCCAATACTTGGTGGAGATTATGGATATGTCTGCCCCTGTATCCAACATGCCTTTGAATTTCCTTTTATAAATTTCAATGGGTATAACCGGCCGCTTGGCCTGAGAAATTCTGGCAGTGTACCCAACTAGATAGTTAGCAGGTGGCTGGTGGGCTTGGTTCTGTGTGGCTGCATAACCAACAATGAAGTTGGCAGAATGGTTGGTACTGTTTAAGCCACCAGCTGTAGGGTGTTCGGACTGACTATACGGATCCTCAAAAAATAATAATAGTTTAGCAAGTGGTTCCCCTTTTTTAAAAGTCCATTTAGTTGGCACAGATATTGACAGTATTATTTCTCCATGAGATTCAGGATCCAGAAGTCCGAAATGCACCATAATTCCCTTAAATTTCAGCCAATCGCTCCCCTGAATTAAACCCATACTACCTGGGGAGCAGGTCCTTTTATCCCTGTTTTTTAGCATGTAGGGGTCTTGACTTGGGTCTATTGTGACAGTCTTAGGGCAAAGAATGTCGAGACTGCCACTGCCTGATGTGGTAGGCTGGAGAGTATTTATTGATTGTAATTCTGTGGGTTCTGATTCGGAGGATACTGGGCAGGTGGGATGAATGAGGGTGCCCCTGGATTCAGCTGGGCCTGGGGCTGGCCCCCCACCCAGTTTCCCGCATTCGAGGGAGGCATAGGTGTCATTTGAGCCTGCGGAACTTGTGGAACCTGGGAGGGAGTCCATGTAATATTTCCCATAAAGGGATTATTAGGATGTTGCCCTGTATTGATAGTTTTAGGAGATGGGCAATCTCTACGGTTGTGCCCCCCTTCCCTCCACAGTTAAAGCAGGTTATCTGTCCAGATGAAGCCTGAGGCTGACTTCGTCTCCGAGACCGACAGTCTCTGGCCCAATGTTTTCCTTTCCTGCACCTTGGGCATGGTCCAGGTGGGGCCCTCCGAGGGGTGGAGCTGCGATTATTAGAATAGTTTCTCTTTGTTTGTTTGTTTATTCCTTTGAAGTTTATTGTTTCTCCCCCTAGAGCTGTCTGACATTTCATCCCCCTCCTGATCCTCCTGCTGTATGGGATAAGCCTCTATATCTTCCTGTGTTTTATGGGAGGTTAAACCGACATTTCTACAAGCCTTTAGATACCCCATGAGGTCATCCTTTTCCTTAATACCATATAGTAATGCTCGACATTTTTGATTAGCATTCTCATATGCTAAGTTTCGTTTTAGGATTTCTTGAGTGGTTGGGTCTTGAACCTGTCTTTTGGATTGTTTCACATAATCTCCCAACAAAATCAAAGTATGGTTCATCACGACCCTGGTAAATTTTCTGTATAGCTACCTAGAAATTCTGGGTCGGAACCTACTCTTTCCCACGCTTTTAATGCTGTCTCCCGAACAAATTTTAAAATAGGTTCAGGTAATGTCGCTTGTTTTGCTTTCTTTTTTCCATTCACCTTCACCTTTTAGCATGGCAAAAGTTATAGTATGGCCTGATTCCTTTTCTCTTAAAGTGTCAATATTCTGGTTAACCCCATCTGCATACCACATATGCCATTGCATGTACTGTGATTTGTTTAGACAAGTATGGGCTACCGTTTCAAAGTCTCCCAATACCCACTGATCATTTTCGCTCCAATCAGCTAAATATTTTAAAGTATAAGGACTTGATATTCCAAACCTGTCGCAAGCCTTCCTAAACGGGGTTATTGCCTCAATTTTTAAGTCTTCATGAATCGGTTTTACTTTATCTTTAGATTGGTCATGAGAAAGATTGCTGGGCTTTGCTCTTTGACTCGAGCTAATCTGTTCCTCCCGTTCTTCCTCATCAGAGCTTGTGGTATCTGGCAGAGGAACATCTACCCCATTGAGGGTATTAACTCTGGGGAGATTTTCAGCTTGGGAATTTGCCTCCTCTGGGTTTTCCTGTTCCTCCTCTAAGTTATCAGCCACATTAGAATTCTTTTTAGATTTTTTTGCTGGGAATGTATACACCTTTTTCAAGTCTACAGCTTTGGGGCGTGTTTGTGAACGGCTTTTAGTTGGTTCACGCCTCAGTATTGGGTATGCGCTAGGTCCTGATTGATAAGTTATGAAATCAGAAATCTCCCTGCGTAACACATCCATTTCTTGGTTTAAGTTTTCAAGTTTCCTATATGTTTCTTCCTTTTTGTTCTTTCAATCTTATGTGTAACTTCCAAACCTCCTCTTTCTGTCCATCTATTCTATCTCTCTGTCTGTCAATTTCTTCCTCTAAGATAATGCTGATTTTATCGATATCCTTCTTCTGCTCTTCAAACTTTATTTCAAATTTTAAATCCTGTTTTATAATTTTATCTTCCTGTTCTTCTAATTTTTCTTTGAATTTTAAATCCTGTTCTTCTAATTTTTCTTTGAATTTTAAATCCTGTTTTTCTAATTTTTCTTTGAATTTTAAATCCTGTTCTTCTAATTTTTTCCTCAAATTTTAAAATCTGTTTAATAATTTTACTTTCCTGTTCTTCTAATTTCTTTTCAAATTTTAAACTCTGTTTAATAATTCTGTCCTCAAGCTTTAAGACCAGTTTACCTGTAGTTTTATGATTCTCACTTATTTCTTTAATCGCTGAGTAAACCTCGTCCCTAAAGATTGCATTCAAACTATTACTTTCTTCCCTCTCTCTATTAAACATTGTCCTTACACAAAGGTACAGTTTAAAAATAGCAAGGACCCAGATGATTTGTGAAAAGATTGAGTAGTTCTCAGAAAGGAACTTCATTGACTGGGCTATGTATGATTCTGACCCAATAAAAGGTACAACATATCTATACCACGAGAAATCCATCATTTCACTCACGGTTCGGACGCAGATGATCTCTGTCCGATGATGATTAGGCCAGATGGAGATGATCTCTGTCCGATGATGATTAGGCCAGACGATGTCCGTCGAGCCCACCCCAGGGACGCCAAATGTCGGGGAACGTCGCGGGGTCCCCGACAGTGTCAGGACAGAGGTTGTCTTCTACCTCCGAGGACGCCGGGAGAACAGATGAAAACTCACGAGTCCGGTGCAGTTCCAAAAATGGCTTTTAATAGTACAAAAGCTCTTCCACAGCACTAGAAGATGGAGCAAAAGGCCAAAGAGCAAAAGACCAAAGCCAAAAGCCACAGGAGCCAAAAAGCTGAAGGCTGAGGAACCAAAAGGCAAAAAGGTAACGCGAAGGGCCTCAAGTCAGCCCCCTTATATACACCAAAGTAATCCAATCCGGGGGGGGGGGAGGTTGTCATGCCAACAAAGAACCCTAAACAGAGTGTAGTGCCACACCCTATTGCAGGTATAAACAAAGGTTACACCAAGGACTAATCCCGAGATTATCTCTTATGTAAAACACTGGAGAGAGAGGGGCTGATATAAAGTAATACATCTTAACTTCATGAGCTTCATGTAATCTAGATGGTACCCACAAGGTCCTTATTATTATCTGCACCAGGGTGATTCTGAGTATCTTATTCTCATGTACTGAAAGGGTCATACTCGCCTGCTTAGAGCAAACTAGTATGATCCTTCCTATAGTCTACCTTTAGTCTCAGCGTAGCCAGGGTGGTAGTCTCCTGGTTAATTCTAACTGTCCCACGTTGGGTGCAGTGGGTATAAAGAGGAGCTGTGCCCAATCTAGAAAACATAGAAGTCTTAGTAGATGTATAAGTCAGAAGTTATTCAATCAAGGTGACTTCTGTAACTGCCACACCCTCTAGAAGTGTTTACATAGAAGAGAGATCTCATTAGAATGAACACTGGCTTAAATAAGATTAAGCTGGGAGTGAGCAAAACAACAAAACTCCCAGATTAGCTAAACATGTCCTCCAACAATGAATGTCTCCCTTCTTGAACAGTAGAACTGTCCTGCTGGTTTTCCATTGGGAGGGCACCTTGCATTCAGACAGGTAGCGTGTGAAGAGCCGAGCTAGTGTATTGATGAGTACCGATGGCAGATTCTTCAGATGTTCGGGTCTGACTTTGTCTGGGCCTGGTGCTGTTCCCTTCTTTACCGATGAGATGGCATGTCAGATTTCAGAAGGGAGAACATTGGGAATGACATATCCATCCTGTGGAATTTGGTATGTGGGCAGGTGGATGTGGCTATCAAAGAGATTTGAGTAGAAGTCCTGGATAATCTTCTCCATTGCCTTTCTGGAAGATGTGATAGATCCATCAGGGCGTCAGAGGGCAGTCATCTTGGTCTTATAGTTGGCGAAGGACAGGCAGGCAGTGCGAATACTTTTCCTGGCTTCTGCTGCATCTTCCAGTATTTCTGCTCTTCTGTCTTTGAGGTCTGCTTTTATCGCTTCTCTGCACTGTTTAGCAAGCTTGGACGTTAGCATTAGGTCTCCTGAGGCTCGCGCCTTGCCACGTTGGCGAATGAGCTCAAGAGTTTCTGAAGACAAGCGCCCTTTGTGACTTTCTCTCTCTCGGCATTCTTCGCACAATCATGGAGGTGCTGAACCAGTCGGTTGTATTCTTCATCGATGTCATCAATGATGGTATCTTCCCATGTTGCCGCAATGGTGCCAAAGAGTGCCCAGTTGGTGGTCGTTCTGGGAGTTCTCTTCTTAAACTTTTGCAGCCTTTTCTCCCCGTTGCTAGGGAAGTAGAATTTTGCACGAAGGAGACGGTGGTCCAATCCTGTGTGGAATTTGGGGACGACAGCAACATCGGTCAGACAAAACCGTCGATTGAAGATGATGTGGTCAATTTCATTGTGGAACTGTCCGCCAGGAGATTCCCATGTCCAACGTTTCACTTCAGCTTTCTGAAACTGTGAGTTCCCACGAATAGTCTTGGTGGACATGATGAACTCAGATAGTCTCTCACCTTGTTCGTTCCATTCTAGGCCATGGGTCCCGATGTGGAGTTCTTCAGCCGATCTTCTCGGTCCTATCTTGGCATTAAAATCACCGACTATGATCTTGTAGAAGGTGTGATCTTTTTATAGAACTCCTCCAATTCCATGTAGAATTTCTCAATTTCATCTTCTTTGTATGTGGATGTTGGTGCATAGACAATGAAGATAGAAATTGCTGGCAGTGGGCCACATCTCCTCAAGTGTAATCGTCCTATTCGGTTTGTTAGGCATTCAAATGAATCAATGTTGACAGCCATGTTCGTGTTGACAAGGACACCAACGCCACCGATGCCTCTTTCATCACATGTTCCAAGGAACAATTCTTCTCCGGTGTCAAATACAGCATGATGCGACTGACGCCTCCTCGTCTCAGTCAGACCAATGATGTCGTACTTGATCTTTCTTGCTTGCAGCATCAGATCCTCAATATATGCTTCCGTTGCCAGTGTACGTGCATTGAAAGTACAGACAGTCATTTTAGTCCTTCTTCATTTTGGCAGCCTAGGACAGCCTTGAAATTTTATCAGGCACTGCTTGTTTGCCTTTCTTACTGCTGCCGTATTAAGGGGCTCTTTTCAGGGTCAGGAAAATAAACAGGTACACCCGGCAGAGGAGAAACCAGCTTTCCCCGTTGAACCCCCCTGCACTCCATGGACCACGAGAGCAACTTCCGACCCGAGTCCACCATCCCGATGGAGCCCTCGGAGGAGCCCAGAGAAACCCCCCCACACCTTGCTGGCAGCGATCTGTGTCACAATCCACACTCTGCAGCTGGTAAGATCTCCCCACAGTATATTAATCCAGTCTCCAGCCCACAGATTAATCCAGTCTCCAGCCCAGCTTGTCAGAAACCCAGCCTACAAGGACCCGCCCTGCAGAGACCCGCCCCTTCAGAGGAGAGTATTTCAAATCCAGAAATGCTTGAGCCTAAGACACAGGTACACCCGGCAGAGGAGAAACCAGCTTTCCCGTTGAACCCCCTGCACTCCATGGACCACGAGAGCAACTTCCGACCCGAGTCCACCATCCCGATGGAGCCCCGGAGGAGCCCAGAGAAACCCCCCACACCTTGCTGGCAGCGATCTGTGTCACAATCCACACTCTGCAGCTGGTAAGATCTCCCCCACAGTATATTAATCCAGTCTCCAGCCCACAGATTAATCCAGTCTCCAGCCCAGCTTGTCAGAAACCCAGCCTACAAGGACCCGCCCTGCAGAGACCCGCCCTTCAGAGGAGAGTATTTCAAACCCAGAAATGCTTGAGCCTAAGACACAGGTACACCCGGCAGAGGAGAAACCAGCTTC
>JAJIBD010002005.1:0-24814 GCA_021461705.1 Cryptotis parvus
AAGAAAATCAAATGCCTAGGAATCAGTTTGACAAAGAATGTAAAGGATCTCTACAAAGAAAACTACAAAACGTTACTTCAGGACATAAAAGAAGACCTGAGGAAATGGAGACACATTCTTGCTCATGGATTGGAAGGATTAACATTATCAAAATGGTAATACTCCCTATAGCTTTATACAGATTCAATGCGTTCCCTATAAAAGATACCCATGATGTTCTTCAAAGAAATTGAACAAAACACTCCTGAAATTTGTATGGAATAATAAACCCCACGAATAGCTAAAGCAATCCCTTGGGAAAAAGAAGATGGGAGGTATCACTTTCCCCAACCTCAAGCTCTACTATAGAGCAGTTGTAATTAAGACAGTGTGGTATTGGTATAGACACAGACCCAGAGACCTAGGGAATAGAACTGAATATCCTGAAACACACTCACAAATATACACCACTTAATCTTCAACAAAGGCGAAAAATATTAAGTAGAGCAAAGAAAGCCTCTTCAACAAATGGTGCTTGGAAAACTGGGCAGCTACCTGTAAAAAATGAACTTAGACCTCCTTCTAACGCCATGCACAAGTCAGATTAAAATGAATTATAGATCTCAACATCATACATGAATCTATAAGGTACATTGAAGAAAACATAGGAGAAATGCTCTACGACATCGAAACTAAAAGTATCTTTAAAGAAAACACACCACTTCAAGCAAAATGGAATCAAAGATAAACAAATGGGATTATATAAAATTGAAAAGTTTCTGCACCTCAAAAGAAATGGTGACCAAGATACAAAGCCAATCCACAGAGTGGAAAGGATATTCACCCAATACCCATCTGACAAGGGGTTAATATCCAGGATATATCAGGCACTGGTAGCACTCCACAAGAAAAAAACAGCCAACCCCATCAAAAAATGGGGGGAGAAGACATGAAGAGAAACTTCCAAAAAGAAAAAATTCGAATGGCCAAAAGGCATATGAAAAAGTGCTCTTCATCTTTAATCATCAGGAGATGCAAATCAAAACAACAATGAGGTACCATCTCACGCCACAGAGATTGGCACACATCCAAAACTGCAAGAACAACAGGGGCTGGCGTGGATGTTGGGGAAAAGGGACTCTCATCCACTGTTGATGCGGAGTGCTGACTGATCCAGCCCTTTTGATAACAATATGGGCATTCCTCCAAAAACTAGACATTGAGCTCCCATTTGATCCAGCAATAGCACTCCTGGAGAGACCGAAAAACACATAGCAGAAGCACTATGTACTTCTTTTATTCATCTCTGCACTATTCACAATAGCTAGAATCTGGAAACAACCTAAATGCCTGAGAACAGAGGACTGGCTAAAGAAACTGTGGTACATCTACTCAATGGAATACTATGCAGCTGTCAGAAAAGATGAAATTATGAAATTTACCTGCAAATGGATGGACATGGAGACTATCATGCTGAGTGAAATTAGTCAGGAGGAAAAGGACAGATATAGACTGACTGCATTCATTAATAGGATATAAATAGATAACAGTGATTTACTAAGTTTGGTAAATGGTAATGGCAGACTTTAGATTTACTCACCATTGAATATACACAAAGAGACTTAAGTGATAAACTCTAAATATCTGCAGGGCTAGCCACAATGTGTAAAAGAAGAGGGAGAAATATACAGAGATAGAGAGAGACAGAGAGAAAGAGAGAAACCAGGGGTGTACCTGCTATTGAGGGAGCCTGGAGGTCGGTGGGAGGGGCTGGGGTACATTGGTGGTGGAGATGGGCACTGGTGGAGGGATATGGGTGCTGGAATACTGTATTACCAAGAACCAATTATGAACACCTTTGTAATTGTATGTCTTACGGTGGTATAATAAAAAATTTAAGAAAAAATAAAATTAAATAAAATTTAAAAAAGGTGATGAGGTGGGTGTGCAGAAAATAGCATTATTATGGGAAATATAACATTGCTCCAAGGGTTCGCTCACACGTAGCGGGAGGGACCATGCTGGCTGGACTCGGAGCGGAGATTTGGGCTCTGCCCTTTCCTCCACCTCCATGCTAGCTTCCCGGAAGATAGACACACCCACACCTACACACAGGATAAGGTCCTTCCCAGGATCTTTCACATTTAAACACTGTATACAGTTCTAGACAGGTTCTAACTGATGCCCGTCATCCCATTAGCCTAGCAGGAAGCCAGAGCAACCCACACATCATGAGGTCAGGCATTCTCAACATTCAGTCTCCATTGTTCTCAGAGCTCCATCCAAGTTTAAACCTGATCTTTCCCTATAAGTCTCATCAGTAAATGCTCAAGATGAGAGCCTTCTACTGAGAGTTTACTACCTACATGGCAGAGCCTGGCAAGCTATCCGTGTTTTATTTGTTATGCCAAAAACCAGCAACAATTATGGACCTCAATTCCATGATCTGAAATATGGTTTGAGGCTCTTCCTGTCCCTGGAACAAGCAGATGCCTTTGTGCTACGCTTTCTTGCAACAGAACGTATGGAGATGTTACTGGTGCCCGCTCCAGCAAATCGATGAACAACAGGAAGACAGTGATACAGTGATGTGTGCCATTTTTATTAGTTTGAAATGACATTCCAATACTATTTTGATTTTTTCTGATAATCCTTGTTCATATCGTTCAGAATGTCATATGTATATGGTTTTGTCCTTAGTGATACAACTTGCTAAAAATTAAAGTTACTTCTTACATTACCAAGAGCTAAATTCATTAAATACTACATGGTATTTGAAATAATTTATAGACTTTCAAAAGAACTTAATAGATATTCCTTATGTGTATTGTGGCAATATAAGGCAAATACTGTATTTTAAGTTATGGAACAAATGTTTTCTTTTTCTAAAGAAAAAATTATTTAGTTATATGGGTTTTGCTTTAGGAAAAATATTATTAAGAAAATTTTCCTTAAGGTGTGCTCTACTAATTGTGGGAAATGTTAATGTCACACTAGAACTAAACATTGAATGTACACAAAGGGATTTACATGATAATCCATAAATGTCTGTAGGGCAAACCACAATGTGAAAGAAAGAAAGAAAGAAAGAAAGAAAGAAAGAAAGAAAGAAAAGAAAGAAAGAAAGAAAGAAAGAAAGAAAGAAAGAAAGAGAAAGAAAGAAAGGAAAGAAAGAAAGAAAGAAAGAAAGAAAGAAAGAAAGAAAGAAAGAAAGAAAGAAAGAGAGAAAGAGAGAGAGAAAGAAAGAGAGAGAGAGAGAAAGGAAGGAAGGAAGGAAGGAAGGAAAGAAAGAAAGAAAGAAAGAAAGAAAGAAAGAAAGAAAGAAAGAAAGAAAGAAAGAAAAGAAAGAAAGAAAGAAAGAAAGAAAGAAAGAAAGAAAGAAAGAAAAGAAAGAAAGAAAGAAAGAAAGAAAGAAAGAAAGAAAGAAAGAAAGAAAGAAAGAAAGAAAGAGAGAAAGAAAGAGAGAGAGAGAGAAAGAAAGGAAGGAAGGAAGGAAGGAAGGAAAGAAAGAAAAGAAAGAAAAGAAAGAAAGAAAGAAAGAAAGAAAGAAAGAAAGAAAGAAAGAAAGAAAAGAAAGAAAGAAAGAAAGAAAGAAAGAAAAGAAAGAAAGAAAGAAAGAAAGAAAGAGAGAGAAAAGAAAGAAAGAAAGAGAGAGAGAAAGAAAGAGAGAGAGAGAGAGAAAGGAAGGAAGGAAGGAAGGAAGGAAGGGAAGGAAAGAAAGAAAGAAAGAAAGAAAGAAAGAAAGAAAGAAAGAAAGAAAGAAAGAAAGAGAAAGAAAGAAAGAAAGAAAAAGAAAGAAAGAAAGAAAGAAAGAAAGAAGAAAGAAAAAAGAAAGAAAGAAAGAAAGAGAGAGAGAGAGAGAGAGAGAGAGAGAGAGAAAGAAAGGAAGGAAGGAAGGAAGGAAGGAAGGAAGGAAGGAAGGAAGGAAGGAAGGAAGGAAGGAAGGAAGGAAGGAAGGAAGGAAGGAAGAAAGGAAGAGAGAGAGAAGAGTTAAAGAAAGGAATAGTGCCTCCTATAGAGGCAGGCTGGGGTGGGGTGAGGGGATTTTGAGACATTGGTGGTGGGAATAGGGCACTGGTGGAGGGACAGGTGCTGGAAAAGTGTATGACTGAAACCCAACCATGAACATCTTTTTAATTGTATATCACACAGTGGTATAATAAAAAAAATAATTTTTAAAAAAAGAAATAGAAGAAAACAAAATTTTCCTTAAGGAAATTTTCCTAAATGTCTAGGAAAGATAAGAAATATAAAGAAAATAAACAATTTATAACATTTTCATCATTACTAAATAACAAGAAGTCTATAAAGTTAAGCCCAATTTCTAAAAATAATAGAAAGGTATGTAGCTTACTCTGAAATCTGAATTGAGACATAATATAGAGATTATGTGTGGATCTGTACCTCAGGTAATTCATTTCTAAGAACTTTGTAAGTGATGCAGCAAAGCATTCAACCTGAGACCCCCATAAATTATGATTGTGACTAATTGTTAACTTTTGTGTTTTTTCTAAAGTGTAAATAATCCCTGTGGATAGTAGCATCAGTAGAATGTTGTTCTCCTGGAAGGATTCCATAAGACTAAACAAACTGAAAAGCATACTAGAATTTTGGAATGAGAACCTCTCTGTATCATTCAGATGACTCCTTTCATGGTCTCAAGAGGCCAGTTGAAATTAATTGAAACTTGTCTTTGAATACAAGTCTAAAGTCACTTCTGCCAGTAAGAAAAATGCCTAAAGTCTCTAAACAATGATAGGAAACTAACCAAGAATTTGTTTGGAAGCAAGCACTTAAGATAGAAAGCAAGTCCTACAAGATGCCCTGCCCTTTTCCATATCTTTTTCATTATTTTAACCTACAGAATAACTTCAGTGTTTGCCAATCATCCATTCAACTTCTTGCAAGAGCGGCAAGACCTGTTGCTGACAGAGACAAGAAGAGTAGGGAAAAAGCATTGAATTGTTTTTCTTAGGCATTTCTTTCAGCCATGTTACAGAAAAGTCACAATGGAAAACATAGATCATTGTCATAAATATCTTCATACTTCACTATAGTCAAAAATACTTATCAAGTAATAAATGTTAAGTAAGCCAGAGCCCCTTTATGTAGGGGTGTCTGCCCTAGTCACATTTGGTTGCAACTCAAAGTACTACCTTTGTCCTAATAACTTTATTTAGGTAGGTCAGTTCAACTGAATGGAGCTGATCTACTTCTATTTTTCTTTCAATATGTGTGTGTGGGGGGAGATAGAGTTTTAAAGAGAGAAAACTAGAGACAGAGAATGAAGAGGGTCATTAGATTTGAAAACTCATTTCAATTTTGTTTGGTTAGTTTTAATTTGTTCTTTTGTGTTAAAACTGCATTTTTTTTCTTGCTGCAGTGCTTTTAGAAGGTTGGCTGAATTTGAAGTAAACTTATCAAATTTGCAGCATATAAAGAAAACGATTGTTTACAAATTAAGACTTGATGTGAAAGGAGAGAGTGATATAGTTGGGGTGATTTTTCAAGGAGAAAAGATATTCAGTGACTGACAAAGCAACAATCACAATTTGCTTCTGTGGTTCATAGAGCTGGCCTGTTAATCATTTCTTTTACTCTTGGGATCAAGGGCTTGTATAGGAGGGAAGGGAGCTGCTACTGAGCACCTCAACTGAAGAAAGGCAAACCAAAGTTGGGGTTTTACTACCACCAAGCTTCCACTAATGCCTCCCCCTCCTGAAATGCTCCTGTGCTTTATGTATGTCTAAACAACTAACACTCATTTTAAAACAATTTCTTTGACCCCTTTGGTCAAAGTGACCCACTGTCCCCTATAGAACTATCACTGTATCATTGTCTTCCCGTTCATCATCAATTTGCTTGAGTGGGCACCAATAACATCTCCATATGTCCTGTCTCATGCTAGTAGAGCCCAAGGGCATCTGTTTGCTCCAGGAACATGAAAAGCCTCAAACTCATTCGTATAGAATGAGGTCTATAATTGTTACTGGCTTTTGGCATATCAAATATGACACGGGTAGCTTGCCAGGCTCTGCCATGCAGGTGGGATACTCTTGTAGTAGCCTCTCATCTTGTGCATTTATTGATGAGATGGGAAAGTATCAGCTTTTATGCTAGGTGGAGCTCTGATGAGCTGTGAGTCCAGATGTTGCAAATAGCAGACCTTATGGTGTGGGGGTTCCTCTGGCTTCTTGCGAGGCTCTGCTGGGATGGTAGGGCCAGGGCTCTCACAGGCTCCCAGCCTCTGAGGCTCCTTCCTTCCGGATCACTGCTAGGGCAGGCCCCTATAAAACTAAGTAATGATTATATAATAAATGTCTATAGTATTCTCTGTATAGGCTCTTTGTTCTCTCTCTCTCTCTCTCAAAATTGAACAAACAAACTGCAGCAGCCTTTTCCTTCATGGACTTTCACAAATTAAATCATCTTCCGGCCCAGGTATGCTGAACCAGAGACTCTCAGACATGGGGCAGAGCTGCTACTTGCTCTCCCTGTGCCCAGCCGCTCATGAGGCACACAGGAGGCCTGGCGAGTTCTAGCCCTGGCCTGCCACCCCAGCAGAGCCTCACAACAAGCCAGACGACCCCCTGACTCCATGGGGGCCGCTGTCTTCCACATACGGACTTCCCTCTCATCACAATTCCACCCAGCAGACCAGACTATCATAGCCCGGCTCGCGCGGCTGCTAGCGGCCGTGGGCTTCATCAATAAATGCTTTTTTAGAGGTGACTACAAGAGTATGCCACCCGCACAGCAAGCCTGGCAAGCTCCTCGTGTAGTACGTGATATGCCAAATACCAGTAACATTTATATTAGGTCATTCCCATGACCTAATATAATGGTTTGAGGCTCTATGTTCCTGGAGCATGCGGATGCCTTTGGTTTCTACTAGCATGAAACAGGACATATGGAGATATTACTGGTGCCCACTCTAGCAAATAGATGATGAACGGGAGGATAGTGATAGTGATAGTGATAGTCTTCCTGTGCCAGGGTCTCTAAACACAAAAAAGGAAGGTCAAGTTAATCTTAAGACTGCTTAAAGTGTGTCACTTTCAAGTGAAAAGATACGAGTACAGTAAATGTGAGGAACTGTTAGTCTGGCATGATATAGTTTTCCTTCTTAAGCTTTGTCTTTCATTCAGATTTTGGTTTATGCAAACTACTATGATAAGTACTGCAAAGCAAACAAAGATTCCTAAGACCCTGTTATCTGACTTAGGAACTTATCATCCTGTAAGACAAATGGTTAGGAGTAGACATTGTAGTTAGACAGACACTGGATTGGAATTTCAGCTCTGTCCCCCTACTTCATCACGAAGAATGGGTTGTCATTGGAAGGAAGGAACATTTGAAACAGACAATGAGGAAACCGTATAATAAATGTGAATAATACTTTATATTATCTTTTATCCTGGGGACAATGTCTTGTGATAAAATTCACAATAAATAAAATATGCTCATAGGTAATTAGTCATAAGAATAATATATATTCATGCAGAATTCAGAAGTTAGCTGAGTTCAAATTTTTACAAAAGTTATGAAGTGTGGCAAGCTAGAGTAGTGTTGAATTGATCTCAGAACTCAGCTTTTGTCTCTTTTCTCTGCTAATTTCCCTTTATTGAGCCCATGATGAAGCAGGAATGTCCTGTCGGGTTGGAAGCCGGAGGAACAGAGATGAGACTCAAGGAACACAGCGTATATCCATTAATATGTTTAATGATCACCAGCCGGAGGGGCAGCAGCTCTCATCTTGGCAGCTGACTGACCACCTCCACAAGGACCCAAACTCTCTTATACCCCATAGTCTCAAAGGGCAATACAGCTTAGAGTTAAGTTTGCATGGTTTACATTACAAAGACATTTCACATTCTATACCTAGGACTTAGGAATAATAGGAAGGAGAAATCCAGGGACCAAAAACCTGCAGGGGGGTGTTATCTAGGTAAGGTGAGATGAACAAAAGAACGCATTACAGTTGCTAATTCAGACTAGCCCATGATGGCAAGGTCATGTCAGACAGAAAAACAAGAAAACCCGTTTTCTGCCTAACTTTAAGCATCCTCCATTAGATTCCATCTTGGGCTAGTTATAGCCAACAAGGAAATGTGCAGAGAAATGACCTATGATAGCCTTGTCTGTATAACTGCAGCTTGATTAACAGTCTCACTAGGGAATTCTACATACTAACTCTATTGGGAGACAGTCTGCCCAAAGACCCTGTGTATCTGTTAACAGGCAGTATCATCAGACCTTCCTTCGCATAGCCTTAGATCTACCTTCTGCCAACACATACTTTACTGACCATCTGATATGTTCAAATTCAATCCAATACTGACACTTCTTTGAAACACTTCTTATGGTTCTGTTGTGCTCTATGAACTGCCTGCACCATCATACATACACACACAAACAAACACACACAAACATACACACACACCATATTTCACATGTACAGTTGAGACTCATTCTCACAATATTCACCATTATTTTTTCTCTAAAGTTGACTTAACACTGAATTAGTAGTGGTGTAAGGGGAAAATATTAAAGTAAATTTCTAGAGAGGATTTAAAGGGCAAATAGGTACTCAGTCTCCCAAAAATGTCCTCTGAGTCCACTGGAGAGAATCTTGTTTAAAAATCTAGATTCCTAGGGCTGGAGAGATAACTCGAAGTGCTGAATGAATGGTGTGCATGTTGGGGGCCCGGATTCTGTCCCGCACTTCTGGGGTGGCCCAAATGCTGAATGAATGGTGTGTATGTTGAGGCCCATCGCCGGCACTTTGGGGTGGCCCCAAAACTAAAATATAGAGAGGAAGAGAGTGAAATAGAGTGAAAGCAAAGAGAGAGAGAGAGAGAGATTCTCAGATATAACTCAGAACTAGTAAATGTTTTGCGGCCAATAAAATGCATGGTTGGGGGAAAAAGACTTTCACTAACGGGTAACTGATGCAAAGTAGGCATACTGTTTGAAAAGAAGATGTAAGGAATAAGGGATAATGATGTCACTTAACAAAGGTGAGAAAAGCCTAACAAGTGGCTTGTTCCTCTCAATAATAAAGAAAAATATTCTGCTAAATATCAGATAAGCAGGAGTTAAGTTCAGGATTCTGTAAATGTTGAAACATTTGTAAGCGTTTCTAGGGGATGTGTTAAAGAAATTAACAGACATTAATTAATCTGAGGCTCAGCTGGCTGCTATATTTCTTACTGGAATCCTCAAATCTAGTTTATACCAGGAGTAGGGTCATCCTTTCATGCCTCTCCAAACCTTGTATGGATGAAAATGCACTGACATTGTCAATAAGGGTAATTTTTAATATGACTGTCAACAAGATCAGGTATGGTGAATTCTGGGTATTAATGGAGGGCTTTACTTCTTATGCCCTGTATTAAACTTAAAATCTGATCTTGTCAAGTGCCTGAGTCATATTCTCATAAATAACACACAAAAATACAATCGAGCACTGTGCTCTTTGTTGATCAGTGCCTGGCATCTAAATATATGAATTCCCTAGGGTGAGAATAAGTCTCCATAATTAAACTTATGTTGGTGCTGTTTTCTGTTTGTTTCTTTCTTGGTGAGTAAATTATTTTAGTACTCTCATTTTTCCACATCAAGTTCTGTGTTGAAATGGGGTTCCCACAGTTCCTGGCAGTTATTGGTTCTTGGGGGAAATTCTCTTGTGGCATTATTGATGGCAGCCTTCACAGACAGGACAGTGATGGACTATGTTGCTTCCTGTGGCACCGTGAAGTGCTGTTCAGTGACAGGCTTCAGAAGCTCCTCTGATATGAGCTCTGGAGAGTCAGTGACTCCCACCAAAATGAGAGTGTCTTCATCCCAATGCATATTCTTTCCCTCAAGCAGAATGTGGGTCAGTGAAAAACTAGTGAAAACAAAGCCAGGAACATGTCAAGTGATGCCACTTGAAGTTCAGTTTGTCCTCTGTCTTCCCAGAGCCTCTGACTCCTGACAAGGCTTCCTGAAGGCCCGTGTCATCCTCTTTATCTCTTCCATCATTCTTTAGACATTTCACAGTCTAAGCCTCAGTACCTCAAACTCTAACCAACTTTTGCTCTTTCTTGACCAGATTAAATGGGTATTTGGTCTTAAGTAGCAACCCAGTTTTGTATTTAAACATTGTCTGTGCTTATTTCAGTTCTATAAAGAGCAGTTAGAAATCTGTTGCAAAATAGACTTCACAAACATCAGGGATTCACTACAGTAATTGAATAATTAGGATAATACTAGCTACCTAGCAGCATAACTTAATACTGGTCAAATTATATCTGAACTCTTTGCATGCATAATAGTTTAAGATGGCAATAATTTCATTCCAAAGATGAGAAAAACTAAAATTCAGAGGAGCTTTACTATTGTTGGTGCATACTCAGTAAGTAAGGAAACATCTTTGCCTTGTCTGCCTGACTAATGTGCATATTCATAAATAATATACTGTCCTTTTCTCAAATGTCAGTACTTAATTATTCCTCCCTTCATGCTTGATAAACTTTAACTCGTACCTCATATAATTCTTCCAATTCTCTCTTATTATAATTTATTACAAGTATACCTTCCATCTACCTGCATATGTGAAGGTAATTTGTGGACAGACTTCAAGTCATACATTTATTTTTGCCCAGTGGAGCTCCTAATATAATGGGGCTTGATTTGATGTATCCTACATTTTTCTGTAAAGGTGATATCCTACTTTATCATCCTTGTACGTGCTAAGACTGTCACAGGGTAATATAAGATGCTGAGAAAGATATTAAGTAGTGACACCATTTCTCAAAACAGTACTGAGATTTTGTGGGTTCTGACATCAACTATTGGATATGGTCTCCTTGGCTGTTATTAGCCATTCCACCTATTTTCATCCCTACAGTCATGTAGCCTTTGCCCAGAGCTCAAAGAAAATGGAGTCCGTATATTTAAAAACATAAATTGAGGCTATGAAATATGACAATTGAAGCAGCAACATCTCGTTTCTTTTGTGCTCACCTCAAGATGCTTACCTGATGCCAGCTTATTCATGCATCTTAGATCAGTTGTTATGTACGAAAAGGTCCTGGGCACTCCTCAGGCTCTGTGTGCTATTACTAAGACTCAATGAGAGGTGCTTAATGAAAATAGAAATTTTGAAGCATTTCTTACATTTTAATTTACTCTGATTCAAATTGTGAGTCAAGTCTCACTAAGAGAAATGAATGAGTTTAAGTCTGCTTCTTTGATTACGACTATAGGAAACTCACTCCAAAGCACATTCACTATAGTCTTTTAAAGGGTAGCCTCTTTGAAAAAGTAAGCCAATGAGGTTAATGAATGATATCTATAAAGTTGATCAGTTTCTCCATCACTCTGTTGCTATGGTAGCATGATTGTCATTGTATAAAGGAATGCAGTTATGTGCAGTAATCTGTACAACTTTTGATTTACATGAGTGATCCCTTTTATCAGAAGATTTAAAATACTTTTACTCCTCCAGAAAGAAAGGAGCATAGCTTTCAATACTGTCCACTAGCATATGAAAGGTAAAGATTCTTCACAATTTACCACTATGTGGAGGAATTTACTTGTTGAAAAACACATGGGGAAAATGCATTCTCAGAATGGTTCACTAAGGTTCTGGTAAATATTATACATTCTCGTTTAGTTAGGGTGTGTCCTTTTCAGAGAGATTTGAAGCAAATTTGAAAGGTCAGTGATGTCTGGTAAGCATTATGTATGAAATAGCTGGCTTTGTAAATGCCTCCATTCTGTACCTACATGATTATAGTATTACTAGACCAGTTTCTCAGTGGAAAAACAGCCTCATAGTCCCTCTGACAATTATTATCAGGACTTGATGATACTCTATTTTTATCAAACCTCTTCTCTGAGTTACTGAAGCTTCCCTATCATAGTACCCATTAAGTAAACATTGCCACACATCTGGCGCCTGTGACGAACACAGAAAATAGCAAGCAGCTCTCGTGAGTTCGCATCCAAATAGAAGCATGACTGTCCCTTTTTGATCACATCTCCACACACAGATACATGGACAGATTGACTATTTCCTTTATATCACTTTGGTAAATATTCTTTCTATGAATTCTAGAAATATCACTACAGAAAGCAGTTCATCCTGCTGGTTGAAGAAAATAGAGCCATTACTGAGTAATAGATAAGTCTCATTAGAAAGATGGAATAGTCTCAGTCTAAGTATGTGTGAGAAATACTTTCTCCCATGGGTGGGAAAACTAAATTGTGAAGGAGAGAAGTAACACATCCTTCCTACATGGAATTAGATGACACTTTATGCTACATTATGTAATGCTATAATGTGTTTATAATCACAAATCAGACTATCACGGTTTGCTGCCTCTTTTGAGTGAGCGAGAAAAGAGAGAGACATTATTCAATATCAACATCGCTGGAATGACTTAAGGGATCCAGGTATTCTGTTTAAAAAATTATGCACTGAATTAACATTTGCCCAAAATTGGGCACTTAGTGTTAGCTTAATAAAACAAATTCTGTGCCTGAGGAAATCTGGGGACATTGGTAAAGAGAAATGTGCTCTGATGAGGGGACATGTGTGGGAACATTGTTTGACTGTAACCCAATCATGAACAACTTTGTAATTGTGTATCTCATGTTGATTCAATTTAAAAATAAAAAATACTCTAAATCTGATACTATTCTTTCAATGAAGACTGTCTCCTACTAAAGCAAAACTAGTTATTGACATCCAAAGTAACGGTTTTGGAACTATTGTATTAAAGAATGATTTGTAGTCCATTTTATTTAAGTATTTTAAAAAGACTTGTCAAATCAGGTTATGTTAAGTAAAGTATTTTAAAGTACTTACATTGCTTTTGATGATTTTTATTATAGTTTAGGCAATGTGGTTAAAATAGTATTTAAATTTAAACATCAATAAGGAGAAAACAAGCTTAAATTCCTCAGGTTTGGTCTATTGCATCCATAATACAGAGGGATTCAAGAAATGGAAAAGGGCTATTTAAGAAAGTCTCACAGGTGCTGGCTACGTCAGAAATCATGATACTGCAGGGCTGTGGAAGTCATGGTCTATGCCTTCGTCAGGTGGGCCGCTGGGACAAATATCACAGACTTGCTGACTCAAGCAGCATTTTATTTCTCACGATTGCTGATACTAGAAGTGGACAGTGACACCTGTGCCGGCCTCATCACAGTCGCTCCAGACTCTTGCTATCTGGGCTGTCCCTGAAAGTCACTGTTGCATCGTTGCATCGTGACTTTCAGACGCATAAGAACACTGAAATAAAATTCTAGAGTGGTACCACTGCAGGGCATCGCTCAGCATGACTTTACTCCCTTCCCACCAGCCCCAGTTTACAGAAATATCATAGCGGGTTTTTTACGAAAACAGATGCGGGGAAGCCACAGAGAACAGCTGAAGCAATACCAATGGGAGTTCCTGCTCACCCTGAAACAGAGGGTAAATGGAGAGATGTGGGTGAGGTTCTTCTAGCGTATTAAAAATATAATTTAAAAAACTTCTTTAGACTTCTTATCTATGAAATTAGGATAAATAATAGCAATGTTGCTGCTAAAGATGTACTATTGTCAACAACCTAACCAATGGCTTAGAATAGAATTTTAATTGAGTTAAATGTATCCACTAACTTTAAATACACTCTGAGGACTTTTATAGTACACGTCAGTGTACAGATTCACAGGTAGGAAGTATTATTTGCATCATAAAGAACTTTCCAGTTATTAAAGTACCTCTTAAATAACTCAAAATAATAAGTCCTTTCATGGAATAACTTATTTAAATTGCTATTCAACTTGTGAAAAGTTCAGTGTTTACACAGAGGTTCAAGGCATTTCTTCTCAGGCCAGGAAGTAGTTCAATGGGTTGGACTGTATACTGGGAAACAGAGACTCATACTGCCCAGCATCCTGATTCCATTGGGTATCGTCCTGTGAACTCCCAGCACCCCTGGGGATGACTCCACCAAAAAAGTTTTCTCTCAGAATCTCTCATCATACCCTGTGCCAAATATATATCAAAGCCTTTATTCACTGACATGCAGCAAGCACTTCCAAATCCCACTTATTTTCAACATTAGTTGTCAGGCTCAAATATATGAAAAAATTCATAAGATGTTTTCAATACACCAAGAAAAATAGGTTTGACTTCATGCCCTTTTTCATAAACACAGATTTGCAAAAAAGAGCCTAGAGAGATTTTGCATTGTGTGGAGAGTGATGTCGAGCGGAGGCACGGCTGCCAGTTTCTCACTGCAGAATGAAAGAATTTTCCCCTTTACCCTATAACCCAAATATCACACTGAGCTTAAGGATGAAGCTGACATTTTCAAAGATCACCAAAAGTGTTCTCTTTCCAATTGCAATTATGCCCTCTGTCTCAGTAGGAGCCGGCGTCAGGGTTTATTCAACACTCCAGCGTCTTTCTGGCTGCTTTCATTATCCTGATTATCCACTCGTTTGCTGCCCAGCACTCATTTCATGAAAGATCATGTATGCCATTTCTATAATGAGTGCTTGACTTTTACTGCCAGCATAAACACATAAGATATATAATAATTAAAGTTCACTAGTCACTGAAATCTTGAGATCTATCATGTTGCTAATTTGATTTTTCCAGCAATTGCTTCTCTGCAAATGATGCTGATTTTGCCCCATCAGGGTTGTGCTGAAAGGGTATCTGTTTGAGTGGGGACCATATAGCTCTTCGTTAGGGCTCATCCTCAAAGAGTGTATCACCAGTATAATTTCTTAGAAACAATATGTATCTCAATAGTTGGACACTAAAAGTGCTCAGTGCTGAATTATGTACAGCTTTCAAAATAATTCACATAAATCGTCAACTTTGTACTTTTCATAGGCTGTTCTTTAAATTCTAAGGAAAAGATTCTGAGATAACTATGAAAGTCCCCAAAACATAGGTTGTCTTGCAACATGTTGAGATATATTGCATAAGGATGCAGCTCAGGACTGTTTTCTAATATTGACCACTCTGCCTTGTTTTGATAAAATTGGTATAGTCCCTTAGTGTCTCATGATAATGAATTTATCTGATGTTGACTCTAATGACAAAAGAAATTAATGAACTCATGTGATATGCATGTGGCTCTCCGGGCATCAGGATGTGTTACACAAAATATAATGTTTGTAAATGGATACAGCGGAATATGTGTTGTCCAAGGGAGACCAATAGTCACATCTTCAGCTAATAAAGTAGCAGGAAATAGGGAGATTGATTCCATTCATATTGGCTGATTTTCCCTTAAAAATAATATCTGTATTGCATATTCAAAAACAAAGCAGGGTACAGCGACCTGATACTGAGAGATGACTCACTCCTAGGAGCCATGCGGGTTTGGAACATTTTCCTTATCTCTTATTTTCTTTTTTTTTCTTTAACCTCAGCCTCAACTTTAAAGCAATACCTTAGTAATTAAATGAGATTTCTTAAAAAGAGTTTGGAGAAGCAGAACAATCATTCAATCAATGTAATCTTTATTTTTTTAGTATTTTATTATACCACTGTGAGTATACAATTGCAAAGATGTTCATAAGATGTTCATATTTGGGTTTCAGCAATAGAGTGTTCCAGCACCCATCCCTCCACCAGTGCCCATTTCCTACCACCAATGTCCCCGACTCCCTCCCCCCCCTAGTCTGCCTCTGTGACAGCTTCTTTATTTCTTTCTCTTTCTCTCTCTCTTTCTCTCAATCAATGTAATCTTTCCTAGCCAGATTTACTTCTTAGTAAATCAGATGATATGCAATGTCTTTGAATAATATGTTATAAACTTTACAATATTTTGTATGCATTTTGTATTATTTCTTCTCTGGAAAATAAGTCATCAAGATAAAAATATATAGGTTATTTCCCATACGCAGAAAAGTAGATGCCTTTCAAAGACATCATTATTATGTAAAGTCATGGGCACTGCTTTCTTAATAAGAAAATAAGATTGTGCCAATTAAAGATGTTATCAAATTATCTTTTCCAAATTCGAAAGTGAGATATAAGGTTTAAAACCAGACAGGAAAGTTCTCTGTTAATGCAGGTCTGTGAGCACCAGCAGACTTCTACAATGACTTAGTGTATAATTAAGTCCAGTCCTGTTGATTTGGCCTGTAATGGGGTTGCTGGACAGGTCAGCTCACCTCACTGGGCAGGAGTTAAATGTGATCTCATCTCCCAGGCCTGACTATGCTAACACAATGCCATTTCCATTAACTATCTGTGGCAATTCTTTAGCCACCATAAAAATTATCACTATCACTATCTTCCCATTAATCATCTATTTGCTAGAGCGGGCACCAGTAATATCTCCATATATGTCCTGTCTCATGCTAGTATAACCCAAAGGCATCCACTTGCTCCAGGAACATAAAGAGCCTCAAACCATTATATTAGGTCATGGAAATGACCTAATATAAATGTTACTGGTATTTGGCATATCAAATACTACACAAGCAGCTTGCCAGGCTTGCCATGCGGGTGGCAAACTCTTTTAGTCACCTCTAAATAAAGCAATTATTGATGAACTAGCGGCCGCGCGAGCCGGACTGTGATAGTCTGATCTGCTGGGTGGAGTTGTGATGAGAAAGAAGTCCGGATGTGGAAAACAGCGACCTCCATATAGTCGGGGAGGTCCTCTGGCTTGTTGTGAGGCTCAGCTGGGGTGGCAGGCCAGGGCTAGAACCCGCCATGCCTCCCGGGCACCTCATGAGCAACTGGGCACAGGGAGAGCAAGTAGCAGCTCTGTCACATGTCTGAGAGTCTCTGGTTCAGCATACCTGGGCCGGATTGAAAAAAAAAACTGCCGCAGGGTGGGTGTCGAAGATCCTGGCTATGATAGTCTGGTCTGCTGGGTGGAGTTTGGACGAGAAAAAAGTCCGGATGTGGAAAACGATGGCCTCCATGGAGTCCGGGAGGCTTGTGAGGCTCTGGCTTGTGAGGCTGGCTTTGAGGCTCTGCTGGGGTGGCAGGCCAGGGCTAGAACCCGCCATGCCTCCCAGGCACCTCATGAGCAACTGGGTTTATTAACCCTTAAAAATTAAAATTTTTAAACTTTCTGCCTATCATTTGGTACTTTTAAGGGGCACATATTTTCCGTTTTAGTTAATTGCCTATTGTTCTTAGCAAATCACAATAACTTCCCTAAATGTTTTTCTAGTCATAAACTTGTTCATAATATTTTAATTTCCAAAAGAATTTTTTTGTCTTGAAATTGGTTCAGTATATAAATGTCTGATACTTAAACAAATGCTCCCTGATCTCAGATGATTGAAACAACTGAAAGTGTTTTGGAGTGTGACTGATGAGACCCAATCTCAGATGCGTGAAACAGTCATCAGAAAACCAAGAATTTTTTCTATTCAAAAATTCACATGAATGATAGATAGTTCTACTCTTAATTACACTATTACCTCAAATTATTTTTCATTGGATAAAATACAAAATGAATATATGATTATACAGTACTCATATTAATTGTAGAAATTATTGCATATTAACTACTCTAATAATACGTAGTTGAAGTTTCTATGAAATAGCAATTTAAAAACTCTTGTTTCTATACAGATTCTGATACTTTCTCTTTTTTTTTTTTTTTTTTACACCCGGGCGCCCCTGAACCCGGGCCCGGCGCCGCGCCCCCCCCCTGTTTTTAACTTTTTTATTAAATCACAGCTAGATACACATTTTGTTCATGACTGGGTTTTAGTCATATAGTGTTCCAACACCCACCCCTTCACCATTGTACATTGCCCACTATCCTCAGCTTCACTCATATCCCTCACACCCGTCTGCCTCTGTGGCAGGCACTTTTCTTTTTTCTCTCTCTCTCTCTGTCTCTCTCTGTCTCTGTCTCTATCTCTGTCTCTGTCTCTGTCTCTCTCTCACACACAACACACACACAAACACACACACGATACTTTCTAATGATGTCAGTTTGTCCAATTATTTAAATTCTCTATATTTCAATATCAATGAGATACGAGCTGATGGGTATTTATCGTAAGGTTTCAAAAACTGGTCAGCAACTTGGAGACAGCAGCCAAATCTGGCTCTGGCTCTGGCTATATTTCAGTGGTTTACAAAGATAGTTTGAGTAGCTACAGTGGAGACCAGATGGTCCAGTGAGTGTAGCAGATTTACTGGAGCTTACCAAATTTGGCTGACTTCAAATCTAAGTATTAATAGGGCCCAAGTGATTGTTCAGGTATTGACACACATGTCTGGCATGCAGTCAGCTTCACTTCAAACCCAGTCGCCACCTGATTCCCTGAACATTATCAGGTGCAGCCCCTGAGACCTCCGAGCTCTGTGGGGTGGCCCGGGCAATCCCCCCCATGTGTCAGGGCAGACTAACATATGTTCCTTTCATCTTCACATACAGCCACTGGCCTGGTTGCTCTAGAATCATCCAGATAAGACTAAATACCTACTGCATGTGACTTGTGAAATATTCCCACAAAAATATAAGTAGATATAAAAGAAGCTACTTGTCAGGCTTTATTTGTCTCTGTGATTTTAAGCACTTGTAGTGGATTGGAATTAAGTCACTGGCACTCAACTGGCGGAACTAGCTAAAGTCCAATTTAAACAAAGCAAATAGTATCTAACAATCTCCCTTTGACTATTGGGTATTACTGAGGTATTAGATGTTATCAATAAATATTTGCTGTGTCTAATGTTCCTAACCAATCATTAAGAGATTTTACTAAAGAAAAAATGTCAACTAATGCCTTATTCCCAGGAACTTGATAGAATGTGTTTTCACAAATCTGGTGATCAAGCAGTGCTATCACATATGCCAATAAGAGTTCTACTATTGTTAATTGAATGCTAATCTGAATATTTAAGACATGTTTTTGCTTCAAGCCAATAGCACCTACAGTTTCAAAGGCCAGAATAAAAGAAATGATGAATGGATGAAAACCCAACTGAGCTGACTTTTTTCAGAAAATTGTCTGCTGCTATTATTAATGCCGCCTCAGTAACCATGGAGAGGAAAAATTTGTGAGAACACAGCAAATGAATTTAATAATGTGTGTATTCTGGGCCAAAACAGATCCATTAAGTGTGTCAAAAATACATTTTTTCACTTCTAATTTTTTTACCAGAGGCAAATGATATGAGACATTAATAAATAATGAAACTCTTCCTAAATATCTTCTTAATTTGAGATTACATAAAACTGATGAGAGTTTAACAAAGAAACATTGTAAATATTAAAAATAATGCATCCTAGGGATTGCTCTAGCTCCAAATTGTTGCCATACATCCAAATTAAGTATTTGAAGTCTATGATCTAAAAGTGTGTATATTGCAGGGGCCGAGCGATAGCACAGGGGATAAGGCGTTTACCTTGCATGCAGCCGACCTGGGTTCGATCCCTGGCATCCCATGTGGTCCCTTGAGCACCGCCAGGAGTAATTCCTGAGCAAAGAACCAGGAATAACCCCTGAGCATCGCTGGGTGTGACCCAAAGAGCAAAAAAATATTAAAAAATAAGAGTATCTGTCATTATAGACAGAAATTCCTTTTCATTGTCACGGGCCAAGTAGTTGAAGTCCTAAAGTTTAAGAAGATATCCAGCATTGAAAAAGAAAGTTGTACTCTCTGTCAGAGAGCACCTGGAGACGCGAGGGAGATATTTTTGGGTGCACAGAGGGTAGAAGGCCTGATATTCCCTTAAGTGGCCTGAGGGAAATACTGAGGGAAGTCAGTTTTTCTCTCACAGAGAAAACTTGATGGTTCAGAAACCAGAGACTTTGACCAGGAAAACTCTAAGGTTCAATTTTGGTTCTGTCCCCTTGCTGCCATGTGGTATGAACACTGAGTTAGAGTACAGGCAACACCGTGCAGGGGCTATACTAGGAGTGGTGAGGTGGCAACAGAGTGTGACAGGCCACAGCAGATTGAAGGGCTGAGGAGATGGTGCAGCACCCCAGGTGCTGAAGGACATCCAACAAGGAAGGGCGCACAGCGCTAAAGAGAAAGACTACAGCCTTCGGGCTTCTGCCCACCAGCCAGTGCCTGTGTATGGCAAGTCCCCTGAGTACAGAAAGGGAGCTACAGGCCATCCTTCCCCCAAACACCCTCTATTAGGAAGAAACATCTTCCTCTGAATCCCAGTGCCATGTTGGATGGAAGCAAGAGGAGCAAGAAAGAATCAGGATTGAGTAATTCTCACCAGTAAATTGAACTAAAACTAGAGACATGTTAAATTATTACCATATTAAATTTTAAACCCTATTGAGCTAATTTTAGTTTTGTTCAGACGATTTGACAACCCTGTTCTCCTGAAGAAAATCAATTAAGTTATACAGAGAAGATGCACTTTCTTTGCACTTCCAAATTATATATGAATAAATTTACAATCATAACACAATTATATTGTTTGGTACAGAGAAATCTTTGATGACAATTGGGGTCTGACAAATATCTGAAGCTAGGAGGCATTTCTTTTTTAGGGTTTTTTTTGGGGGAGGTTGGGATTTTGCAGGGACTGCAGGTGAAGGGGCACACCCAGCAGTGCTCAGAGCTTTCACCTGACTCTGGACTCTGATATCACTACCGGTAGAGCTCAGGGGACCATGTGGGACAGGAACCAAACCCAGTTTGACCACCTGCAAGGCAAGGACCTTACCCACTCTACTATCTCTCAGACAGCCCAAAAGATAGTGCTCATCTCGAGAGCTGCACACTGAAGATACTTTAGGGAGAAATGAATGTATTGGAGACAAATCCCTGCTCTAGCCTCTGCTTCACCTACCTGTTCTTTTGTGTTGTTAACCAAACAGAGGCAATTGATTTCTACAACTGTGCTTCCCAACATATATGTTACAGAGTGTGTTCTAGAACACTTAAAAAATATTCATCTATTCAGCTCTCACAATAGCCAACAGTTGTGCAGGCTGGAATCTGATTTTTTCTCTCTGGCTACAAAAATTACAGATTTCTACAGAGCATGCTATTGGAATTGCTTTTTAGAGCATGCTGAACCTGATTCATTGGGTAATTTTGTTCTGATTCCATTTGCTCATCTATGGGGTGGAGGAAATGAAAAGCAGAACAGTCTTCAGTCTGCTATTCTCACTCATGTCTCTGTAAGGATGAGGAGAAATTTCCCACTCCCAGAGTTGCAGGAGCTGCTACATTCACAGACTGAAAATAATAATGCCGAGCATTTTAAAGTCTATAGTTATCCCCAAATCCTTTGAGTAAAATTTACTAAAATTCAGATGGATTGGTTCTCTTTTTTTTTTTTTGGGGCGTCACACTCTGTGATGCTCAGAGGTTAGTCCTGGCTCTGAGCTCAGGAATTATTCCTGGCAGTGCTCCAGGGATGATATGGGATGCCAGGGGATCAAACCGGGCCACCTCATGCAAGGCAAATGCCCTACCTGTTGTGATATTACTCCGGCCCCTTTTTTTAGATAAACTTTATAGTTCAGAACAAATTTAGCTACGGATGAGAAAATTAGAATAAAACTTAGAGAATGCTGTAGTAGTCAAAGGCAAACACAAAATCACTTTTTTATTTGACTTTGCATCCATCTCTTAATGACCTATTTTGTTATAAATAATTGAATTTAAAAATCAATGTCTAAAGTAGTAATATTAATATTTAGTGATACTAAATGACCAATAGTTAGTGCCATTGTCATACACAAAGGGGTATAAAAAAAAGTTTTTTAAGGTAGTACCTCAAACCTGATAAGCATTTTTACTTAAAAATCTTTTGCTTCCCTCACACCTTCCCCTAGAAATTTCTCCCTTCTACCATTGAAGAATTTCATGTATGCCGGCTGAGCTTCATGTAGTTCTCATTTTCAAGTTGAAGCTTCAGTTTAGGGACTTCAATTATTTTCCTGTTACTAATATTAAATGAAAATGTTACTGGCTCACGCTCGAGCAAATCGATGAATAGTGGGATGTCAAGTGATCAAGTGAATATTAAAATGTTTTAATAGCTTGGGACAGAAGAAGGAAGTTTGATATTCTTCTCCATAAATCAATCATTTGCTGATTCATCTATATGGCTGTAACTCTCCATTAAGTATGCATTAGAATAGATTAAAAAAGGATAGTGATCACACACGTGCACAATGATCATTCTAGCCTTTTGAGTTTGGGTAAACTGCAAAGAGCTAAAAAATGAGTTAAATGCTTTTGTTTGCAACCCTCATTTAGTCTCACAAAAATCACTCTCTAAAAAGTATAGTTATTGTCACTCCGGCATGAAAGTGAAGGGAAGTTTTCCAATACATTCCAAGTCTTACCCATCAAAATATTCATCATAGTTTAATATTAAACTCTGCTTATAATCATTTATGTGTTCAAAATACCAAGAGCTTATATTTTACAAATCCAATTCCACAATTAAACTTGAATGGACATAAACATACTGCTCTCTCTGAGCAAAGACTGCCATCTGGTGGAAATTGATCATATAACAAAAGTATCATTTCCTGCAACTAAAATGTTCATTGCTAAACCAAAATGACATTGAGTTATCTCTTCACAACATGTCAGAAAGACCGGAAGCAATACGGATTTCAGGGGATGGATCAGGAGGAACCTCATTCAGTGGTGGAACTGGGTCACTCTCTATAGAAAACAATAAGGAGATTTTCCCCAAAAAACATTTTTGCTTATTTGCTTGCATTTAGATTGTATCAGGTAGTGCTTCCTTAGAGGCTACTCCTGGCTCTGTGCTCAGGTTCACTCCCAGAATTACCCCGGGACATGTATTTCCAGGGACTGAATGCTCGTGTCTCATGATCTCAGCCCATTGAACACTTTCTCTAAATTTACAAATGAACTCCCGGGGCTGGAGCAGTATTAAAGTAGGTAGGGTGTTTGCTTTGCATGCATCTGACCTGGGTTCAATCCCTCCACATTGTATATGGTTTATTCCTGAGCCCTGCCAGGAGTGATCCCAGAGCACAGAGCTAGGAATAAGCCCTAGTGCTACTGACAACAGCCCCTAAATAAATAGATAGATGATAGACATACAGACAGAGAGACAGACAGACAGAGACAGACAGACAGACAGACAGAGACAGACAGACAGACGAGAGCGGAGAGAAAGGCGTACAGATGTACGGACGTATGGGCGGCCATACAGATGGACAGGACGGATGGATGGATGAATGATAGATAGTAGATAGATGATAGATAGATAGACAGACAGACAGAAAGACAGATAAATAGAAATAATAAAAAATGAATTCCCCTATAATCCAGCAATTCAACTACTACATACTTAAGAACACAAAGATGCTAATTTAAATAATGCCTGCATGCCTATGTTCACCTAGTGCTATTTATGATAGCACTAGGTGCTATATCATAAAGCAACCAAGTGCCAATGTATTAAGATGTGATGGCGTGTATACACAGTGGACTATTAAAGAAAAAAGATGAAGTCTAGCTTTTTTGCTGTGACATAAATTAAGCTAGAGGTTAAATGAAATAAGGCAAATGAAGAGCTACTGAATGATTGATCTCATATATGGTATATAGGAAACACACAAGGTGACAGAAGCAATCCTAGACTTTCCACAGAATCAGGTTGGCAAAGGATGGGGTAGTCAAGAAGGGCCTGTGCACCTCGACCAGTCCCTGGCCATGTCCTACATAGCTCCTAGGGTGTGTAGGACAGCATGCAGAGTGGTCACTCCTGCCGGACTCGGAGCAGGGATTTGGTGCCTCCACCCATTCCCCAGACTCTGGGTTGGTGGGTGTGGCCCTGAGCTCCAGCCACCACAGCCAACTGCGGGGAAGACAGACACTCCAGATCCACAGCTG
The DNA here is from genome assembly GCA_021461705.1 of Cryptotis parvus. NCBI lineage: Eukaryota > Metazoa > Chordata > Mammalia > Eulipotyphla > Soricidae > Cryptotis > Cryptotis parvus. The sequence goes on from JAJIBD010002005.1 coordinate 23,822, forward strand.
CACAGGTGTGTGGCCACTCCACGGCCACACGTTAATCTTAGACTCTAATGTATTTTAGCACAGGTCCTTCCCAGGATCTTTCTCATTTATACACTTTAATGATCATTCTATTTGCAACAAACTGGAGAGGTTATGGGGAATGAGGAATTACGATGCCACACTAGAACTCACTATTAAATATTCAGATAGAGACATCATACATTTTAGTATCTATAGGGCCAAGCCACAAAGTGTAACAGAGAGAGAGAGAGAAATACAGGGACATAGACAAGGAGATAGAGAATAAAATGTGCCTGCAATAGGGGCAGGCAGGGTTTGGGTGGAGGGCGTGTTTGGGGTATGGGGTGGGAATTTGGTTCTGGTGGAGGGGATGGGTTCTGGAACACTCTATGGCATGACCATACAGCGGTCATTATGAACATCCCTTTTAATTGTATATCTCACTTATGAACATCCTTTTAATTGTATATCTCACATGGTATAATAAATATTTTTTTAAAAATCATTCTTGAGTTAATTTTTACCACTTATTCCTCTATGATGTCAGAATAACTTTGTAGGGCTCCATTTTCTTGAGTTTTTAAATCGAATCAATTTAATCTGTATGAAATTTAACAGAAACCTGACCTCTTCAAAATATTATGTCATCTTTCTAGAGAAAGATGACAAATCAATTCAATAAATTTCTTAATGTTTTGCCTGTGTGCTTAACTGGATAGCATAGCTAAAAATTGTGTGTGAGAGAGAAGGCTAGAAATTTACATCCCTCATCATTTTCCTGAGGAAAAAAAATAACTTTTTAAAATCTTATTTTTTACATTTTCTAGTAAGCTATTTTGTTTTCTACGTATTTATTAAAAGACAAATATCTATTTAAAACTGTTTTGTATAGGTTTTTTTTTGAGAATTATTCTTCCTAATTTTGCTCTGTCAGTTACAGTCATAAAATACATGTATTTTGGTGAAGTAATTTGAATTAATTGTTCTTATCTG
>JAJIBD010002006.1:0-33558 GCA_021461705.1 Cryptotis parvus
ATTTCTTTCCATTTCTCTCTCTCTTCTTTTCCTTCCCTTCCAGACTATGGATTACAGAACATACATTAAAAGGTTGTCATGTGTATCCTTTTGCCTCTATTTAATGCCCAGTTCTAGGTTGGCATTAGTACCCTCAACAATTATTAGCACACTGTTCCATTTTCTGTCTTACCTAACCTCTGACTCCCACACGTTTGTGATAATTTCCACCTTGACAAGACCTCCTGATATATGTTTCACTTGACCTTGGATATTGGTATCATAATATGTACATATATATTTATGCCATGCAAATAAATGCAGTCATTCTGTATCTGTCTCTCTCCTTCTGGCTAATTTTGCTCAACATAATCTTCTCCATGTCCATCCATTTATAGGCAAATTTTATAACTTCATTTTTCCTAACAGCTGCATAGTATTCCATTGTGTAGATGTACCAAAGCTTCTTTATCCAGTCATTGATTTTAGGGCACTCTGGTTGCTTCCAGATTCTGTCTATTGTGAATAATGCTGCTATGAACATAAAAAGTAGGGATGGTGATTCCGCTGTGTATTTTTGGTTTCCCAGAGTAGATTCCCAGGAGTGGTATGGCTGGGTCAAATGGGAGTTCAATTTCTAGTCTTTGGAGGAAAGTTCATATTGTTTTTCCAGAAAGGCTGTACCAGCCGGCATTCCCACCAACAATAGATGAGTGTCCCCTTTTCCCCACATCCACGCCAGCACTTGTTGTTCTTGCTCTTTTGAATATGTGCCCGTCTCTGTGGTATAAAGTGGTATCTCATTGTTGTTTTGATTTGCATCTCTCTGATGATTAGTGATGATGAGAATTTTTTCATATTTTTTTGGCCATTCAAATTTCTTCCTTGGTGAAGTTTCTGTTCATTTCTTTCTCCCCATTTTTGATGGGGTTGTTTGTTTTCTTCTTGTAAAGTTCTACCGGTGCCTGATATATCCTGGATATTAACCCCTTATCAGATGGGTATTGGGTGAATATTCTTTCCCATTCTGTGGACTGCTTTTGTATCTTAGTCACTGTTTCTTTTGAGGTGCAGAAGCTTTTTAGTTTCATGTAGTCCCATATGTTTATCTTTTCTTCTAGTTGCTTTCTTTAGCACCATTGCGGCAACATGGGAAGATACCATCATTGACCGACATCGATGAAGAATACAACCCACTGGTTCAGCACCTCCATGTTTGTATGAAGAATGCCGAGAGAGAGATAAAGACACAAAAGTGTGCCTGCCTTCAAAAACTCTCAAGCTCATTCAGCAATGTGGCAAGGCGCAAGCTTTCAGGCAACCAAATGCTAACTTTTAGGCTTGCAAGGCAGTGCAGAGAAGTGATAAAGGAAAATCTCATAAAGAGAGAAGAGCAGAAATACTTGAGGATGCAGCATAAGCCGGAAAAAGTATTAACAACACCTGCCTGCCCAATGCCAACTATAAGACCAAGATGACTATAAGACCAAGATGACTGCCCTCTGATGTCCTGACGGATCTATCACATCTTCCAGAAACGCAATGGAGAAGATTATCCAGTCCCCTCTACTGAGTTCCTGCTGCCTTTGGTGTGCCCTCTGGCAAGTTCCTAATGGATAACTTCCACAGTTGCTGAGTTTTCCAGCAGTGTAGCTTCTGCCAACCCAGAAACTTTAGGTGACACACCACACTAATAATTAATTCACATCTAATATAATACCAAAACCTAAAGATTGGGAAAGGAAAAAGAGAAAAAATGTTAATCTAATGCACCTAATCACTTGATCACTTGAAATCCAGGCAATTGTCGATTTGCTCAAGTGGGTGCCAGTAACATTTACATTTGTCCCTGTCACGTGCCAGTGTAACCCAATGGCATCTACTTGCTACAGGAGTATAAAGAGCATCAAACTGTAAAGTCAGGGTCTTGACAAAGATCTGACCATCTTGTAAGTGGAAGGCCACGTGATCTTTTGATGTCCCGTAGGATCCAGTCAATAACGACTCTAGTCCAGCGGTCATCTCTAAGTTGCATTTCATGTCCAGCCCATCTGATTTCGATGCCTTGGCAAAACGAGACAGCATCTGTGACTCGCGATCGTTGATGGAGGTCAGAACTCAGGATTCCTGCACTTACTTGAGTGAGGTATGATATTCCAAGCATAGCTCTTTCGATTTCTCTTTGGGAGACACAAATAGCCATCGAAGCACCATCAGGTCCTCGATATATGCTTCTGAAGAGATGTGCCCGGATCCGGAGGTTCTTTGTCCTATTAGCTATTTCTTCAATGCTCTTGAAGATGTTCCATGCCACTCTTTTCGCCCTGCTCAACTCAGGTTGCTAGGTCGCTCATCATGTTGAGTTCTTGACCTAGGTACATATAACTGCTGCATTCAGAGATGTTTGTTCTGTTGAGAGTGAATGGAGCATCTGGAACTAGTTTGCTTTTCATGAACATTGTTTTATTGAGATTCAGCTGTAAACATACCTTTTCACATTCATGGTCAAAGTCAGCCAGCATTCGTGCTGCTTTGCCTAATGTTTGGTGCTATTAGAATGATGTCATCAGCTAAGCATTGGTGGTGAAGTTGCCGACAGTCTATCTTCACTCCCATTCCTTCCCATTCTAATTGTTGCATGATATTTTTGAGGGTGACACTGAAGAGTTTTGGTGAAATGGTTCAGCCTGCCGAACCCCTCTTTTGACTTCAATGATTATTTCCTTGTATAATGGTGAGATTCTGGTGGTGAATCCGTAATACAGCTCACAAAGAATCTTGATGCATTGAGTTTGTAAGCCCTGTTTGGCTAGGGCTTCAATGACTGCTTTGGTCTCCACAGAATCAAAAGCTTTTTTAAATCAATTAATGTGAGAGAGAGTGGCATTTCGATTCCCTACAAACCTCAATGAGCTTGGTTATCATGTGGATATGGTCAATTGTACTGACTCCTTTTCCGAAGCCAGCTTGCTCACAAGGTTGTCTTTCATCTAATTTTCTGGTAATCCTGTTCAGGATGACTCGAGTGAACAGCTTGTAGATGATGGGCAACAGCAGATGGGGCGATAGTTGCCAATGTCGTGGATGTCTCCCTTGAACAGTAGAACCGTCCTGCTTGTTTTCCATTGGGTGGAAACCTTGCACTCATACAGGTTGCATGTGAAGAACCGTACCAGTGTATTGATATGTACTGATGCCAGATTCTTCAGGAGTTTTGGGTGACTTTGTCTGGGCTCGGTGCTGTTCACTTCTTTACCAAAAAATGGCATGTAGGATTTCAGAAGGGAGAATGTTGGGAATGACATATCCATCGTGCAGAATTTGGTATGTGAGCAGGTGGATGTGGCTATCAAAGACATCTGAGTAAAAGACATAGATAATCTTCTCCATTGCCTTTCTGAAGATGTGAGAGATCAATCAGGATGTCAGAGGGTAGTCATCTTGGTCTTATAGTTGCCGAAGGTCAGGCGGGCATTTTGAATGTTTTTTTTCTGGTTTTTGTGCATCAGCTGGTATTGCTGCTCTTCTCTATTTGAGGTCTTTCCTTTATTGCTTCTCCGCACTGCTTTGTGAGCTTGGACATTAGCATATGGTTGCCTGAGTCTCGCCTCCTTGCCGGGATAACAAATAAGCTCGAGAGTTTTAGAAGACAGGCATCCTAATTTGACTTTATCTCCCTCAGCGTTCTTGGCACAATCATGGAAGTGCTGAAGCAATAGGTTGTATTCTTCATCAATGTCATCAAATATGCCATCGTCCCTATGTTGCCGCAATAGTGCCAAAGAGTTTCCAGTTTTGGTCATTCTTGGAGCTCTCTTCTTAAACTTTGCAGCCTTTTCTCTCCCTGTTCCTTGAAGTAGAGTTTTACATAAAGGAGATGGTGGTCCGATCCTGTTTGGAATTTTGGGACGGTAGTGACATGGGTCAGGCAAAACCTTTGATTGAATATGATGTGGTCAATTTCATTGTGGAAATGTCCACCAAGAGATTCCCATGTCCAATGAAAGAGTCAGGCTTCTGGAATGGGAGTTGTCATGAATGGTTTTGGTCGACATGATGAATTCAGATAGTCTCTCACCCTGTTTGTTCCATTCTAGGTCATGGGTCCTGATGTCAAGTTCCTCAGCCGATCTCCTCAGTCCTATCTTGGCATTAAAATCAGTGAGTATGATCTTGTAGAAGGTGTGATCTTTATAGAACTCCTCCAGTACCATGTAGAATTTCTCAATTTCTTCTTTCCTTATATGTGGATGTTGATGAATAGACAACGAAGATAGAAACTGCCGACAGTGGGCCACATCTCTTCAAGTGTAATTATCTGATCTGGTATGTTAGGCACTTAAATGAATCGATGCTTATTACCAGGTTTGTGTTGAAAAGAACACCGACACCACCTTTTGCCTCTTTTGTCTCATGTTTTGAGGAACAGTTATCCCGGTGTCAAAATTGGCGTGATGCGATTAACCCCTTCTAGTCTTGTTCAGACCAATGATGTCATACTTGATCTTTCACGCTTGCACCATCATGTCCTCAATATATGCTTTTGATGCCACATACGTGCATTGAAAGTCCATACAGTCATTTTAGTCCTTCTTCGCTTTGGCAGTCTAGATGGTCCTTGAGATTTTATAAGCCTCTCCTTGCTCGCCCTTCTTAGCGCTGCCATATTTAGGGCTCTTTCAGGGTCAGGGGCATGAGATCTATTGTTTTTACTCGTTTTGGCATATCCACTATGCACCAGATAGCTTTCCAGGCCATGCAGGTGGTATATTTTCAGTACCTTGCCAGGCTTTTGAGAGGGGTGGGTGAAATACTCTTGGTAATTTACAGATGAATCATTTGCTGTGCACAGCAGGAAGATCTGGTGGCAGCTCTGACCTGTGTGTCTGTGTCAAAGCATACTAATAAACATAGAAAATCAAGCTAAATAGATAGCAATAGTAAATAAAACAGATAACACCCCAAACCTATTAGAAGAAATATAATGAAACAGGTTTGTAAACTGTCTGAATATAATGTCAAAGCATGTAAAACTAGGATTACTGAAACCAGGAGAAGACTAGAGTAAAAAAAAATGCAACCACAGCAAAGAAAGAAATTGAAGAGAAGTTCTGATCATAGAATAAAAAGCATGAAAGCTAAAATGAAAAAATACAATAGAGGGGATTCACAGCAAAGTTGGGGGGGAAAAAGTAGCTAGTATTAGCAAGCTAAGAGGTTGATAGAATGCATATGTATGTATGTACATATGTTTTAAGAGATGTATGGCAGAGTATCAAGCAGCATACTATTTACAACATAGGAGAAGGGAATGAAAAGGGTCAGAATCTTATTGGAATATATAATGGCTGAGAACTCCCTTGGTTATCTTAGCAGCTACTCTTCTTGGGGACCACCATGTACCTAAGACAGATGATATCTGCTAGAAAATAAAGAGGCTGATGGACTCCACAGCACCTAGTTTCAACTAAGTATGAAAGGTGGAAACAAGGCAAAATAAAACTAAACATCTTTGTCAACAAAGTGCAGTTTTGATATCTAAGAAATCAGAATGTATATAGATGTGTTGGCAAAACAGTGGCAGTAATTTTGAAATAGGCATAGTATCTAGAAATTACTCAAATTGAACACTGGCTATCATTGATGCAAATGATTCTGGTGTCATTAGAAGAATGCCATAACAAACTTGTAAAAGATAAGTCATGCAAAATTGTTCTACAATAGGACTGTCAGAACTTGCTTTCATTTTTAAAAAGTCAATAAGGAACTAATAGTTTTTGTAATTGACTTTTACAATAAGGAACTATTAGTTTCCTTTCTCTTATCAAGTTATTCTATGTGTTTCTAAGATCTTTCTAAGATCTTAGGAAAATATTTTAAGATAATATTTGTTTGTCCTATGAAGTATTAATCTGGAAACAGAGCCTTAAACTACCAAAATAAATTAAAACTCATGTTACATTTTCCTTTTTCATTCTATAATAGAGAACTCATTCTGAACTACATGCTCTAAAAATTCACTTAAAACACAAAAAAAATTGGTAGAATTAAATTGAATATCAGGTGTTTCTTTTTCTGAGTTTTTAAGAAATTGGGAATAGAAATTGAAAAATGTAGGGTTCATTTTATATTCCTTTGGAAGAAAGTGGAAATTTTAGTACTCTGTATCCCTCAGACATTTTTAGTTTGTTCCAGCAACCTTCAAATTGCTAGGATCTGTATAACTAAGAAAGCCATAATGTCATGTGTGCAGCAAGTTTGAAATGCACAGAAACAGCACTTGCTCCCAGAAACCATCTTCAAATGACTTTGGGGACATGATGCTTGGCTATCACAGCTCCCTTGTCATTTGGCTGGGAAAAGTCTGTACATGTGCTTTGAGCCATTTCACAGAACTCCCCTGGAATTAGGGTTGATACACTTAGGGTAGTATCTGGCACACTATTATTTGCTTTATTGGTTGTTTCCACATTCTATCTCATTTATTTCATTTTCTGGAATCACCTTCAATAAACATCTTTGTAAAGCTCTATAGAGACTGCTCAAGGGATGAAGCAAATCTCTTGTTTTCCTTTTGTGTATTTTGAAAACAAGTTCAATAAGGTCTAAAACAAATCATTTCATACAAAATGTACAGCACAGCTCAACTTAATTCTTTATGTTTGCCTTTTGTCATATTTGTACATGTTATATTGTAACAAAGACATATTATTTGGATCTAGAGATTTTTCCATGATTCTAAAGCTTTTTTCACAATGGCCAATAATAAAAATGCTAAAAGCTTTTGAGCAAAGAAAAAATATCTCCTTGTGTGAAAAAGCAATATTTTGGGAGAATCTGATTTCAAGATTAGAATGATTTGCACATTTATATTGACAATAATGTCCCTTAAAATAAAATAAAAAAGAAGTACAAGCTCCAAGCACTCCCTTTTCTGTTTTTACCATTTTGCTAAGCATTCCTGGGAGCCCTAGTAAATATGCTTTATGATCAAAACTTCAGTGTTGCAATGTGCTTATGGTGAATGTCTCTTCTCTTAGTTATTTTCACGATATATATCAATAAAGTTTGACTCTGTACTCAATAGTGTAAATGCTTATCAATATCATAGAAAATTAGCTCTACCAAACCCATTTTGGAAATTATTTATATCATCATCAACTTAAAAAAAATGTTTCAAACTATTATAATAACCACAAAACAGAACTAAGCTGGCACATTTTAATGACAAATAGAATCTCTGTTGTATATATATACACACACACACACACACACATATATATATATATATATATATATATATATATATATATATATAAAGAATAATAAAAACCTAGTAATCATTTCAACAGCTTTCACTAATAAGGCTGTTCTGAAATTCACTTATGGAAAAAATTGTTGAACAAAATTTTAAGAGGTTTTTATTTGTTTTTGAATGCCAGCAGCTCTGTGGAGAGGGAGCATTTGGCAGACTCAGGGCCATAAGGGGTACCAGGGAGGGAACCTGGGTCAGCCACATGCAAAGGAAACTCTACCCACTATACTATCTCTCTGGGCACTTAAAAGTGTTTTTGTGGTTTTCTTCTAAGTGAAACTCAAAGTTTTGAAGTAAAAACAATGCCTTTTAAAACATGATAACATATGTAATTTTTTATTGTTTGTTTCAGGCATACTTTATTTTATCTTGACATATGGTTTATTCTAAACAGAACAAAGATTTTTTAATTTAGACAGTTATCTAAAAGTGTTATTGCTAAAACCATATCTCATTGTAACCCACAGTTGAATATAATGCTTTCTTATTTGTTAGACCAATTGTGAGCTTCTTTATGGAGAGCTTGCAGTTTTTAACCACATAAAAATTATTTCACAGCCTTTTTAAAAACGTGCTTCTGGAAATATTTTAATTTGGTGTTATCTGTCTCACACTCCCCCCAGAACTCCCCCACCATGGTTAATGTGTATCTAATTTCTTGTAACAATATTTAAAATTGAGTTTTTTTAAAGCTACCCGCCAGAATTGGAACTACATCTGTCGCTCATTTTATTCTAGCACTGCCCAGCTTTGCTGTTTATATCATCAATAGTGCTGTATGTAAAAGCTGAGTGTCATTATGATTTAAAGACCCATCCTTTGGTATGGTGCCAGACAATGTCTAATTTGGGATCTGGGGGATGATAGACAAGAAAATTACAACTAGAAGAAATGTACATTGAATTCTAATTCAAAGCCTGGGGTTTTGAGTGCTATGCTTTTATTTCACATGTTGTTGCTTCAAGATTTAAAAACCATTGGTTCTGTTACAAAAAAAAAGCAAAAACAAAAAATGCAGAAACTACAAGTCAGGTGTGAAATTACTTATTTAAATGTGTTTTCATGGAAAATAGCCTGTGATATATTAATTAATATATAAAAAGTCTGTGATATCTTTATCAATATAAGCATAAGCTACTGTGAATACTTTCTTTTCTTGATATGTTATCTTTAAGTAAAACATTTAGTTAAAATTATTGGTGAAATAAAACATTTAAATAAAACTTTTAAATGAAAATTTACTATTTGTCTATTAAAGTATCTGCATTATGTGTGAATTCAGTAACTTCTAAAATTTGAGTTCTTGCTCTTGGTAAGAAAACTTAAAATGACTGTATGCTAAATTTCAATGTTTTTTTTAGCTTCATTGGCTTTATTGTTGCTGTATTTTGAGTTGCTGACAATGTTTCACATTTTCTATAAAATTTTGGAGTTCTTTCTTTTCATATACATTTTTTGAAACATGTTTGTAGTTCTATATGCGCTTTTCCTATATTCAGTATTTCTTATATGACTTGTCATTTGAAAAATAAACTGAGTCAATCATTATTCTATTTCTTTCTTTTTTAAAAATATTTTTATACCACCGTGATATATACAGCTAGAAAGATGTTCATGTTTTGGTTTCGGTCATACAGTGTTCCAGCACCCTTCCCCCACCAGTGCCCATTTCCCACCACCAATGCCCCTGATTCCTTCCACCCTCCCCGAGCTTGCCTCTATGGCAGGTTCTTTATCTCTCTCTCTCTTCTCTCTCTTCCTCTATTACACATTGTGGATTGTAATACATACATTTAGAGGTTATCATATGTATCTTTTGCCTGTATTCAATGCTCAGTTCTAGACTGGTATTATTTTCGACAATTATTAGCACACTATTCCTTTCTCTGTCTTGCCTAACCTCTGACTCCACAATTTGTGATAGATTCCACCTGTTGACAAGACCTCCTGGTTCTATTTCAATGAAACTTAAGTTTAATCCACATTTGTTCTTTCTGCATCATTTTTATACTATACTCTTCATTTATTTATTTATTTATTTATTCATCAAGACCCTGAATGAACAGTTTGAGGTTCTTTGTATTCCTGAAGCAACCAGATGCCATTGGGCTATACTGGCACGTGATAGGGTCAAAAGGAAATATTATCGACGCCCACTAGAGAAAATCGATGAATAAGGGGATGTCAAGTGATCAAGTGATTTATTTATTATTTGGGGGACACACCTGATGATCCTCAGATCCTCAGAGTTTTTTTTTGCCTCTGAACACTGGAGTAATTTCTGGTGGTTGTCAGGGACCATATGGGATGCTTGGGATTGAACCCTGGTCAGTCACTTGCAAGGCAAGCACTGTTCTCATTGTTTGATTGCTCTGGTTCCCCCCAATCTCATTTTTAAGTTTATTTTCTAAATCCACCCTTCATCATATAAAGTTAAGCATTGCCTCATTATCTGTGTCCTAAAACAAGTTCTGACATCTCTGATGTTTTTGTAATGCTTCAATTCTTAGAACTAAAATAATATCACACCATATTTCAGATTATGGACAGGGATATTTTCCATGACCCCCCCAATGACCTAACTTCTTGGTATCTCCCAGAGTCAAATCCCCCATGAGAATGGTACATTTGTTATAATTGATGATCCTACATTGATGTCTCACAATCACTCTAGTTCATGAATCATCTGAAGTTTCACTCTTGGCATTGTACATTCCAGGGATTTGGAAAGTGCATTGCACAAATCCATCACTATAATAACATACAGAATCTTTTCTACTTAAAAAATCCTGTTACTCAACCAGTTGATCCCTCACTAACTCTTTACTCAGCAGTACTGATAGTCTTCTTATCCCAATAGCTTTACATTTTCCAGGAGATCATAAAGTTAAAATCATGGTATTAGTCTTTTCAGAATGGCTTCTTGTGACATGTTTTTTAGTCTCCTCGCAACTTTTACAGACTGCTTATGCTCAATGAGCATTCCTATGGGTCCCTTTTTAGTATCTTCATCTCACCATATCTAATGCCATTTGAAATGATTGTTAGGCTTGAATCTGACTTTAGTGTCTGATCTAGTCCAGGCTGTAGGGACCTGCATTATAAGGAAGCTGCTGATTGCTAAGTGATTCCTAATTTTAGCACTAGGGCAACACATTTGTTATATTTTATTTATAAGAAATTATACCCAAGGGAAATCCCAGAGCTATAGTGGAATTTTTTGCTATTCTGTGTGAGTCATTTCTTCTAAACTTGATTTGTTCATTACCTAAGTTCTTTGGGGATTGTGCCCTGCTTTTGTGGTTGATTGGTTGATTTTCTTGTTAAAATCCTCTCAGAAATACAATTTCACTTGAATTGGAGATCATATTAAAATTTTTGGTGACTATGAATTAAAAAAAGTTAAAATCCCATACTACTCTTTTCGTATATACATATGGAACAGTAAATGAACTAGCGAATATGAAAACAACTGGCATAGATACCATAGATCAAGCTTTCCTAAACCGTCACAAAACATTCCTTAAGATGGCAAGTTTACAGAGGTGAAACTAAAATATTTCTAAATATCTTGGAAAATCTTAAGTGAAAGGAATGTGGGATATCTCTCAACTTTAGTATGTAAAGAACAGGAAGCAGGAGGGGTGAACACAAAGCATTTCCCAAATGTATCACCACTAAACTGTTTTCTTTGTGGACCATCTAATACAGATCATTGAACTAATGTGGAGGGAACACTTGAAAAGTGCTGTCTTAGCTGACTACTAATCTCTTTATTCACTCTCATTCCTGCTGCTCTACATCTCTGAGATAGTACAGCTGAGGACCCCTGTCAGTCCGCCTCTCTTTGTCTAGGATCCATCTAATCTAAGGCCACATTCTTTTATTTTCTTTTTTGGGTCACACCAAAGGCTCAGTACTCAAGAATTACCACTGGCGGTTCTTGGGGGACCCTATGGGTTGCCAGGAATAAAACCTGGGTTGGCCATATGCAAGGAAAATGCCCTACCTACCCACTGGACTAACATTCTGGTTCCCAAAGCCTCGTTCTTTGCCTGTAGAGAATATTTCATGCTATAGTAGCCTCTTTAAATGAATTAGGACTGCTCAGGTATTGTTTATGCATTTTATTCCTTTAGACTATTGTAATCTAGGATGCATAGTAGCTTTCAAATGTAATATATCGTATTCAAAATATGTGAACATATACATAATCAAACATTCATATATAGACAATAATGAAACTTTTTATTTGCAAGAAATAGTAGGCAGCTTTTTTAAAAAATAGCTACTTTGACTTTATTATTAATCCATAATGAACTCATGGTGATCCTGATAATTTTAGTTACAAATATACCCAATCCAATTCACCAAAATCAAATTTTTTTAAATAATCATTGTTTTACATTAGCTCCATTTATAGGATGCAATATTTATCAGGCATCTGCTTGCTCCGGAACTAAAGAGCCCCCAATCCATTCGAATGAGGTCTATAATTGTTATTGGTATTTGGCATATATCAAATACAACGGTACTTCAGGCTCTGGTAGGTACTACTCTTGTAGGCACCTCTAAGTCCAGCATTGTGGCCTTGGGCTCTACTAGCATGGACGGACATATGGAGATTTACGGGGCCCCCGAGCATGATGATGAACGGAGACGTGATACAGACAGTGATAATATTTATCAGCTTGAGATATTTGGGCAAAGGAGTAGAAGGATGGTCCATTTACCATTGTTTAATATTTTAATATAGTTTTTATATTTTAACTCTTTATAACAGATTAAGCCCTACATTAATTTTTTATTGATATTGAAATCTTCAAGTGTCCCTTAGAAGTCCCACATTTTGATTTAGTGCCAAAGTAAAATGAACACCTACTCTTCTGCATTGTTTGACAGTGTAAGTGAGATCACACCAATTACCAAGGTTATAACTAGTTTTCTTTGATATTCTTTGGACTCTTCAATTATTCATCATCTGTCCTGAGCTATAGTAAAGTCTAAAAGTGTTTCAGAAATTATTTTTTAAGCAATAATGTTTCATCTACAGACCCAGGTACCTTAGGCAAGTATCATTACTGTATCTTTTGTAAATTTTACAGAGCGATTTTTTTATTTTATTGTTGAAGAGCTATTATTTGAAATGTGTCAGTTATCATTTCCACTTCAATTAGTAAGAAGAGTAATTTCATTTGTGAGATAAAGTATAATATACTTAGGAATTCCTCTACCAGAGATATTAAATTTTTCCTGGGTATTACATTAAAAAGGATTTTACCTTCTTACTGGAATATATATAAACACTTGTAAATCGTAATCATAGAAAATATGAATTGTAGTATATAAACCAGTGGTTGAGTTCTATTACATCTAAGTTCTGATACTGATGTGAGGTAACTGAAAACCACTAGCTTAAATCACATACAGTAGATAGCCACAAACATCTAATTTTATATAGATTTAAATTTTGTCATGATATCAAGTTTTAATAATAGGCAATAATTTATAAGAAAAATTTTGTGAATTCTTACTATTACCAAGGCAAAGGCATGACTAAGTAAGCCATTTAGATGACAAACATCTAGAGATCAATTTTGCATTAGTAATACAGGTTTGATTCAATATTCAATTATAAATCAATAATTGTGTTAATTATAGATCTATACATATTTTTCCTCCATGTGTAGTAGCTTTATGATTGAAACTAGTTTTCTTTCTTAAAACAAGTAAGGTTAAGCCATATTAGGAGATACTTTTAATGTGGATAATTCAAATAGAAATCCAGAGCCAATATTAAACCTGGTGCCTTACGCATTTCAAAATGTTTCTGATCTTTCATAGTTTAAATACGCTCAAAATGAATATGAAGAAATTTGGGTTCTATGAATAACTTCAAATTGGCACTTCAAAGTGTGGCAATTTACTTTTGAAATCTATGGGATGACATGTACGATGTTGAAGTGAAAATTCTAATATCTGTTATCTAGGTAACCCTGAGACAAAAAATTCTCTTTTTTGTAGGTATTAACCTTCCAAAGTCTTCATATGCATCTCACACTAATTGGCTAATGACTGGAATTATTAAGGAGTATCTTCTAAAATGTGAATTGTACTTCCTCTTCTTCTCCTTCTTCTTTCTTTCTTCTTTTCTTCTTCTTCTTCCTCTTCCTCCTCTTCCTCTTCGTATTCCTCCTCCTCCTCTTCCTCTTCCTCCTCTTCCTCTTCCTCCTCTACCTCTTCCTCCTCTTCCTCTTCTTCTTCCATCTCCTCCTTCTCCCTCTCTTCCTCCTCCTCCTCCTCTTCCTCTTTCCCCCTTTTCTTCCTCTCTTCTTTTTTTTCTTCCTTATCTTCTTTTTCCTATTTTTTTTCATATATTCCTTTAGTTGTAGTCATTTATAGTTATGTTTTTCCTAGCTGAGTGGTTTTCAGGAGTGACAAAAAAATTCAGAAACAAAAAAATGTAAAACTTCATGTTGTCAGCTTTAGTCCTGTATTATTCCTTTGGAAATTGCCCAAACTCATGAGGAAAGGTCTTGTTTTATACACTAAGTAAAACCAGTACTACCTTGTGATCTAAAACCTTCTTGGTCATAGAGTAATGTTTGTGGGCTTTTATGCTTTATCTTGGCCTGTCTGCATTTCTGGAAGTTGGGTATCTTGTTAGGAAGTGCTTTCTGGGGCTTGACTGAGGAATCTATTCACCTGACTCTTGCCCAGTGACCTTTTGTTTTCATTGCCAGACTTAATAGGCTTTTCAGCTGGGCATGCTGATCTTACGATCTATAAGTCATTAGCAAAAGCCATACTGAATCTATGAGAATCAATTATAGCATATGTGAGATTTCAGTTTTATTGCCCACAGGTCAATAATGAATATTATCCCTCAATGTGACATGGGTGCAAAGGCTTCTAACTTCCTTTGACCTTCTGATGAGATTATTTTGAAATATTTACTCTCTGCCCAGCAACTTGAAAACAAGAACAAGGGCAACTAAACCATTTTTAAATCATATAGCTTTAGATTGCTTTAGAAGTATTCAACTAAAAAAAATGATGCCTTTTTTCTGTTTGTTTTATTATTTGAATTAAAATTGAGAAAAACTAGACATTGGAAATTATATCTTCACATCTTTCGCCTACACTAACTCTGTCATCCTTAGCACGTGAAACGATTATTTGTTAGATTCCTTGGCACTAGCTAACATCACATTACACTAGACTATTGTAGCCTAGTCTTCCAGTTGCCTTCCAACAGTCTTTTCTGCACTGCTCTAACATCCAAAGAGTAAATGCTTCACAATGAGTAGCCAAGGAAGGGGTCCAGTTTGGAAGACAGCCATTCGGACCAGTCAAATCATTTTAGTTCCATTATTAGCTTTGAAATGTCTCAATTGCCCTAAATACAAGTGACACGTAGTTAAATTTAAAAGCATTTCTAAAGAATAGAAGTGATTTTTCGTCTACTCCCTTGGATTTCCCATACATTATCTCACTTCTGATGCGGTGAAAACCAGGAATAATACTTTGCATTATTTTTAGAAGTGAATTAAAGATGGTGGTACTTCCTAAAATTGCATCTTAAGTCTATTGTTGTCAGGCCTTTTGCAGTTTGGAAAAGTCATGCATTTAGTTCTGATAGCAGACCACTAGCAGAGGAGGCCCCTGTCACGTGATCACTCTGTACTCATTCTGTTCTCATGTCCTGGAAATAAGAAAACTTTCTTTGGGGGGGAGGGTGTTTATTTTAAGCAAAATAAAAGCAGTTTTATTTTAAAAAGCAATTATGAAAATTATTAAATGATTTGAAGTAATTAGAACTTTGAAGAGTGTTTTCCTAAATTATTTCATGAAAGAGAATTCTCCTTCAAAGTTGTCTATAAGAAATTATCCTTGCAGTGTGAGAAATAAGTCTTTTGTAGTTTAGATTTCTGACAATGCAGTGTTGTTACCAAAACCTCACTTCTTCTATCTGAAACTCTTTGCAAGCACTTGGTAATTTGTGAACAGAGCAAACATTCTTAAATTTGTGTCTGAGCGCCAACACACAGATGATAAACTTGAGACTCAGAGAGATTTCTTCCATATCCCAAAACTCTCTCTTAGAAAATAGCAGTGGCAGGTATCACATGTATATGTTCCATCACAAAGTTCATGGCTCAGTATATCAGAGTCACTGCTTTTGTCTAAAAAATTGAATTCTCTTTAACATCTGGATTCAAAATGTGACCTTGAAAACTCATCTCATATAATTCTTTCTTCTTACTCAGGAGTCATTTTAATCATGAAAGGATCTCTTTGGTTTATAAATATATATTTTCGTATTCAGACTTGTAAGTGTGTACAAACAAAATCCTCTTATTCAGAAGATATTACCACAGGGAATTATACTTTGTCTTAGGAACATAAAAGCATCTGAAATGATTATGAGAATCACAAATGTACTTTCAAAATGAATTGCTGGTGTGGCAAGAGTGACTTTGAGAAATCTATAGCAAAAAATTTCCAAACTTTACATCCTTTTTGCTGCTATTTTTTCTGCAAATAATCATACCCAAAGTAAAAATTGCTGCATAATTATGGATAAAACTGTAATGAAGGTCTTCAGGTTTTAGAGTACATGCTTGATGACAAACCAGTGTGAGAAATAACAATATAGACTTGAGAGTCCCCATCTTTCAAACTGGCTATCATATCCTTACATCTACAGTGTTTTCCTAAGCATTCCTGATTTATGAAACTCAGATTTTATTCTAGGTAGTAACTCTACCAATTATGTTTTTCTGATGCTGACCATTTTAAAATGGCATATTAGGGAAATAATTGAAAACCACTCAGAAATAGGATTGAGAGGGTCAGGTAGGTTACTTGGATTGTGTGGTTACATTTACACTTAATTATCCTACTATTCTTTCAAATTAACATCAAAATATTAGTATTTGACTAAGGAAAGCAGTAGAAGAGAAGTGGTAAAGTTACAAAGGAGATTATTTTTTTATGGCCAAGAAATTTCAAATATCAGTCTAGTCAAATAAATAAAGCATATACACTTTTATTATTAAGATAATTAAAAATATATCCTATATAAAAAGGTTTATGGAAAACACAAAGAAAAAGTACTTGCCTATAAGACTTCTTATTAAAAAAAGGAGCATGTTTTGATGGAGTCTCAAAGTATTCAGTATTCTAAATTTTATCACAATTAAATATATTCATACATATTAAATTAACATATGGAGTATAATTATTACAAAACTACTGAAATTGGCACCTATATGCTCAGTACCTAGTTTACAGAATGAAATTTAATGATACAGTTACTTGGTTCCACTTCATTGATTCCATCACTCTCACCTCCTGTCTTTATGATTAACTTCCATCTAGTTTTGTTACTCTTGCACAAACCTTAACAATCTGTGATTTACTTTCACATTATGTTAACTTCATATCGCGAATGCTGCTAGATTTTGTATATTCTTTAAAATTTTCTGCTCATAGTCTTTATTGTTTCTAACATTTATGGAGATTCTTATAAGAATAATTGTGCTTATTTCACTTACTGTGACATACAGTTAAGTTTGAATCTTTATCTACATATTATTATCTTACTTTTTTTCTAACTGATATTTAGGTGAATGAAAGACATTTTCTGTGATGGAAAAATTATGTCATATATGCGTATAGCTTTCTGACTGGCATTTGCTTTAGAGTGCAAATACACAATAATATTAGAATATATTTTGGTGTACCAAATTTCACTTGATAAAAATGTGTGGACATTTTTATTGCTCCAAATTTTCCCCAATATTTGGGATGGTCAAATATTTTTATTTCTGTCTTTATAGTGTTTTATAGTGGTTTTATTTTTGGGTCTTTTTTGAGCCACTCTTCGCAGTGCTCAGGGCTTCCTCCTGGCTCTCCACTCCAGGGTCACTCACTACAGGGCTCAGGGACCATATGTGTGTTGGAATTAAACCCCGGTCATAAAACTGCATTTTAAAATAGTGTCTCATTATAAATAAGCTTGATTTTGTATGATTAAATATTATTTGAAATACTTTTTATGTTTGTGAAATATTTGGGATTTTCATCTGATGTGTTTTGATTCAAAGGATGTTATCTTTTATTCATACATATTACTTGATCACTTGATCACTTGAATCCCGTTATTCATCAATTTGCTTGAGCAGGCATCAGTAACATTTCCATTTGACCCTATCATGTGCCAATGTAGCCCAATGGCATCTGGTTGCTTCAGGAATAAGAAGAGCCTCAAACCGTTCCTTCAGGGTCTTGACGAAGAAGTCTGACCATCTTGTAGGTGAGCGGCCACGTGATCTTTTGACAACCCGTGGGATCCAGTCAGTAATGGCTCTAGTCCAGCGGTTGTCTCCAAATCGCATTACATGTCCAGCTCATCTGATTTTCGATGCCTTGGCAAATGAGACAGCATCCCTGATTCTGGAACAGCGACTGAGGTTCGAACTCCAGATTCCTTCTCTCACTTGAGTGAGGAGTGATATTCCAAGCATAGCTATTTTGATTCCTCTCTGGGAGACCCGAATAGCATTCTCATCCTGCTTTCGGGCCCAGCTCTGAGGCATATGTTAATGCTGGGAGAATGGTGAAGTCAAAGAGATGTGCCCGGAGCCAGAGGTTCTTTGTCCTTTTTAGCTATTTCTTCGATGCGTTAGAAGGCATTCCATGTCACTCCATTCCTCCTGCGCAGCTCAGGTTTTAGGTCGTTCATCATGTTGACTTCTCGACCTAGGTACACATAACTGCTGCATTCAGAGATGTTTGTTCCATTGAGAGTGAATGGGGGCTCAGGAACTAGTTCATTTTTCATGACATAGTTTTGTTCAGATTCAGCTGCAGACCTATCTTTCAACATTCTTGGTCGAAGTCAGCCAGCATTTGTGCCGCTTGGCTAATGTTTGGTGTTTTTAAAACAATGTCATCAGCGAAGCAGAGGTGGTTAGTTGCCGACCGTCTATCTTCACTCCCATTACTTCCCATTCTAATTGTCGCATGATGTTCTCAAGGGTGGCACTGAAGAGTTTTGGTGAAATGGTATCACCCTGCCAACCCCTCTTTTGACATTTATGATCACTTCCCTGTAGAATGGTGAGATCCTGGTGGTGAATCCATAATACAGCTCACAAAGGATCTTGATGTATTGGGTTTGAATGCCCTGTTTAGCTAGGGCTTCGATGACCTCTTCAGTCTCCACAGAATCAAAGGCCTTCTTTAAATCAATGAATGTGAGATAGAGCGGCATCTTGTACTCCCTACAAATTTCAATGAGCTTGGTTACCGTGTGGATATGGTCGATTGTGCTGAATCCTTTTTGGAAGCTAGCTTGCTCTAATTTATTACTAATAATTTCTTTTAATTTGTCGCTATTGTTTTAATATCTTTACAGTATCTCCAGTACTTAAGCCTTTATATGATGTGTGTTGCTTGTATTACATTTAATAAAGCATTTCTTTCTGTAGGGTTCTACCTACCCTTTGAAGGGAGTAAAAGGTTTTCTTCACACTTAAATCCTAAGAATTAAGTCTTAAAGAGGCATGAACTCAATGTTCATGCAGTGTGAACTATGGATTGGTTTTTTTGTTTTCTAAGTAGAAATCTACGTGCCTCAGTGCAGGGAAATGCTGAGACACTCCGCACAAAATCTGGGAGCAGGGTCAGGGATCCCCTTCTGTCACAGGATCGGCAGCCAGTAGACAGAGAAATACTCAAGAATCCGGCAATTTTTCAAAATGCTTTACTTAACATTGGTTCTGGCATACAAATCAGCAATAGGAAAAACCCCGAACTTAGGGTTTCTGGCTGGGCCCTGGCCATGTGTAGGTCAAGATGGCTGCCATCACATGTTAAGGCCCTACAGAGAGAGGAGACAGCAAAGTTGTGCCAGCAGAAAGGGGGAAAAGGCGCGCCTGAGAGAGGAAGCAGGCTATTTAAATATCCCTGCAAGCCAAGTCTCCCTCCAGGGGAAAGCCATCAGGGTAAGATTCCCTCAGCTAATTCTCCCAGGACCTCACCTAAGCCCTTTGAGAAGTTAATGTTGCCCAGCCAAGATCTGCCTTGGAAATGCCCTTGCAGTGGGGAGGGGCTTCTGAGAGGAACTGTGTCTCAGAGTACAAAGGCATGCATCTGTACCAAAGAATATTCTATAGCCAGTTAATTTTTTTCTCCAAACCTTCACAAGAGTCTTGTCTTTACTCATGGTTTTTTCTATATAGTATCTGCCTTTGAGTTATCAGAGAGCCCTGTTTGCTTGCTTGGAGGCAAATAGCATTTCTCTCTGGTCTAATCACTTAGAGATCCAACATGGCCAGGCAAATATACTGGTTAGACCTAGCTAGTCCCATGATGATTGTTGCAGCATGAGAGAAAATTTATACCAGCCAATATAGAATAAACTGCCACATTCAAACTGTCCTCATCGTATCTACAAAGTGACCTGCAGGAGGCAACTCCAGGCCAGAAGCAGAGACTCTGGGCATCAGTGTACTGCAACAACTCCCCTGTTTAGTTTACTATAATAAAATTTAAAAAAATACAAAATATGGGCTCACACATACAGAACATTAAGACAAGAAGGAACAATTCCAATTACAAAGCAGATTACATATTACTTTGGGATCCTAACCTGTTTCTGAACCCAAAGCAAAGTTTGTGACAAAGTGTTTTCAGCTGTCTGATTATAACGGACTATAGTTTGCATTGTCTATAATTAGAGAGAGTCAATTTGCCGTATTTTTAAGAAAAGTCACATGTTTGGAGCAAAGTCAGAAGAACAGCTCCTGGAATAACAATTGGGGTGATCATGTGAATGAGTCTCTGGAGAGCAGCAATCAGGAACTCTTTGAATGTCAGGAACACTGGAATAAAAGTCTCAAGCACCGGAACAGGATTCTCGAGCACTGGAACAGATGTCTGGAACAGTGGTACAGGCATCTTTCAAGGCATCTTCAGCAAGAAAACACAGGCTCCGGTAACCATATGTGTAACTTAATCTTAGGTGAGACAAAAAACACTTTTTTGAGATTAATCAGAAATAGAGATTTTTATGGCTTTGGCAGGAATCCAAGAACATGAAGAAACTCCAACACCTTGTGAAGTGAAACATTAGGAAAAACATTTTTGCAAATTATTAAATTTTTGTAGTGAGCACTGTTTTAAAAGTCTCAGAGTATTGAGCACTGTAGCTCATTTTACCGCATTCCAATGTCTTATCCTGTGAACAGAATCATTAGAAAAACTTTTTTACACTGATTTGGCAGATCTTTTTTGTAATGAGCACTGTGATCAGAGTCCAAAACCCCCGAGCATCATAGAAGAAATCTGTAGTAGCCAAGTTCTTTATCCTGTGAATCTCTGAACAAAGGCATTAAAATTTTGTTTGCATTAGCTGTTAGAAGATTTTGATACTGAGCACTATACTTGGAGTCCACCCGTTTATCTCCATTTTTTTTCAAAGCGTTAAAAGACTTCATTAAGTCCTTTTCCTTGAGGGTTATTCAGGTGCTTTCACCTTTAAACACTTCAAGGAACAAAGAAACATTAAAAATTTAGAATATATATATGTGTAAATATATATATATATATATATTTTTATATGGTACCTTCTTTTGGAGGGTTATTTAGGTTCTTTTTACCTTTAAACTCACTCCAAGCAGTTTAAATTTATTATTATTATTATTAAAACTTTTAAATTTTAAAATATTTTAAGGCTTTTAAAATTTTTTAACTTTTTGTATTTTTTGAGAAAAAAAACAAGTTATCTCTAGCTAAAGCATCAACAGGCTGCAAGGCAAGATTTTTTTTAATAAAGATGAATCAAGATCAACAGGCTGCAAAGCAAAATTATTATTAGTAAAGATGGACCATGTTCAACAGACTGCAAAGCAAGATTATCATTATTAAAAATCAACCAATTGGGAAGGTTTGAATAGCAGTTTGCAATTTAAAATTAAGACTTTATATTGAAAGAAATTAGGTTTTTTTAGACCTGCTACCCATTTGTAATTAATTTTCACTCATATAGGTAAATTGACTGGTGTTTAAGTCTGCATGAGAGTTTTCTAGCGGCTCTCCTCTAGATAAATTTAAGAAATTTAAGGTGAATTATGTTAAAGATAACTGTCTTTTGTTGCTTCAATGACCAAATTTTGAAAGTTTTTTGAGCACATTCAACAACTCATCATTAGCCATAACATTTTCCATAAATCATTTGCCAAAACTATCCGTTAGCCAGAAGTTGTTTGCCATAAATATCCAATTGCATAACTTAATTGTCTGCAAACCTCCAGCCACGTGGGACGGAGCACAGACAAATATAAAGCAGAAAATTTAGTCGGTTTGTCTTTATGGAAATCTATGGTGTACATGAAGGTTGCAGGCAACAGTAGATTGAGACTAAAGCTTTTTTCCGTTGAATTAAATAAAGATGCCACCCAGAAATCTGCCCTTTCATTTTCTTAAACCAAAGGTCCAGGAAAGCCTCTACAGTTAACGTTAACAGTGTGCACACCAAACCTGGTACTTAGATCCCATTGGGAGAGGTGCAGTTTAACGATTCACGAAAATCACAAGTGTTAGCACCAGAAAAGTCCAAAACAAAGAGAAACTCTCTGAAAGACAAGCAGGAGTTACAAAAGCCACTAAGGTTGCTAGCACTCGAAAAAGCAGGTGAAGCCAGAACAAAGAAAAAATGCCGGAAAGGTAACCCATTTTAACTCACGGTTTAAATTCTGCTCCCAGCTTCAGGAAAAGTTCATCAGCATCTAGGTGGGACCTCCAGATGCGGAGAAACACTGAGCGCCCCCACACAAAATCCAGGAGCAGGGTCAGGGATCTCCTCTCCCAGGGGATCAGCGGTGAAAGACCCCAAGACTATTTACTCCTTACCCTTGCTCCTGTAACCTCTAAAGCCATATGTCCTATAAATTGAGTTTGGTAGATACTGTTCCTATATTATGTGCATGAAATATATATATATATTGGTTTTTTTCTACCCTTTTTATATATTCAGTACAGTTGTCTAGAACTACAAAAAATAGGACTCTCTTAATTCTCATAGATTTATACATAAACCCTGTTAGCTGTTCTAGCTTCTCTTCTTCAAAAGTCTCACTTGACTCTGATGTTTCATGTAATATTTAGTTAAAATCAAGTTGCCAAAGTACACACAAGAAAACTCCTACTAGAATGGTTATGATAGAGTATACTGTATTCTCAATATTTTGTCTCCCATTCCCTCTCCAATTCATACATTGAAATACTAACGACAAATATGATGATATCAGGACCTCATTAGTATCATGAGTTCCCAGGCCTCATAAATGAGATTGTTTCTCTTATTTAAGATCCCCAAGAAGGGGGCCGGAGCGATAGTCCAGCGGGTAGGGCGTTTTTCCTTGCACTCGGCCTTCGATCCCCAGCATCCCATATGGGCCCCGGCGCACCGCCAGGGAGTAATTCCTGAGTGCAGAGCCAGGAGAAACCCCTGAGCATTGCCGAGTGTGACCCAAAAAAAAAAAAAAAAAATCCCCAAGAAGGATCTTATTTTATATTATATATATATATATATATATATATATATATAAAATAAATTCCTTTTATTTTATGAGATTACATCTCAAAAGATGTGTTTGAGGTCAGTATTTTTGACCCAATCATATCTGTAGTTTAATTTCAGACTTCCAATCTTCAGAAAAATCAGAAATAATTTTCTGTTGTTGATAAGTCATCTACTCTGTTGCATTTCATAATAACATCCTGAATGGATGGAGACAGAATGTGAGATAAAATTTCACTATCACCTTGTTCCTTGCATTTATTTGCAAATAAATAGAAATGATAATTAGCTCAACAAAAGTCAACTAAAATGAAATAACTTCTGAAAAACCGATTTTCTGTTGACTTTGTATTCTAACTGAAATTTCATAATTGATAATTTCTTTGGGATTTATTTAAATTAATTTACTGAGAATGTAAGAATTATAACTTTTATGTATCTCATTTTAGTCACTTTTATTTTTACTAGATAGCACAGAATGAAGTACATTTTATTGGGATGAGAAAAAGCATTAATTATCCATCTTTAATGATCCAAGAGAAAAGCACTCAGATACCAATTTCCCTCATCTCATTCCTTGGATGATTCAGAATGGAGATTTTTTGTGCTACACATCTGTTGTCTGTAAGTAATCGTAACAAGGCTCTAGGATGCTGAGAAATGTGCACTGCACAATTTTTTTAAAGAGGGATTTCATTGAGCATTGGAAACAGATGTTCACTTGAACTTTGCTTCGTAGAATGTGTAAGCAAAACTCCTAAAATTACCTGAGAAAAGTAAGGTACACATCCGAGTGTAGAAGTCTGTAGAAGCCTGAAAACCATAGTCATATATTTCAATTACCTTTGAATCTATTTCTCTCTCTGTATATATAGATATATGTATATATGTATATACACACATGCATAATAAAATTGCATATACACACTTATGTATATAATTTCTGAGGTGTCATTATTCATGATATTATGAATCCTGATATTTAATAAATTTGTTTATAGTTTATTATAATGAATTTTGTTTATAATTTCTTGAATTTCATGTTTATATATATCTATAGATATATGTGCTTATGTGTAAGTAATATATACACTTAGTTGTATTTTGCATGCAACTATAATACCCAGGAGATTTATATAACCCGTGAACAATTAGCATGAGTATTATAAATTACTATTTTTAAGAGGCAAGACCTTGCAGCTAATAACTATATGTCAAGAAAAACAGGGTCTGGAAGTGCTAATACAAGTACAGTGGGTCTGAAGCTTTTCTTGCTTGAAACTTCCAAGAGTTCAAATCCAACATCCCATATAGTCCCCTGAGAACTGCCAGGGGACTCCTGAGTGCAGAGCTATGAGTATGCCTTGAGTATCACAAGATATAGCCACCAAACAAATAAAACAACAATAAAAAGAAAGAGAGAGAGAGAAAGAGAGAGAGGAAGAGCATGATTAAAGAGAAGGTGGTAAAAGGTACTGATTTAAAATGAAGTTTAGGTGACTTAAGCTTCTGTAATTTAGTCACATGTTAAAATTTATTAACAATGAAATTAGAGTGAAGTAAACTGTTATTTTATGTAGTTTCCAACATACTTTGGGACAAGTTACCCACAAAGGATAGAGAATCTTAAATGACAAAAATAATCACCTAGTAAATATCAAATAGAAGTTGTAGATTGACATTTTATTGACAGACATGGTTTGATAGACATTTTATTGATAGACATGGTTTGACATCAGTTGTTATAACATAAGAAGGGTCAGGAAAAATAATAGGTCTAAGTAACTAAATTCTAAGAAGATTTCTAAGACAATTGCACTTAGAATTCTCCGAGATCCATGTCACCTAGGACATGTTTTTAAATTTGGAAATGTTTCCAATCTTCTTGCCAGTTTGCAACAAAGAAAAATGAGAAAGAAAGTCAGATCACCTTAGAAATCAGCCACAGCCTGCCAGATGCTTACAACTTCACTCTGTCCTAAAGACTCTTGGAAAGGAGAAGAGGGTAGAGGAAAGTACAGGATTGAATTAGTTTCTAATGCTTACATTTTCTCAGTGAAAATAGTAAGTTGCATTGTAGACATAAAACTTGAGCTGCACAGGAGGAAGAGAGAGAGGCATGGAATGCCTTCAAGAGCATCAAAGAAATAGCTAAAAGGACAAAGAACCTCTGGCTCTGGCCACATCTCTTTGCGCCACCGTTCTCCCTGTATTAACATATGCCTTAGAGACCTGGACCCTACGAAAGCAGGATGAGAAAGCAGGATGAGAACGCTATTCGGATCTCCCAAAGAGGAATCAAAAGAACTATTCTTGGAATATCACACCTCACTCAAGTGAAAAAAGGAATTCGGAGTTCTGACCTCCATCCACGATCCAGAATCTGGGACTCTAACTTGTTTGCCAAGGCATCGAAAATCAGATGGCCTGGACATGTAATGCGATTTGGAAATGACTGCTGGACTACAGCCATTATCGACTGGATCGTTAAAAGATCATGCGACTGCCCACCTACATAATGGTCAGACTTCTTCTTCAAAACTCTGAAAGAACGGTTTAAGGTTCTTTATATTCCTGAAGCAACCAGATCCCATTGGCCTACAGGGGCACATGATAGGGTCCAATGGAAATGTTACTGGTGCCTGCTCGAGCAAATCGATGAATATCGGGATGTCAAGTGATCAAGTGATCAAGTGATTGTAGACCTTTTCAAATGAATAAAAATATGTTTCAGGAAGAGCTAAGCCACAAAGCGTTCACTATGAGCAGTTCATTTCACATGGCATTTCTCTTCCTCATGCATCTTATTAATAAAACAGGACGCTATGAGTCTCAGGTACATAAAACATTCATAAGGAGAAAAAATATTCACTAAAAGCTGACCTGAGAAATTATTAGGAAAGTGTTTACTCAACTCTATGTCATCTGGGTCGATGCAAAATTTTAGAACATGAAATTCCTAAATAATGAGAAAAAATAACTGACATTATTGAAATAATTCTCACCAAGCAAAGTATATATACTGCATCAATTTTGTACCTCTTATTTTATCTTTTTAAAGATTGAACTATGTGCATATTTTCAGTTTATTTCATTGGCCAAACAAGTTAGTCCTTTCCAAAGAAGAAATCTGATATTATAGAGAATGGCAGGATCAATACATAAAACTTGGACTTTTGATCGCTAAGATAAATGTTCTTTCCACTGGGAACTATTTCATGGTTGGTATACAATTCAAATTTTATGTGAAAAGTAAAAAAGATGTATTTACTTCAGTAACGTATTAGGAAACTTTAATAAGGTGGAAAGGGAGTCAAATTTGAAAATTATGTTTGGTAATTGACCAATTCTTTCATCAATTGCAAACATTTTTCTAATTATATAATTTCCTCTTCATATATATATATATATATATATATATATATATATATATATATATATATATTTAGGACACAAGCTGTTAAGGTATTAAAATAAATAGTATATCTTCAGAGCACAAAGAACAGGACAAAAATGAACCATTCCATTTCTGTCTTCCTGACAGAATGTTTGCTGAAGTAGAAATGTGGGATACATCTATACTGTTAGATTCTTTGAGAGAAAATGTGGGCAATTTTGAAATCAAGGGCATTTTTCTGTCAGTGCCCCATATAGTCTGCTGATGAATGGATTTCTAATCACTAGCATTGTTCCAGTTGGGCAGAAGTCCATGATTCTAGAAAATTCCATAAAGTCAAGTTTTACTGTGTTACTCTTAGCATTAAAAGTAACCAGTGACCCAGCAAGAGATTAAGAGTGTGCTAAAGTCATAATATTGCTTTTCTCAATTCACATGAAATAAAATTCCATGATTACCTTTCAATAAAGTTTACTACCACCTAAATATTTAAATGAATTTAGTAAAGTGTATTTCATCCTGGAATTCTGGTAGATCATATTTTCTATAATGGAAAATCTCAAAACAATGTAGCATTTGTTGTTCTCATGTGATCATACACTTAATTTCGATAATGTAAAATTGAACTTTTTTTGAGTCCTCACTTTCCTTGTATACTTTTCCACATTTTAGCAACTATTTTTTTATGTGTCAGCAATTACACAGCCACTGATGTAGATTCTAGAGCTATGCATGTAACCGGACAATGCAGATAAAGTTACTGACATCATGGTACTTCCAATTCCTATAACACTAATAGGAATTAAAATAAACACACACTGTTAGGTGCTAAATACTCTTAAGAATACAGAGGTAAAGCTATAGAAATTTATAGAATTAATGGCATTTTATTTCAGTGAATATAAAATTTCCCAGAGTTAAGAAAATCCATTTGTTTAAATATGAATGTAGTGGAAGGGA
Source organism: Cryptotis parvus (assembly GCA_021461705.1). NCBI lineage: Eukaryota > Metazoa > Chordata > Mammalia > Eulipotyphla > Soricidae > Cryptotis > Cryptotis parvus. Next base: position 27,244 of record JAJIBD010002006.1, read on the forward strand.
ACTGTATTTGGGAAGTGAGCAAAATCAGAAGAGGGAATAATAGTGTAAACCTATATGAATTGCTTTTTGTATTTGTTCTTAACTTTTGGTAGAGAATGAGGTGGGAATGAGATTTAGAGTGGCAATTTAGGGTCAGACAAGCTATAGAAAGAATTTCTGAATTTTCTTGAATAATGGGCAGAGGTTGATTAGATTATTAACTTAAAAGGTAATCGAGTAGCAGGCACAAAATCAACACATGGAGAACTGTTGTATTTTAAAATTTAAATAATTATGGAAAAGGGAAAGAATGTTGTGATTGTGTATGAAACAGAAAACTTAGATATAGATATCCACTTAACAAAGGAGATGACATGTTTAGTGAAAACTACATATCTCTTTAAAAATAAATAAGAGAATACACAAGGACATGTAAACAAATTCCCTGTTCATGAATTCTAAGAATTAACACTGATAAAAGGGATTTTTTGTCCAAATGCAATGCATCCACAGGCAATAAAATCTTCACCAAAATACCATGATATTATTTGAGGATATAGGAAAAGTGCTCATAAAATTTTTATAGTATCCTAAGACTCCTAAAGTTTCCAGAGAAATTATGAGACTAAAAGAAGACAGGAAAAATTGCACTCTCAGACTTTAAGCTATAGGCCAAAGATGGAACATTTAAAATTGCATGGAACAAAGACAGACTTTCAGATCATGGAATACAATTGGGAAGGCATGGTAAGCCCTCCAAAATATCGTTTGTTTATGACAAAGGATATGATCAAAAGGAGAGTAGAAAGAAAAATCTCTTTAACAATTGATACTGGGAGAACTGGATGGCCACTTGAAGGAAAAAAAGGAAACAAAAAAGTAGAAATAAAAGTAAATTAAACCCCTGTCTCATGACATACCCAAATGTTAATTCAAAATGGACTATAAACGTTGATATTACGTATTTCTATAAAACACATTAAGGAAAACATAGGCAGGACTCTCCATGTTTGACCTTAGAGGTGTCTTTATTAATTGGATAACATTGGTAAAGAAAGCAAAAGTAGAAATAAATAAACAGGTCTACAACAAACTAAATGGCTTCTGCACTGTGAAAGAAGCAAGGCATGCCAAAATTTCTCCCAAAATGTGTCACAATTAGAAGAAATAAAGGATAATATTCAAGATATAATGCTGTCTCAAAGATCAATGACAACAGAGAACAATTAGCCCCACCAAAATATGAATAGACAATTCTTCTAAGATAGTATATAGATGGCCTAGAGGTATATGAATAAAGTGTTTATCACAAATAATTATTGGGGAATAGACAACAAAATAATGATGTATCACTTCGCATCAATGAGAATGGCTGATATCAAAGAGTCTGAAAATACAGAGCTGCCAGAATGTGTTGAAAATGATCTTTAATACACTTCCTGTCAAATGGTTATGTAGATCGGCCTTTTTTTTAAATAAGTATTTTATTATACCACCATGAGATATACAATTACAAAGATGTTCATATTTGGGTTTTGGTCATACAGTGTTCCAGCACCTATTCCTCCACCAGTGCCCATCTCCCACCACCAATGTCCCCAGTCACCCCCCCAACCCACCTCCATGGCAGGTTCTTTATTTCTTTCCCTTCTCTCTCTCTCTCTTTCTCTTTTCCTTCCCTTCCAGATTGCGAATTACAGAACATACATTAAAGGGTTGTCATGTGTATCTTTTTACCTGTATTTAATGCTCAGTTCTAGGTTGGTATTAGTACGTTTGACAATTGTTAGCACACTGTTCCATTTTCTGTCTTACCTAGCCTCTGACTCCCACATGTTTGTAATAATTTCCACTTTTGAAAAAAAACCTCCTGATACATGTTTCACTTGACCTTGGATATTGGTATCATAATATATACATATATATTTATGTCATGCAGATAAATGCAGTCATTCTATATCTGTCTCTCTCCTTCTGACTAATTTCACTCAACATGGTCTTCTCCATGTCCATCCATTTATAAGCAAATTTCATAATTTCATTTTTCCTAACAGCTGCATAGTATTCCATTGTGTAGATGTACCAAAGCTTCTTTATCCAGTCATCGATTCTCGGGCACTCTGGTTGCTTCCAAATTCTGGCTATTGTGAATAATGCTGCTATGAACATAAAAATGGGGATGGTGTTTCCGCTGCATATTTTGGCTTCCCAGAGTGGATTCCCAGGAGTGGTATGGCTGGGTCAAATGGGAGTTCAATTTCTAGTCTTTGGAGGAATGTTCATATTGTTTTCCAGAAAGGCTGTACCAGCCGGCATTCCCACCAACAATGAATGAGTGTCCCCTTTCCCCTATATCCACACCAGCACTTGTTGTTGTTGCTCTTTTGGATATGTGTCAAAAAGATATTCAAATGATTATTATGATTACACCATAGTCTCATCTCATTGTTGTTTTTATTTGCATTTCTCTGATGATTAATGGTGATGAGCATTTTTTCATATGTTTTTGGCCATTTCGAATTTCTTCCTTGATAAAGTTTCTGTTCATTTTTTCTCCCCCATTTTTGATGGGGTTGTTTGTTTTCTTCTTGTAAAGTTCTACCAGTGCCTGATATATCCTGGATATTAACCCCTTATCAGATGGGTATTTGGTGAATATTCTTTCCCATTCTGTGGACTGCCTTTGTATCTAAGTCACTGTTTCTTTTGAGGTGCAGAAGCTTTTTAGTTTCATGTAGTTTCATATGTTTAGTAGATAGGCCTTTTGGTAAATGGTTTGGAGATTTCTTTAAACACATAAGAATAGAACTCTATAAACTATGGTTTTACCCCTTGGGAATTTACCCTAAGAACACAAAAATTTTAATTTGAAAGGACTTATGCACATCTATAGTCATTGCAGCATTATTTTTAATAGCCAGGATCTGAAAAAATAAAACTGATATCTACTAAGTGATGAGTGGAAAATACTATATGTATACAACAATAATAATATATTTATCACTATACATATATATAATGGAAAACAATTCAGCTATGAGAAGAGATAAAAATTTGGAGTTTGTTGAAACTTAAGTTGAATTGGAGAATGTGTTTTAAATGATTTGAATGAAAAGAGAATCAATCAAATACTAGATGACCTCACATATGTATTATAAAACAATCAAGAAAGAAATTTTCCAAACTTAAATTTAAATCAAATGATAAAAGACTGTCACGAGAGCTCTAAATTGGGGCAACTAAGATAGGGAACTGTGTGTGTTTGGGATATTTAGTGGATAGTCCTTGGAACTAGATGTAAAGATCTTTACACTCTGGTGACAGGCATGCACAGTAGGACAAGAATAATATCAATGTTACTGTAAACTTTGATTCCTCACAAAAATCAATTGGAAAATATAATTAATTAAAAATAAACAGAACACTTGATCACTTGTCAATCCCGTTATTCATCGATTTGCTCGAGCAGGCGCCAGTAACATTTCCATTGGACCCTATCACGTGCCAATGTAGCCCAATGGCATCTGGTTGATTCAGGAATATGAAGAGCCTCAAACTGTTCCTTCAGGGTCTTTACAAGGAAGTCTGACCATCTTGTAGGTGGGCGGCCACGTGATCTTTTGACAACCCGTGGGATCCAGTCGGTAATGGCTCTAGTCCAGCGGTTGTCTCCAAATCGCATTACAAGTCCAGCCCATCTGATTTTCGATGCCTTGGCAAACTATTCGCAATCCATGCCAGATGTACTTTATTTTCTTAAAAAATTAAAGATAATTATGTTTGTTGAGTAGGTTCTAGAATATACATGGGCAAAGGAAAAATTGCAGTATAAAGGCTGGTGATGAATTTATGCTTTCTAATACTTGGAAATACTTCTGAACAAAAGTACAAAAACTGTTATTTAGCTGTTCCGTTCCTGTTACCTTTTCTACAAAGAATCAGTTGAAAAATGTTATCTTCCTCATTGTTCTTGCATATTAGATTTTAAGTACTGAGGTATCCATTTTCAGTAACTGTGGCTTAAATATGTCTGCCTCCAGCAATCTGTCTGATTTCCATCATTTCCATCATTCTTTTTTGAGTGTTCTTTTGGAGTGTTCTGACCAACACACCCATAGAAAATGATGTACCTGCCCATAGAATATTATAGGACAAGGCTAGAATGGTGCCCTTAATCAGCCAGATAGAAGTGCAGTGAAAGTCTAGAAAATTAACTGTTTTACAATCTAAAAGAAATTTATTCATATTACTTCAAACTTGAAAGGGGGCCCTAAAATATGAGTAAAGTGGGTAAGGGTGGGTAAAGTGCTTGCTTGCACATAGTTGACTCAGGTCAAATGATCAACACTCCACATGGCACCCTGAGTGAGCCAGAAGAGATCCCTGAATGCAGAGTTAGAAGTAACTACTGAGCCCCACTGAGTGTGGCCCCAAAACCAACAACAACAACAAAAAAACTTTAAACCCTATTAATTTCTCATTATTTTTTTAAAAGTATTCAAGTAAGTATCTTCTTCATCTAAAAACGTCTGGCAAGCAAATTGCAGTGAAATTAGCCCCATTTTGTCAATGAAATATTTACTTAGAGCTATTTTAAGTGATTTCATTTGTTGATGTAACTATTTAAAATTGCTCTGTTGAAACTCAAATTTATAATATTTTCTTAATTTCTAAGCTGTATCTAACAAGGGGCGGGCTATAGCCCAGCGGGTAGGGCATTTGCCTTGCATGCGGCAGGCCTGCACCATCCCGGGTTCGATCCCGGCATCCCATATGGTCCCCTGAGCACTGCCAGGAGTAATTCCTGAGTGCAGGCCAGGATTAACCCCTGAGTGTCTCCTGGTGTGACCCAAAAAGCAAATAATCATCATCATCATCATCATCATCATCATCATCATCATCATCATCATCATCATCATCATCTGTATCTAACAGTACTAATATATAAAAGACCACCCAAGTGTCAGGAAGAAATCCTACATAAAAAAAATGAACTTCAGTGTAGGCAGACCCTACTGTATTCACCATTGCTTACACCTTACTCTGCACTCAGGATCACACTTGGCAGAGTTTGGGACCCCAAGACTCAGAGACACCAGATCAATCATATTGCTTGCCTCACGCACGCAAGGTAAATATTCTATTACTGACTACATCCCTGGCCTGACAACATATATAACAGAAAAAGTATGGTTTATTATTGTTGTTGTTATTAGTTGGTTTGGAGGCCACACCTGGTGATTCTCAGGGGTTACTAATAGCTCTGCACTCAGGAATTACTCTTGGCAGTGCTGGAGGGACCATCTGGGATGTCGGAGATCAGTACCTGGGTTGGCCACGTGCCAGGCAATCACGTACCAGCTTTACTGTATCTTCATCTAATATAGTTCTATTGAGATAGAAACTGAATGTTCAAATTGTAAAATCTACTTTTTTTATGTTAAAGACGTCTTCTCTATTTTCTTTCCATTGATTATTGTTGTTGTCTGAAATCCTTCACCAGATAAAATATCTTCACAGTCAAATAACAAGTTTTCTTTTTTTTTTTGGGGCGGAGGTCACATCTGAGCGTTGCTCAGGGGTTACTCCTGGCTCTTGGCTCAGGAATTATTCCTGGTGGTGCTCAGGGGACCATATGGAACTTCGGGATAGATCTCGGGTCTGCAGGCCACTTGCAAGGCAAATGTTCACCCTCTGTTCTATCACTCTGGCTGCAAATTTCAAGTTTTCTTCTAGATGTGTTAAAAAAACAACTTAGTAAGGGTTACTTGTCATTTAGGCATGTTTTATAGTTATTTAAAATGAAAAATTTTAAAAAAAGTAAATGACAATAAAATGTCACATCATTTGCCTGGGTAACTCAAAGTCCTCAGTTTCGAGCATTAAATAGAGGCAAAAGATACACATGACAACCCTTTAATCTATGTTCTGTAATCCATAGTCTGGAGGGGAAGGAAAAAAGAAAGAGAGAGAAAATGGAAAGAAATCAAGAACCTGCCATGGAGCAGGGCTGGGGAGGGAGGGAACCGGGGACGTTGGTGGTGGGGAGATGGGCACTGGTGGCGGGATGGGTGCTGCAACACTGTTTGATCCAAAACCCAAATATGAACTTTTAATTGTATATCTTTGTAATTTTAAAATAAAAAAAAATTAAAAAATAAAGTCCTCAGTTTCTAGGCTAGAGTTTGGTAGCACATTATAAATTCTATTTGAAGATCAACCTGACAACTTTAACAACTTAAGAAAAACTTGAAGAAAATATGATAGTACAGAGAGAAGGAAAAGGAATAATTTGTCTCATCCCTAAATTTAAACAAACCACCAACAACCTCTCCC
>JAJIBD010002007.1:0-60493 GCA_021461705.1 Cryptotis parvus
TGATACATGAAATAAAGATGTATTACTTTATACCAGCTCTCTCTCCAGTGTTTTGCATAAGAGATAATCTCAGTAGAAGGGATTAGTCTTTGGGGTAAACTTTGTTTATACCTGTAATAGGGTGTGGCACCACCCTTCTACAATCTGTTTAGGCTTCTTTGCTGACATGACCCTCCCTGGATTACTTTGGTGTATATAAGGGGACTGACTTGAGGCCCCTGGGCCTTTTTTTCCCTTCTTTTGGGTAGGACTCCTCTCCTGTGAGATCCTCTCCCTTTGGTGGGAGATTTAGGCTCTTTTGTATGGTCTACATTCGGTCCAGAGCTAGAGTTCTTTCATTATATTGGATTGCTGTGGAAAAGCTTTTGTATTATTAAAAGCCTTTTTTGGAACTGTACCGGACTCGTGAGTTTTCATCCATTCCCCTGGCATCCTCAGAGATAAAAGAGAACTTCTGTCCTGACACTGTCGGGGACTCCAGCGGCATCCCCGACACTCTAGTATTCCACGAGTTAATATGCACCCTAATGTCTGTATCTGTTCATATGGGCATTTGAGTTGCTACCAAATCTTGACTGTAGTGTATGGTGTGGCAATCAATCCATCTACAAAGATGGTGTGAGAGCTCTAGTTTTTATTTTCTGAGACATCTTCATGCTATTTTCCTTGGAGGCTGAACCTGAGAACAGGAAATGTAGGCTACTTTTTCACCACCCCACCCCATCCTCCACTAGCACTGGTTGTTTCCAACCTTTTGATACAGACAGCTCTTGCTGGAGTGAAGTGATATCCCATTGTCTTTTTTTGATTTGCATCTCCCTGTGAGTCAGTGCCGGTGAACGATTTTTCATATGTCCATTGGCCATCTGCTTTTCTTTTTATTTTTTCCCAACACCTATCCCTCCACCAGTGCACATTTCTCCAACATCAGTGTCCCCAGTTTCCCCTGCCCATCTCCAACCTGCCTCTATGGCAGATACTTTTCTTCTCTCTTTCCCTCTTTTTCTTTCTAGTTGCACATTGTGGTTTGCCATACAGACACTTAAAGGTTATTACACACATCCCTTTACCTACTTTCAGTACTCAGTTTTAATTTAGAGTTACCATTTCCAACGATTATGACCATCTGTTTTTCTTTTTGAGGAACTGTCTGTTCAACTCCTCTCCTCATTCTTTGATGGAGTTGTTGGTTTTGTAGTTGTTGAGTTTTGTGAGCTCTATATAGCTTGGATATTAGACCTCTGTCAGATGTGTGATATGCAAATAATTTTCTTTCATTCAGTAGTCTTTATTTCCAGCTGTCATTTTTATTTCTCAGTTTGATCATTCCATTTGTTCATTTTTTAAATTTGTTTCTTTGCCAATAGAGTTGAATCACTGAAGACCCCCTGAAGTCATGAGGAGTTTTGCCTGTGCTCATCTTGCTATATATTATGAATTTAAGTATAATATTTAAATTTTCATTGCATTTTAATTAATTTTTTGTGTATGGTGTGAGATATGGACACAACTTCTTTCTTTCCTTCTTTTCCCAGTATGGATATCCAGTTTTTCCATACATTTATTGAAAGAAAATTTCCTTTCTCTAATACATTCAGTTTCATTTTTTTATAAATGAACCGTTCTTACTTTGATGACATATTTCTGGGTTCTCTAATATATATTCTGTTGGAGGACAGATTTAGCTAATCTGGGAGCTTTGTTGTTTTGCCCACACCCAGCTTAATCTTATTTAAGCCAAGGTTCATTCTAATGAGACCTCTCTTCTGTAAACACTGCTAGAGGGTGTGGCAGTTACAGAAGTCACCCTTGATTGAATAACTTCTGACTTATACATCTACTAAGACTTCTATGTTTTCTAGATTGGGCACAGCTCCTCTTTTATACCCACTGCACCCAACGTGGGACAGTTAGAATTTACCAGGAGACTACCACCCTGGCTACGCTGAGACTAAAGGAAGACTATAGGAAGGATCATACTAGTTTGCTCTAAGCAGGCGGAGTGTGACCCTTTTCAGTACATGAGAACAAGATACTCAGAATCACCCTGGTGCAGATAATAATAAGAAGGACCTTGTGGGTACCATCTAGATTACATGAAGCTCATGAAGTTAAGAAGTATTACTTTATATCAGCCCTTTTCTCTACAGTGTTTTTCATAAGAGATAATCTCCTTAGTCCTTGGCATAACCTTTTGTTTATACCTGCAATAAGGTGTGGCACTACACTCTGTTTAGGGTTCTTTGTTGACATGACAACCCCTCCGATTGGATTACTTTTGGTGTATATAAGGGGCTGACTTGAGGCCCCTTCACCTTTTGCCTTTTGGTTCCTCAGCCTTCACCTTTTTGGCTTTGGGCCTAGCTTTCGGCTTTTGGCTTTTGTTTTTTTTTGCTCTTTGCTGGCCTTTGCTCCCTTCTTCTAGGTAAGACTCAGCTCGGGTGAGATCCTCTCTCTCTCTTTGGTGGGAGACTTAGACTCTTTTGTATGGTCTAAGTTCGGACAGAGCAAGAGTTTGTTCATTATATTGGAGTGCTGTGGAAGAGCTTTTTGTACTATTAAAAGCCTTTTTTGGAACTGCACGGACTCGTGAGTTTTCATCTGTTCTCCCGGCGTCCCTCGGAGGTAGAAGACAACCTCTGTCCTGACACTGTTGGGGACCCCGGCGGCGTTCCCTGACAATATTCCATTAGTCCGTGTGTCTGCTTTATACTAGTATCACAGTGTTATATTTTCTCTTTTTATTTAAATAAGATGAGATTCACAGTTTGCCAACTTCCTGCCCCTCGAGTTGTTGCAGGTGTGGCTGCAAGTGCCACAGGAAGACAGGCTTGTCTACACTCAGGGCTCTGCCCCATGGGTCCTGGATGGTTGATGATCTGACATAGAAAAAGACTGGGCCCCTGGGATGAACCCAGAGCCACGGCAGGACCTGGCAAGCTACTTGCAGTGTATTTGATATGCCCAAAACAGTAACAATAATGGACCTCATTCCCTACGAATGGAGACATTACTGGCACCCACTCAAGCAAATCAATGAACAATGAGAAGACAAGTGATATTCACAGTTACAAAGTTGTTCGTGATTGGGTTTCAGTCATACAATGTTCCAGCACCCAATACCACAGTGTTTTAATTACTACAGCTTTAGAGTATAGTTTAAAGTTCCAGGATTTAATTGCATTGATCAATTTTGCTATATTGTACCACCCTTATATTCCATAATAATTGGAACAAATCCAAGTTGCTCCTAGTGAAAAATTGTTTTTAATGTCCTGCTAAATTTGGTTTTCATGTGTTTTGTTCATGACATTTGCTTCAATACTCATAACATGATCAACCCAAATTTTTATGAACATCTCATACTCTAGTACATCTCTCACAAGCCCTCACAAATATTTCTGCCAGGAATTCTTGAGTACATTCAATTTCATACAAATCTGTCTTCTGTTGAACCCATCTACATTCTCCCCAAACTATATACTGTCTTCTTGGCCTCCTACCTTTCTCTATCAGTGAAGATTCAATGTTTCTTTATTTTATTATTTTGTCAATATTATGGATTCCTTACCTCTTCTCCTTCCCTAACACAAACTTAACCCCCATATATATTTAATTCTTACTTTTAGTTTCAATTTCCCACTGGTCACAACTGTGCAGAGTCAAAAAATATATTGAAGGCAGAGCAATAGTAAAGGAGGTAGGGTGCCTGCCTTGCATGCAGCCAACCCAAGTTTATTCCCAAGTACCCCATGTGGTTCCCAAAGCCCTGCAGGGAGATCCCTGAACTGAGAGCCAGGAGTAAACTGAAAACACCACTGCTCCCCCCAAAGCAAAAGCAAAACCAAATAGTTAGGATTTTGCAGGAAGTAGCATGCAGTGATGGGACACCAGCTTTCATATGTCCATTGGCCATCTACTTTTTTTTTTTTTCCCCCCCAACACCTATCCCTCTACCAATGGACATTTCCCAACTCCAGTGTTTCCAGTTTCCCTGCCCGCCCCACTCCAAACTCCTTCTATGGCATGCATTTTTCCTTCACTATATCCCTCTCTTTCTTTGTGTGCATTGTGTTTTTGCCATACAGACACTGAAAGGTTATTATGTACATCCATTTACCTACTCTGCCTGCTCACAAGAAGTCCAAGCCATTCAGATACTAAGTGAACACTGTCCATCTTTACATTCTTTCCCCATCATCTTTTCTTACCCAGGGATCAGTATTTTTTCCAGGCACATAAGTTTGAAGCCCAAAGTTTACTAAGCCACACTAAAAGACACTCCACCAACCCAATTGCCATCTTAGTGACTCACTCCAGCAGAAACATCACCATCATTTCTGCAGTCTTCCAAAAAAGCCCTGCCAGAAGATTCCCATCTTCCCCAATGAGGTCTTTTGTATGCCTAAAAACAACCAGTTGGCCTGGATTTGCATTTTCCATCACTCTCTGCTTTGGTTCATGCCTGCCCACGAGCAGCATCTGCAAAGTTCCTTGCCAGAGAATCACTGCGGCTCTAGGGCTGTATGCCTCTAGGTCATGTGGCCCATAGTAATTTTTTTTCTCCTAAAAGCTCTCAAAGCTAGTGACCCTCCATAGTTCACAAGAAGGGAGTTAGAGAAATATTAAAATATACTTTTCCCATATGGCCATTAATGTCCAAAGCTAATCTGTGTCTAGAGCTCACCAGAACCAAAACCCACACCAAGCTGCTTAGCATGATTTTACTCTAGTCCTGCTTCCCTTCACTCACATCTAGGTCAATGTCATGTGATTTTAATTCTTTATACTTCCCATGACCCAGATTATTTAGGCTTCATAGAACAGATTGTAATTACCCATCTAATAAGAGGCATTCCCTTTACACCCTTCCTCTTGGTTCTCGAGTTCTGTTTTCTTCGTCTACTGACAGATTTTTTGTTTATATTTGAGATTACTCATTGACTTACTACTTAAAAACATTTACATCTTTTACCCTGTTCCCCACCCATACACACATACATGCACACACTCTCATGCCGTCACACACACACACACACACACACACACACTTTTCTCCCTTCTTATCCAATCACAGATCATACTGATTGATTACTTGGGTCTTACTTTCCTAGATGTACAACCCAGTACCTTACATTAACATAAATTCCTTCCTTCTAGGCCAGAAGGCTGCATTACTCTCCCTGTGTACAGTCAAGATATGAGCGGAGCTTGTTCTTTCCTGAAGTTTGGAGACAGTGTCCCTTGAGTTGTCCACCTTCAAAGGACCCAAACTTTGCCTCCCCGCAGGCCCTCTGCCTCCCTAAAGCCAGCATCAGAGTCCCCTTACTCCCCTCCATGGCTGAGGCTACACAGCTGCTTCAGTGGCCCTCCCTCTCCTGTCCCTATCTCATCAGTGCTTCATGATTATACTGGGCTCCCCAGGAAGGAAGCCCATCTCAAGACTTTCCATCCCACCTAAAGGCTTGACTAAGTTGGTTTAACATAGACTCAGGTTCCAGGAATTAGGAAGGGGACAATTTGAGGAAAGGGAGAGCATCATTTCTCCACCACCCTCATCCCAGACAAGGCGCTTCTCATGACTGGCTCACATGGTCTAGATTATGGGATTATTGCTTCTTCGACAATTTTGGATGATGTTCAGCTCTGATGAGCTATTCAACATCCGGACTCCATAGCTCATCAAAGCTCCACCCAAGAGAAAAGTCGATCTCTCCCCCATTGTACACCACAAAGCAGTTGCACAGTTCATCAGTAAATGCACGAACTGAGAGTCTATCTACTACCGAGAGTATCCCACCTGTATGGCAGAGCCTGGCAAGCTACCCATGTCTTATTTGATATGCCAAAACAGTAACAAGTTAGACCTCATTCCCATGACCTCAAGGAATGGTTTGAGGCTCTTTGTGTTCCTGGAGTGAGCATATGCCCTTGGGATATACTAGCACACGAAGGGGACATATGGAAGTGTTACTGGTGCCCACTCGAGCAAATTGATGAACAACGGGAAGACAAGTGATACAAGTTCAGCATCATTTGTTGTTTGCTGAACTTTTCAAAGTGCTTTCTATAGAACCATTTCTCCTTCTCTGTTAGAATAATCAAACTCTTTTTTGGGTCAAATGTGTGGGGTAAATTACATGTTCCTACAATGGTTTTGCTCTAGCTGCATCATATGTCAATGTGGCCAGACCAGGGTATTCAGATATTTGGTCAAACATTACTCTAGATTATGGTTACCAAACTTATTTGACCTACCACTCTATAGGAGTGTGGGTGACCCCACCTTGCACCCCAGATATCTCAGTACAGAGACGTGGTCCAGTCCCTAGATGTGTTAGATTTTTTCTCCTACATTAAACACAGTTGGGTTTTTGGCTGAAGAGGTCCTATGCCCAAAAGTATGTTCGGGGGCCATAAATTAATCCCTAGGCTTAGGCAAGTGGCACCTTGGGAATAGGACCCAGAAAGCAGAGAGACCTCAACTAAGTTGTGTTCATGCTCCAGACTTTGGCACAGGGCTGGCTTTGTCCTGTTCCTCTACATAATGCAGTTCCCAAGATTATGAGGTGCAGTTCATTAAGGGATGCTGACACCATGAGGAGCTGGTTCTGGTCACAGATGTGAGCCCAGAGAGGGCTGGGAGGGTTATGGAGGTGCCTCTGCCCTGCAAAGCTGTAGGGCAGCTCCTAAAGCCTGTCCATTCCTCTATGAGCAGAGCTGCGACTAAGAGAGAGAGCAGAGAGCAGCGAGGCCACCACTCTCAGAGGGAAACCAGCTCCCAGAAGAGCCCCAGAAAGCCCTGAAACAGAGCATGGAAAGGGAGAAGACACGTGGTTCAGTCAAAGACATTGGATTCCTCCACAAGTCTGTGCTCCTCCATTATCCAGGTTCACTCCAGGATCCAGAGATGCCCGGGAAAGACCAGATGTGTCACAGGTTGTAAATGGACAGCAGAACCTGTATCCCACCACACACCCCCATGGGCTGGGAGCCAGGAGCCTGACACCTGTTTTTCAGAAGAAAATATAAATTGTAACATCTTTCCCAAGAAATCAACCTCCTTTAATCAAACAAATAGAAAGTGACCCCCAATTGCACCTGTAGCTACTCCTACCCCATGAGGTATTTTTTATTTTTTGTTTTTTGGAGAGGGGGAGGTCATCATGGCTGCATCACTCAACTTGGGAAACATATTTCAAGACATTTCTGTGCTGTCTCCAACCTGCAGGCTTGAACACTATAGGCAGGAGACTTTGACTATAGCAGATTGCCTTCCTTCATGTGGGCCAAGTGGGCCCCATCTAAGTAACTAAAATCTTGGTCCAAAGACTACACAAATCACTGCAACTGGACGAAACCTCTTCCTTGTCTCCAGCCTAACTGCCCTGCACATCTGGGATGTGTCAAGTCTTCAGTCCTGAGAGCTAATGCCTTAAGAACCATAAAATGATGTCAAAATGAGCATTCTCTCTCTCTCTTTATCTCTCTCTTCCCCCTTCTTAACATCTCTCCCTTCTCAATATATTTTGTACTTTTTTTATTAATATTTTGATTTCAAAATGTATCCATTAACTTCCTACACACATACACACATACACACACACACATACACACACATACAGACTCATGCCATTATATGCACTCTAGGCAGTAAAAAAGCAATCCTTTGTTATATAAAAGATGTTTTGGTCTCCATCTGAGGCTGCCCACATGTGCTGAGTTTCAACATGGTATTCCTTCATAAAACTCTTAGATTTGATCATCTCTGTAGCTGCCATACTTCAGAGAAGACTCCAACCATAACTGAACACTGTTCAACCCATTTTAAGACTCTTGTCTAGCCCCCTCCACACAGAGTTTGGTCATGTATAACTCAAGACAAGGCAATGGCAGGAAGCCTGCCACTTCCAAGATCTGATCTAAGAACCTGGAGCATCAGCCCTGGGCTGTTAGAGCACTTACTCTTGAAAACATGAGCAACCATGAAACATTTCCCTAAGTCTTCCACTACCCTTAGACCAGTGGGTCTCAAAGGCTGCAATCAACTGAATAGACTCAAACATACTGAATGAAGGGGGTCTGGGGAGTTCTGCCCCTTGGAGACGCTACTGATGAAACACCATCGTTGTAGTCTGGCCTTTAACCATGTGGTAAGGAAATTAGAAAGACATCAGGAACTTTAAAGCTCTCCAGGTGATTCAAAGAAGTAAAGTTTGCAAACCTTTGCCTTAGACATGCAGAGTTACATGATGCTGGCTAGATCCCAGTTGCTCCTCAGTCAGGCCAGTCCAGATACATAAGTGGGAGATCCACCTTTCATCCAGCAGGATAATTGAACACCCACGTAGCCTAGTCCACTTCTTTCTATTGAGACAACCCCAACAAAGATCCAGACAGCATGGAGTGATCATGAAGACTTCCTGAAGTGCCACATTAAAAATTCTAGAGGCACAAATAATTGTTGTATATAAACTGGTGGTGTCAGTGTATCTCTAAATTGTGAAGTGATTTGTTACACAGTGATAGATGGGAAGAATAATCCCTATGCTTCTTAAATTACTGCCACTCCTTTCTGGCTTCCAATTATTAGTAAAACATACACTACTGAATGTAAGAGTGATGAGAGAAAATGACTGGGAGGAGAAGGAGGGAGGAGGAGGAGGAGAGGAGAAAGAAGGGAATGAGGACCAGGATGAAGATGAAGATGATGACAGGAATGAGAAATCCCAACTTCTTATCAAGAACCTATCTCTTCCTCTCCTGGTCAAGTTCTTCTGTCCTAGTTTTACATCCATTCTTCCCTCAAGATGGCATTCTCACATGCACAAGTACACACTGAACTGGACCCATTCTCACCGGAGTCACTATTGACTGATGCATAGATCAACTTGGATCTCTAAGTCTTCATCTAAAATCATCATCTTTACCTAAGCATTCCATAGCCTGGGCCACAATCTCTCATCTGAAATGTGAAGCCCTCTAGTCTAGCTCTCATCTTGGTTTCTCTAAGGCTCTGACAGCATATTCTTATTCTCTAGCATGACTTCCTCATTTTCTGCCCAGTATGGGGTTATTATTGCATGAGAGCATCTGGAAGCAGTACACTTGTGATGTTAAAATGGTGCAAAAACATGTACTTTAAAAGGGTTCTGTTCACACACATACCCTTCCATCATGAGACACCACTCCTGGAAGCAACCAACATTACAAGATTCTGATACATCTCTCTGAAAATACATTATGTATAAGCATAGACATATGCATACAAATACCTATAAATTCTCCACTTGCACCCTCCCTCACACATCTTTTCTCCCTAAGAATGATGGCATTCTAGACACACAAGAACATACGTTGCTTCATTCAGAGTATATCTAGGTGGTCTTCATATAAGACGGTATCACAAACTTCTCTGTCCTTTCTTTTGTCTGTACGAGAATTTTCGTATGCATGAGCCAGACTTAATTTGTCATCTTCCTCTTGACACCCATTTGAATTGCTTTCTGTCTTTTGCTATTATAAACAGTCTTGTAATAACTAATCCCATATGCATCATTCTCCACATGTAGGAATCTTCCCATGGAATAGATTCTTACAAGTGGAATCGTTAGGTCAACAGCATTTGTAATGTCAGGAACTATTGCCAAATGTCCGCCCACTGAGCTTTACCATTTCTACTCACATCAGCGATGCATGAGCGTCTGTTCTCTCACACTGTGTGTGATTAAACATTTTGATCTTGGCCAAACGGAGAGATGAAATACTGTTTCACTGAAACATTCTTTAAAAAAAATAAGGGGACTTTGAAAATATAATAGTAACTTTTTTACACCTATCCATCTTTCTTTGTGCTGTGAATTCATTTCAGGGAAGATTATAGAAATTCTTTATATAATAGGGAAATAAGCTCCTCAACAGTGATTTTGCGAATAATTTCCAAATATACTGACTTTGTGTATGTTGAAGTTTGTTATGATAAGATTTGTTTTAATAGGTGAAATTGGCTTCTGAATTATGCTATATGTTAACTTAGGAAGGGTTGAAATGATTATATGTTTCCGGTATGTTCATGCTTTATTTTTTTCCATGGAATTTATCCTACTAAAAAAGTCTGGAAATGGATCCACCATCCTTCCCAGATGGTTTTCCAGCTGCTCCAGTTCCATTTACTAAGTAACTCATTTTCTCACTCCATTTAAAATAACTTTGTCTCAACTGTTTTGTATGATTCTTGTAACTTTATTGTCTCCATTGAGTTGTCCAGTTCCACATTGTTTTATGTGATGCAGTTTCATTGTAAAGTTTAATTTCTGATAGAGCTAGATCTTCCTCTTAACTTTTTTCCAGCAATGTTGTGGGTTTTCTTGCTATCAAGAGGTATAACTTTTACATTACAAATAGAACTTCCATAAGACTTCCTTAGTGGATTTCCACTCACTCCTAGTCATATATTACAAGAGCACAAAAACATACCCCCTTAAAAACATATACAAGGGGCCGGAGCAATAGCCCAGTGGGTAGGGTATTTGCCTTGCACGCGGCCGGCCTGTGCCAGCCCAGGTTTGGTCCCCAGCATCCCATATGGTCCCCTGAGCACCGCCAGGAGTAATTCCTGGGTGCAGAGCCAGGAGTAACCCTTGAGCATCGCCAGGTGTGACCCAAAAAGCAAAAAAAAAAATATATATATATATACAAGCCTATGTTCACTACTATGTTGAACACCACATTCAACAACCCAGATCTGGCAGCAACTCAAGTGCTCATCAACAGGTGAATGGATGAAGGAATTATAATAAATCGATCCACAATGGAATACTACTCAACTATGAGAAAAGATGAAATTCTGTGGTTTGACTCAGAAAGTAACAGATAAGTACCAGCTGGTCTGACTCACATGAGGAGTATAAAGAAAGCAGGAAAGGGACTAGGCAATACCCAATGCGAAAAAATCAAGACATAATCAGTAGAACTGGAACCTGTTCTGGGCAGAGAGGACCTGGGCCAATGGCGGATGATCTGGAAATGCTGGTGGAGGAAGTTGTGTGTCACATCCTAACTACAACATGACTTCAGTACTATTGTCAACCCTAATGCCTCTTGATCCAATTTTATTTCTGAGTTTTCACCCTACTCATATCCAGTAATTAGCCTCCCTGATCTCCTGACACAGGCAGAGACTTCTGGAGCAAAGACAAAGAATTTGAATGCTGGTGGCAACAGAAACCACCAGGGTCTCCGTTTGTGATGAGCAGAGGAGCCCAGTTTACACAGGGTGTGTGAATATGTGCAGGTCACACGAGAGCCCTCTTTAGATGAGAAAAATCCTGGTGTTCAGGAACCCAAACGTCCTTATAAAGGGCAATAACGGTTGCCTGGTTTCATCCCAGACAGAAACTTTTGTCTCTTTTATACTAAACAGCAAACAGACTTGTCCTTTGCTCCAGAGACTTTTCTCTCACGTTTCAAGTGACCACTACAGAGACATCCCCGAAGAAAGAATCTGGAACTGAGACAGCTAAGGCTTCACCCAGCCCAAACAGGAGAGGTCCAAGAAGAATTATTTCCCAACCATTGTTTACTTTTCTATGGGAACATACGAATCCGTTTTCCTAACTAATAACAACAGAGGCTTCATTTTTATGGCGAATCTTATTAAATTCTAAATTATCTGAGGGAGAATGGACAATTTTATGATGTTCGCTTTTCCTAACCAAGAACATTATTCAAATGCTTTTTTGTCCCAGGGAAGCATTATAATGCTTTCTCCACTTAGATTTTGCACATTTCTTGTTATGTTTATTCCGAGGCTTTTATCTTTTTGGGGTTGCTATTGTAAATGTTTCCCTATTCCCACTTTATCGCTAACAGGTTGTCATTAAATGCCGGTTCCTTAAATGAATGGCTTTCCTCCAGGGTTCCTCCCTCTACCTTCTCATCTTCTTACTCGAAGATTTCCCGGGATAATCTCATTCTCCCTCCAAACCTCAACAAGCATCTGTCATCCTCAGCCCCCAGAATGTCATCTTCCACCCAGTGTCCCCAGGAACTCCAGGCTCGTGCCTGGATGCCCATAGGCACCACACACGCAGCCAGCTTTGGAAATTAAACTCTTCGTGTTTCTCCGTAAACCAGCTCATCCTCGGATACTCCGTTGCAGTCAGCAGCCCCTACATCACCTGATTTTTCCATCATTCCCACCCATTCTTTCTCCCTATTCCCTCTTAGACCTGCGCCATGGATCAATCCACATAACAATGGGCTGAATGCCCCGCAATGGACAGGAAAGGCCCCATGGTCTTGCCTATTCTCTCTATTATGAACATCCTGTGCAGAGTGACCCTTGGTCTGGGTCATGTTTAAGTAAGACAGAAAGTGGATGGAGATGTCATGATTTTGGAGAAAAGAAATTCTGTTTAGAGTGAAACTAGCTGGGTCATGCTATGACTTAGAGGCCCCCAGATCAAATAGAAATGGCCACCCCTGCCCTCCCAGTGTGGCATTCCAACTGGCACTAGTCAACCCCCAGCCCCCAGAATGTCATCTTCCGAAGACTTTGAATGTCACGTCTTCCAGGCCTGTTCTTCTGAATACCAGCTCTGATGCACATCTCTGTCCTGGAACCCAGACCTTCCCCAGGGATCTTGTATCCCCCAGTTCCTGCTGTCAGTCTACCTCCTGTACCTTGTAGAATCTCAGCTCTGACCTCCACAACTCCAAACATCCCAATATCCCCACTGACTGAAATGTCTTCCAGCCCACCAATTCTTCATTTCTTCACTTTGATTAATATGTATTTGGTTACCTGTTGGCTAAGCTTTCAGTTTGGAACCAAAAAAAAAAAAAAAGAGAAAGAATCAAATACACAAGTCATTGTCCTCTGGAAGCACATTATTTAAATTCTTGTTATTAAAATTATAGCCTGGGACACTTCTTCAAGAAGACAGTCAAGTAATCAGTAGGTATATGAAGAAAAATGCTCCTCATCACTTACCATCAGGGGAATCTCCTCAGAGAACCTGAGGCACCAAGTCATACCAATGAGACTGACTCAGGTCAAAATCAAAGCAATCAATGCTGATGGTGATGTGGGGAAAAAGGAACCTTCATTCACTGCTGGCGGCAATGTCAAGTGGCTCAACCTTTTTGGAAGATGATATGGACATTATAAAAACTAAGAATTTCTTTTCTACAATCCAGCAATCTTACTTCACAGCTTCTATCCCAAAGGCCCAAAACAGTATTAAAAAAAGAAATAAAGCATGTGTGAGTGTATTAG
The DNA here is from genome assembly GCA_021461705.1 of Cryptotis parvus. Lineage (NCBI taxonomy): Eukaryota > Metazoa > Chordata > Mammalia > Eulipotyphla > Soricidae > Cryptotis > Cryptotis parvus. Next base: position 13,280 of record JAJIBD010002007.1, read on the forward strand.
CTATAGTGTTTGCAGCACTATTCACAATAGCTAAGATCTGGAAACACCCCAGGTGTCCAAATACAGAGGACTGGATAAAGAAACTATAGTACATCTACACAGTGGAATATTAATCGGCTATAAGAAAAGACAGAATCATGCAATGTGTGACTATGTGGATGGAACTAGAGGGTGTCATGCTGAGAGATGTCAACCAGGAGAGGGACAGATCCAGAATGATCTCTCTTAGGTGGGATATCAGAACACATATTAAGGGAGCATCAAATAGCCAACATCAACAGAACCAAGATCTGGTCTGCAGAGCTGAGCTTACCACAGCAGTGGGACCTGGAAGTAGAAAGAAGGGAACCTGAGACAACAGTGGAAAGGAAGAAGACACTCTCTTAGGGCGACTTTGGTGTTGGAACTTTGTAAGCATGAAACCCCATCCAAGGAAAGAATAATAATAAATAAATATAAACATAAGTATATGGTCTGGAAGCAGCCACCTGTGTGTGTCCCAGGGAAGCATGTCTGAAATGTAGGTCTTGGGGTCCTTCCCTGAGCCACTGACTCCTATCTGTGTTTGGGCCAGACCGAGGAGTGATTTCTATGTACCATGAGGTCTAAGAAGCACCATCTAGTGAGCTGCAAACAGAGAAATGTAACAGTTGAGATAAATGTGACCTTAGAGCAATGCATGGAGAGACGAAGGCGAGGAAAAGAGAAGTAAGGGCAGGAGGAGGGACCTAGCAGGTGGACTCAGGATGGTAAAGCTGAGTTGCAAGGGAGGGGCAGGGGCCTTCCGAGCAGAGGACACATCCTGAGCAAAGGTGTGGAGGGAGGAAGTAAAGCGCTGGGCTGGGGGCAGAATCATTGACTGCCATGTGTGAGGTGCTGGCTCTGGGTCTGAGAGAGCAGATACCCCTGGTTTTCCCTGTGGCCACTCAGGGCTCCCTGTCTCCAGTGGCAGATTGAGGTGATTGGAGATTGGGGAGGTGGTAGCTGCTGGGTGCTCTGAGGTGCCAGGGTGGATTGAGATTGTGGGCTGAGTACACACAGTGCTTTCACAGCCCTGTGGGGTACCCACACTCTGGTTTAGCCAGAGCTAGCCTCGGACAGGTATCCCCTAACCTCTACCTTCAGGAAACTGCTCAGGCCCTTGTCTACTTCCCACTCTCAGAATCCCACAGTCTTGACTGTGTGAAGAAATTGTCCAGCTCTAAAGGAGATCCATGGGGGGTAGGGGGCAGAGAAATAGCACAGTGGGTAGGGCGTTTGCCTTGCACACAGTGGACCCGGGTTCAATCCCTCGGCATCCCATATGGTTCCCTGAGCACCGCCAGGAGTAATTCCTGAGTAAAGAGCCAGGGAGTGACCCCTGAGCATTGCCAGATGTGACCCAAAAAGCAAAAAAAATGGATGAATGAATGAATGAATGAATGAATGAATGAATGAATGAATAAATGAAGACCATGGGGCTGTCTGCCCCAGCCCTGGGGTCAGAGAATGTACTGTTGACAAAGTGAGCACATCGCCAACTGTCACCTGGCTGACATCGCCTACTAGCAGTGGTAACTAAGCATCCACGGAGCAAGTGAGAGTCCAGCTCAGCCCCACCTTGAGCTTAGGGCTGAAGACTGGGAGGGGACCACTGGGGCTGCCCCCCTCAGGGAGCCACTGTCTCCCACGTGCCAGCAAGTTCCAGCTATCCCGCGGATCCAGCTGGAACAATGGCCAGAGAAGGCTGAAACGGCATCTTTACTTGCAATTCTGCCTGCGTGACCATCAGTTATAAATAGTGGGTGGCCTGGATCCCCTCTAGGATTTGGATGAGGCCGTTTGCCACGCAAGCCTCTGGGCGCCTTGCCAGTGCCTCTCTCCCATGAGCTCTGATCTAGAAGTGCACCAGTCCACAGCTGTCCAGCCGGTGCGGAGGTCACGTGGGCTTGGCCTGAGAGCATGGCAAGGGGTTCTAAGGTCTGGCTCTGTGTGCCTAGGATTTTTTTTGGGGGGTGTGGGGGAGGAGTTGCCTGGCTACACCTGGTGGTGCTCAGGGCTCACTGGCTCTGCACTCAGGAAACACTCCTGGAAGGGCTCAGGGGACACTATGGGTTGCCTGGAATCCTGGATTGGGCCCCCCGCTAGGCAAATGCTCTCCCCCGCTGTACTATCACTCCAGTCCCAAGTGCTAGGTTCTCGGGTGTGTGCATGGGTGTAGGAAGCCAGGTTTGCACGCACCGAAAGAGTAGGGCCTGCAACCGTGAGTGTCAGAGCCAGGCCTCCCCAAACTCGGGTGCGGAAGGCCAGGCCAGCGCACCCGCCTGCCTGACTGTGCGCAGAGGAAGGACCTGCAGGCAGCTGCGCCAGGCACGCACGGCGGGGAGGAGCAGGGCGCGCGGCCCCATCAGTCACCAGCTGTCACCTTCTGCTGCCGAGGCAGCGCCTGGCGCAGACAATGGCCAAGCACACAGGGGAGGAGGGAGTCCACCCCAGCCAACCCCTCTGCTGACACCGACAGCCCGGAGCCCTCCCGCTGCACAGGGAAGGGGGCTCTCAGGCCACGCCCCGACCCTTCTGGCGCCTCATTTTCCAGATTCCAGGATGTGTCTCCAGGCCCGCCCTCTCTCCTGTGCTTTGTCGGAGTTTGAATCCTGGTCTCCAGCACCGCTGCCCCAGGCTGGGCTCTACCCTGTGTTGACCATGTGGAAGGCTGGGGTGCCTCTAGGTTACCCGGCCCAGGATAATCCTGAACGCTGGTCCAGGCAGCTGCCACCCCTTCATGGGCCTGTGAGGGGCCCCTCTAAAGCAAAAGCCCCACCAAAATCCTACCAGGGTGGATCCAGCTTTTCCTTGGGCCCCTGGAAAAGGGCTTTGGAGATTACCTCCTCTGCAGCATCTAAAGGGGCGCCAGACACTGCCAGTAGATGCCTGGGTGGCCCTCTGACCCTGCAGGGGTGTGACCTTGTGTGGCTAAGCTTGGAAGAGGCCCCAAGGACCTCCTCACCCTGACACAGGCCCGGAGGGCAGCCATGTCTCTGCAGGGCCCCAGAGGTGATAGGCTGTGCTTATCTCTGTTTTTGTTTTTGACAAATGGCCCCTCAGAAGTGCCAAATCTTTTAAGTCACAGGCCTGCAGTGAGTCGGTGTCTCCCACACCTGTCCTACACCTGAGCCAACTCCAGCAGGAAACCCAGGTCAGCCCAGGCAGTAGCAACCAGAGGGGACAACCATTCGGGTGCCAAGTCTGGGACGAGGGGACTGTCCTCAGAGCCACCCAGGTGCTGGAAGGACAGTGCCCAGTGCACAGCTGCCCATTCCCACACTGATCCAGCCAGCACTTCATGGCTCCATTGGCACACATGCTTCACACACATGCATATGTGCACAAATCATATACTTGCACAAACATCATACACGCCACAGACACATGTCATACATATGTGACTATATTGCACACATGAGCACACACCACCTAATATATACCTGCACATCATGAATACAGACATACCACAGACATATACACATGCCACACACATACATGCACACATCATGTGCACACACATCTGCACACATCATGCATGCATACACACCACACACATCATACACACATAGGGAAAGACACACACCTGCACACGTGCACACCATACAGACATACCTGCACACATTGTGCACACACCACACACACATCATACACACATACAGACACATACCTGCACACATTATGCAAAGATACATACACACCACACACATATACACACTACCTGCACATACCACACCTACACATACCACACATGCACATCATATACATACATACACACCACAGAAACATGTACACACCATACAAACAAATATAATCTACACATACATACACACCACAGGCACATACATACAACACCCACTTGCACACCCATATACACATCACATAATCAAACATGAGCATAACACAGAACACACCACTGACACATACCATTGACACATATACACATACATACACACCACAGACACATGCACGATACCATACACACACACCACACACACCACACATATATAATCCATACACAAATACACTATACACATCCACACTACACATATATACCATACATATTATATATGCCACCATGCCATATAAACAACCATGTGCATACACCACACATAACCTCACATACATAACATAAAACATATATGCATCCATCTTATATACTTACCCATGTGTAAACACACATCATACACATACAATAGAACCATACACACATCCATATACACACCATACATGCACCACCACACACATATACCATGCGTCCCTATGTATACTCACATACCATGCACACACCCCACTCACACAGGTTTTCTCGCAAAGGCCAGTCCAAGATGTTGGTGATACTGCCGGAGGTGCAGACCACAGGTCCAGTTGGGGGTTGGGCTGAACTCCAGCTCTGTCCTCTCCTGGTTGTGTGTCCTTTCAGTGAAGCCATGAGCCTTTCCCAGCCTCAGATTACCTCTTTGAAACCAATCTTCTCCCAGTCCAGCTTCTTCCTGGATGTTACTGGTGAAGGCAGTCATGGGGCATGGCACAGGAGGATTGGGCAGTGGGCTGGGAGATTGCTAGCCAAGAGCTCAGGCCCCCAGACAACAGCCCCGTCCCCCTGCACTAACTTCACTGGAAGAAACTGAGGCTGAGTGCATGGTAGGTTTGAGAGAAGAAAGAACTGAGCTACTGGGGAGCTTGGCATCTCCTCATAGGCAGGAATTGTTCTGGGACGGCAGCGACTGGGAAGGCCACCAGCATCTGCATGTGGGCTGTGGGCTCTCTGCCCTTCTCAAAGCGGCCCTGGGCCTCTGTCCTCAGCGCTGGCCCCCCCCAGCCCTGAGGCCGTATGGCAGGACAGCTGGGACCTGAGGACAGCTGTATGATTGCCGGCCCTAAATACCCAGCCTGCACTGTCTGTCTTATTTGATTCTAGGGGTAACGGACCCTGCTTGAACAATTTGGAGAAGGAGAGGAACTTTTTCACTTTGCCCTTTATCTCATCCTCACTGAATATAATGCAAGTGTCTTGCACAAATTCTCTGGACACATTCCAATATACATTGATCACTTGATCACTTGAATCCTGTTATTCATCTATTTGCTCGAGCGAGCACCAGTAACATTTCCATTGGACCCTATCACGTGCCAAGTGTAGCCCAATGGCATCTGGTTGATTCAGGAATATCGAAGAGCCTCAAACCGATCCTTCCGGGTCTTGGACGAAGAAGTCTGACCATCTTGTAGGTGGGCTGCCACACCCACCTATAATAGCCATGATATATTTGTGGAGATATTTATTTTCCCCAAAACTAGGAACAAGGGCTTGAGAGATCTTACAGTGGTTAGGGCACTGCCTTGCACACAAGTGACCCAGGTTTGATCCCCAGCACCACACATGGTCCTTTGTACCTGCCTGGAGTGATCCCAGTGCAGAGCCAGGACTAAACCCTGAGTGCCAACAGGTCAGACTCATAAACAAACAATCCAAAAAAAAGGAATATATTCCATTTGGGGAGGAAATCACCTCTTTTTTTCTTTTCATACAACATAAACTGAATACCTCTGTGCAGTCTTAACCTCTTCTGACTTTGTTTATGTGCCTGTATAATATTCCAACATCAGGCTAACCATTTAGCTGAGCAACCAGTTACTGGGTATAACACTCCACAACACAGATTATTTTAAAGAACAAATCTTCTGGAGTGTTTCTATGAGTACTTGTCACTCATTCCACAATTAAAACAAGAGCTCTCTCATCTGTGGACTAGAAAGAAACATGGTAAAGAAACAACAAATGGCCAAAGGCATCAGAACCGGAGAATTGGCCCAGATAACTGAGCTGACCTGGAGGCACAGGGGAACCGAAGGGGGCCTGTCTGCATGAAACCCTGAACAATACCAGAAATCATGGTGCCTCAAACAAAATGGAAAAGAAAAAATCAATAAAAAATCGTGGTACAGCAATTTAAAAACAAATATAATGTAACAACAAGTGTTAAATATTTAAAATGCCTAAATGTTGGCCGAGAGAGAGAGAAGGGGGGAGAGAGAGAGAGAGAGAGAGAGAGAGAGAGTGGGGAGTGCACAGAGTAGTTAAGGCACTGGCCTTGCACACAGCTTACCTGGGTTTGATCGCAGCACAACCCAAGTTTCCGATCCCTTCCAGGAATAATTATTGAGCACAGAGCAAGGGCTGAGTACTGTGGGACTGCCATGCCCAAACACACGCACACGCATACACACACACACACACACACAGAGCTTAAGTATTTAACTTTCAAAAGTTTTAACTAACAGGGGCAGGGGTGGAGAAGAATATTTCCAAGTTTCAGGCGCTCTTCCACTTGGACTGTATTCAGCCAAACAAGGACGATGCAGAAGGGACTTTTCCGTGGTGAGCATCATCCCCTCATGTCAATGGTATCCTCACCAACACAGGCTGAGTACTGCCCTGGCAGCTGTGATTCCTAGCAGGGGTGCATCTGCTTCCTGGAAAGGGCATGTATAAACAAAAATTCCTAGGAGAGGATTGGGGGATGGGAACCATGTGTCTCAAATGGGGGTCGGGAGGCCATCTGGTGACCTCCAGCCCCATATACCCAGATACACTGCCATGTACTTGGCCCCACTGCCAGAGGCATTTCTTACTCATGCCTAGGGTCCAGCTTTGTGCATTCAGTGAGGGATATGCATTCTAGGAACCCTATGGAAAATCACTGGAAAAACCGTGCCCTTAGCATTTTGACAGCCAGCCAGGGTAGAACAGAGGAAAGCCAAGCAGGGGGCCCAGTGCAAGACAATGTAAGGTCTGTCTCAGTGTTCTGAGTTCCCACCAAAAAGTTTCTAGCTAGAATTTCTAGTCCTGTAACTTGGAGAAAGAAACTTCTCTCTGAACTTCTAATTCTCCCAGAGCAAATGGAGGAAGCACTTAAGAGTGGAACTTTCCCTGGCAGTCGCACCCATAAACCGCCTCAGGTGCTAAGTAAGTAATATCATTCACCAGCCATGATCCAGAGACTCATATATAAATCTTGAAAGAGATCAACAAGTGGCAGAGATGTTTCCAGTCCCCACACCAGGCTGAGTCAACTGGGGCACTCCAGGGAGATGGGGCCCGGAAACAGTGATTCCTGATTCCTAGAAGAACCTAAATGCCGAGAACAGAAGACTGGCTAAAGAAACTGTGGCACTTCTACACAATGGAATACTATGCAGCTGTCAGAAAAGATGAAGTAATAAAATTTACCTGCAAATGGATGGACATGGAGACTGTCCTGCTGAGTGAAATTAGTCAGAAGGAAAAGGACAAATATAGAATTACTGCATTTATTAATGGGATATAAATATACACCAGTGTTCTACTAATTGTGGGAAAAGTTAATGCCAATCGAGAACTGAACATTGAGTGTACACAAAGGGATTTACATAATACCTAAATGTCTGTACGGAAGCCACAATATGTAACAGAAGAGAGAGGGAGGGGGATATATATATATATATATATATATATATATATATATATATAGAGAGAGAGAGAGAGAGAGAGGAGAGAGGAGAGAAAGAGAGAAGAAAGGAAAAGTACCTGCTATAGAGGCAGGCTCGAGGAGGTGGGAGGGAATTTGGGGTCATTTTTGGTGGGAATAGGGCCTTAGTGGAGGGGGCAGATGCTGGAACAATGTATGACTGAAAAAAAATCATGAACGTTTTTGTAATTATATATCACTCGGTGGTATAATAATTTTTATAAAGAAAGCATTTCTTGATGATTTTAGCAAATTATATATAATAAGCAATATAAAATAAATTATTGAGGGTCTGCTATAGGGGCAGGCTTAAGGGGTGGTTGGGAAAACTGGAAATAATGATGATGGGAAGTTGCAATGGTGGTGCAGTTGGGATTGAATATTGAATGTCTGCAACAAATTAACACAAACAACTTTGTTAAAAATTGAGTAGAAGCCTACTAAGTTCAATAAGTAAAAGTAGTAACACAGATGGCCCAATTTGCACGTAGCAGCTCAGTAAAAAAGGTCATGACTTTAGCAACACCATTATGAGATATGTTGTAATAAGCAATATAAAGTAAATTAATTAGTGCCGGCTTGCGGGGGGGAGAAACTAGGGACTTTGGTGGAAGTAAGGGTTCATTGGTGGTGCAGCTGGTGTTGGACTATTGAATACATTGAAACAACTTTGTGAACAACTTTGTAAATCATGGTGTTTTAATAAAGTTTAAAATTTTTTTTTAATTTTTTTTTAATTTTTTTTTAATTTTTTAAAAAATATTTTTAAAAAAAATAGTGCACCTTCCTCCCACTGAGACCAGTAAACACTGGATCTAATGGAAAAACTAGATTCTGGACTACGAACTGCTACAAGGCACTGTGTGATGATCAGAGTCAGTTGGACACTGGCGGACTGTGAGAGTTTGGAAGAAGGGACAGTCTCGCACTCCTGTGGTTGATCCACGAGGACAGAGTGCAGCTGTAGTTATTGTGCAGAAGAGTGAAAAGTTCAGCAGAAACTGAACCAGAAACTGCTGGTTCCTGGCTGACAAGCTAGGGGACAGAGCCTGGGACAACCAACCGAAGATTAGAAAGTAAGGAAGGAGCCTCCAAAGAAAAGTGCTGGGGGAAAAGATGCAAAAATTCAATTAATACACCAAGTTTATGGTTGCTAGGAGAGAGAGAGAGAGAGAGAGAGAGAGAGAGAGAGAGAGAGAGAGAGATTGCAGCTATGGATAAAAGAAATGAGCTGTGATTTGAAATTTTTATTTTGGGGCCACACCTAGCAATGCTCAAAGGTTACTTCTGGCTCTGCACTCCAGGAATTACACCTAGTGGTGCTTCGGAGGACCATCTGGGAGACCGGGGTACTGAACCCAAACTGACTGTGTGTAAGGCAAGTGCCTTACCTGCTATACTATAGCTCTGACCCCTGAGATTTGAGATATTTTGCCACTTGAGATAACACAAGACTTTGTATTGTGAGTCCAACCAAAGAGAAACTTGTTGAGTAGCTCTCTTTGAAAGACTATAATACATTTTAGAATCTCTAGGTTATAGTATTGTTCATGTTCATCATATCATTCAAAACCAACACAGACAAAATCAGGAAAATATGAGCCACCCTCAAGAAGAAAGATAATCATATTTCCCATATTTCTCATGCTGAGATGACCAAGATATTGAAATGAATAAGTACTGAGAAGTAGCCATAATAACTGTGCTTAACAAGGTCTCACACACACACACACACACACACTCACACACACACACACACACACACCTTTTAATGAATTCCCAAATGGCAACTGAAAATAGGAAAATAACTAGGTAGAAATTCTAGATCTAAAAAGTACATTGTCTTGGGGTCCAGAGAGTGGTCTATGGCTAAGAGCCCTGCCTTGCACATGCAAGTGCATGGACTCAATCCTCAATGCCTTCTCCAGGCTTTCTTCACAATCCAGTGTCTCTGCCATGGGGAAAGACATGGGACAGAGATGCTGGGGAACATATAACAAGGTTTGTGTAAGCACCACAACTAGCTTATGTGATGCCCAGATGATACCACAAGCCTGCACCCCCGTCAGTTTATGCGTGCATGCACCACAGTGACCTCTGGTGGCCACTATGACCAGTATGTAAGCAGTCCTCGATGCAAGGAAGCAAACGTAGATGCTGTGGGATGTTTGCAAGCACTGCGGTTCATGTGTGGGACCCCTAGAGAATACCAGAAATAAGTGCAACCCCTATTATCATGCCAACAGCATCCACTGGGAAAGGGGTGGGAAATACTATATCCTGTCAGGGCCAGGGGGTGGTGTAGGGTACCTGGCACCTGCCTTGCACACCCAAGGACCTGAGTTTGATCTCTGGTACCATATGGTCACCACATCACCAGGTCCTAGTACTGAATTATCTAGTCCATTTGGCTAAATGTCACTTGGACTGGCTCCCTACCCCCAACCCCCACCCAGGACACTGTTTGGAAGGCCCAGATATAAGTCACTTATCACTTGTCACTTGTCTTCCCATTGTTCATCGATTTGCTAAAGTGGGTGCCAGTAACGTCTCCATTCATTGGGAATGAGGTCCATTATTGTAACTGTTTTTGGCATATCAAATACACCACAGGTAGCTTGCCAGGTTCTGTCGTTTGGCAGCACATATACTATATATGGATATAAGTAAATAATATAAATGAAATCTATGCATGAGTCTAAGACCGCACGAAGACAGAAACCAGTGAACTTAAACAGATAAAGAAAAATAATTTAGTTTAAATGAGTAAGAGAGACACAGAGATGATTGAAGAACTAAGCAAAGAGATTTGTGGGACAATATCAAAGGTGTAACATAAGTATAATTGGAGCCCTGAAGGGAAAGAAGAGACAGAATCTTGTTTTAAAAGCTCAAAGAAATAAAGGCCTAAATAACCCCTCACTTTTCAAGTTTAAGAAAACGCAGATATTTGCACATATTCAAAATGCTGAAAAACCAAAGACTACAAGGAAACTTTGAAAGAAATTGGAGAAGAAGGGTTACTTTACACAGAGAAACAGGGTACAGATCATCAGCAATGTCAGGAATTATGAAGAAAGAAGAAACAAAATAGTTCCTAAGCGATGGGGAAAGAAACTGCCAACCCAGGATTCTATAGCCAGTGAAGTTTCCTTCCATTAAAAAGGCAAGACACAAGCATTTCATTAAAAAACAAATTTTAAGAAATTGTCACCAGAAGAGCTGAACGATAAACCATCCTATAGGAAGATAACCAGGTTGAGGTCTTCACCACCTCTTACTTCTTCAGAAAAGAATGAAAAGCATTCTATATGGTAAATACCTGGGTAAACAGATAAGATCATAATTTTGTTTTTCCTCTGAATTTCTCTTAGTATGAATATAATTGTTGGAAGCTAAAATAGCATTGCCTAATGAGATGGGTGATGTATATAAGGCACGGAGTCTCTGAAAACATACAGATGGAAGGGGGCTGGCAAATGGTTCTAAGAGGTGTTTTTTTAATTTTATATCAAGTGGTAAAATAGTAACTCTAAATTGTCTATAGAATGTTACAGATGCACACTGCAATCCCTAGAGAGAAGTAAAAAGAAAAATTTAAACCACTTTGAAAATACAAATCAGTACCGCTGAGAGTCAGAGAGGTTGTCTCATGAAAGTGGAATTTTGAGTCAGTCTCACTCCTGGGTGGACAGTAGGGCAAAGAGTGGTGCCCAGGTAGGATGAACCTGGAAGAAACTAGGTGAGGGTAGGCTTGGCCTGCACTGGCAAGGACAGGGCCTGGGCAGGTGTCAGATTCTGCTGGGCTCTGAAGGTGGAGCCCAGAAGGATCTGTAGCGCAGGAACTTGGGGGTTATAGGAACTCAGGAGGAACTGAGATCTATGGGGGGGTGGGGAGGGAGTGTAATCGCCACATACAGAGCTCAGCATGGAATCTCCTGCCTGCTCTCTCCTTTCCTGTGACATCTGGAGGCCTGTCCAGCCGCTGCACTTGGAGGCTGAGCCAGGCTGGAGACGGGAAGGAGGTAATGGAAGATCTCACTGTGTCAGCCCTCAAGTTGGGGGCGTGGGGAAGCACTGCAGAACACATTTACCTTCAGGTGAGGCTCATGCTGGATCCCCAGATCATTCTACTGCCTTCTTCCATCTCCCAGAGTCCATTTTCCAAGAGTTGCTTTCCAGTTGGGAAGTAATTGAGAAATAATTGCTAATATTTCACAGAGATGGCAGACGCCTCAGCCCCAGCCTCTGGAAACAAATTAGAGCTGAGAAGCGGAGAACAGTTCTGCTTCTCATTAGCAATTGCAAATAAGATTATAGAAAAATCTTCCTGCCAGGAGGATGGTGTCTGCCTGGAAAAAAAAACATCAAGCCACTTCGGGGGCCTATGGAAGCCCGAGAACAGAATTCAGGAACTGGGGTGTGGGGTTGAGTTCTGAGACGACCAAGTCAGAGAATAGCAGCGACTGCCTCTCCCAGCTAGTTCAGTGGAAATTGGCTCTTCTCAGTGGGAGATGCATTTTTGCAGCCAGACAGCCTGGTACCCCCTCCCAGTTCTGAGGTGCATGCTGAGAAATGGGGAGGGGGATTGCAGAAGCAGTGGAAGGGTCCAGGCCTGCGGCAGGCTCCTGGCTGATGAAGCCTTTGCCCTGCTCTACTCCTGAAACAACCGGCAGAGGGTGGGCTTGGGTCTGAAGACCCTCTCTGTGTACATTTATTGATTTCAATCCTCACAAACCCCTTCACAGAGCTGGGAAGGACTCACCCGCAAGCCAGACCCCATAGTCCATGGAGCCATGGGGCCAGCATCACACTGAGAAGCCCGTGTGTGCTCTTGATCACTCCTGTATCCCTTCAAGGCTCCGGGACACCCCCCCCCATGCAAGTGGAAGTACCCAGGATCTCAAAGGCCCTGGGTCTGGGTATAAACCCTGACTCCACTGCGTGGTCAGTCTGGGTGTGAGTGTAGGTTCTAGATTCTAGAACAGGCCCAGATGTGTTCTCAGGAGGGAAGCAGGTGTGGGTAGAAGATTCCAGAACCTGCTGGAAGGTTTCTTTCCTATTCTCTGCAGACCCAACTCTGACACATGACTAAAGGCCCCTCCAAGCATCTTGAAGGCTTCCACTTGGCAGTTTTTCTCTCTTCCCTGGCCACACACCATGGCCCCATTGCTGAGAAGCCTCCTTCTGGTACTCCATTACCCTTCCACACAACACACCTGGGATGCCAGAAGGGCAGCCTCCCTTAGCTACCTGGTTTGGGGAGTGAGATCCCACATTGGCAAGATTTGGGGAAGACCCCAAGTCTGCAGCCTGGCAAGCAAGACTCCTCCCAGTCTTGCGTTTGGGAGAGGCAAACCTTACTTCTCTCCACTTCCCAGGCTCCCTTCACGCCACACACAAGCGTCTTTGTCTGAATCTTTACCAGCCCCAGCCAGGGGCCCGCAGAGGGTAATGAATTCTAAAGGACAAGGACTTTCTGGCCAAGGCTGCCCTAGGGACAGCCATGAAAGAGAGTCCAGAGACCAAGGCACAGGGTCAGGTTACTCAGAGATAATCTGATTCTCTCCAGTGGGGGAGGAGAGGACCCTTGAGTGCTGAAAACTAGAAAGACCTTCACAAAGGCTAAAGAGGAGGCCAGGGGGCAGAGGGCAGGCAGCTGAAACAGGGCGCTGAGGCTCCCCAGGAGTGATCCCTGAACACAAAGCCAGGAGAAAGGCCTGCACAGTGCCAGGAGTGATCGATCCCTGAGCACAGCTGGGTCTGGTCCTAAAAGAAATATTTTTTTAATAAATTAAAATATGGGGTTCCCAGCACTTTCAATAGCACTTGCCAACTAGGTGACTCTGATACCCAGACCTGGAGTCCTATTCACCCACCCACCATCACTGCCCCCCCCCCCAACTTGTTGGGATGATTCCCTAGAAAACATGGGAATCAGCTGAGGGCCCAAACTGGGTCCAGTCTGTGTTTCCTGCAGACTCTATCCCTTTGTCCCCTCTTCATACACAGGGTTAAGGGGCCACCACTCCACCCGGGGACTGGCAAGACCGCTAGGCTATAGCCTGAGAGGATACTGGCCCCCCACCCCCAAGAGGCTCCCTAATTTAATCAGCTTCACAAATCAGCTCGATGAGCCTAATTGATCTTTTTCACTCCTAATATTGTTGCTGTCACTTTCCGAGGCTGTGTCTCCTCCCGACTCCCGTGTGGTGTGCTCAGCCAGCTGGAGAGGGAGCGGGGAGAACAGTGGGGGATGCAGGCACCAGAGCCCTGCCAGCCACGAGGAAGCCCTGAGCACTGCTGCCAGGGGTGACTCCCTGCAGGAAGCCCATGGCAGAGGCTGGGTGTGTAGGGAGGGGGTGCCAGACACATCCCACAGCAGCTGGAAGAGGAGAGCAGCAGAGCTCCTGGTTAACATCCCGTGGGGCCTTGGGCATATCACTTCTGGGTGTCTCTGGGCCTCAGTTTCCTCATCTGTGAAGATCTGTCTGTTGCAAGTGGTTTATGTGAAGTGAGGAAGAAGAGGAAGAGGAGCCTCCCAAGCATTCCCACTCCCCACCCCATCACAGGGGCCATGTCTGGGGAAACTTGGCCCCATGTGAGTCTGCAATGAGTCCCTGCACCCGTGCAGACCTGATGTCTCACCAGCTCCGAAGGGCAGTCGCTAAACTACACCCAGGTCCTATCTGTTCTCCCAGCGTGGGAGATGATCCTTGTACCTTATTTCTCATGGAGCCATGGAGTCCGGCTGGTGTGAGGAACTGCAGAGAAGAGAAAGTCAGTCCTAAATTCTGCTCATCGCCTTCCTCACAGGACAGACTTTCAGGAGGAAACAAATAATGATGTAAAAAGTTTTTTTTAGAGATGAAGGAAAGGAAAGAGAGACAGCCCGAATGATGCATTCACGGGGAGACCATGGAGGGGAAAAGCAGAGTGTGGAGATGTGTTCCCTGGAACAGGAAGCACCCCTGGGCTTAGCAGAGCTGGTTTTGTAGGTTTCCGCCCAGGCTGTCCCCACATGGGGCTTTGTATGCAGATAAGAGTCCATTGCTTGGATGTTGTCAGGGGAAGAGCTGGGAAATTTTGCTGTGCACCTTTAGGCTCTCATCACAGTCCTTTGTTCCTACTGGAGCTCTGGACAACCGGCCAGTGCTAATGCCAGTCGGATTCTCCCAGGGCTTCTGTGTCTGAGCCCAAGAAATGGGCTGGTCCTTAATGATTTGGGCTTCTTTAGGCTGGTGGCAGAACAACTTTTCTGTTGTTGCTTGTTTGTTTGAGGGCACACCCAGCGATGCTCAGGGGTTCCTCCTAGCTTCAAACTCAGGAGCTCAGGGGACCCTAAGAGATGCTGGGATTGAACCCAGATGGGCTGCAGGCAAGGCTGTATTAGTTCTCCGCCCCCAAAACAACTTCTTTAGATCACATCTTGAGGGGCGGGAGTAATAGCAGAGCAGGTAAAGAAGGCTCTTGTCTTGCACAGAGCTGTCCTGGATTCAATCCTTGGTACCATGTCTGGTTCCCAAGAAACACCAGGAGTGAACTCTGAGTACAGAACCAGAAATAAGCCCTGAGCACTGCTGAGTGTGACGCTCCCTCCTCACCCCCCCAAAAAAAAATCATATCTTCATATTATAACTTCCTGGGAATCCATTGCTACCTGATAACTGACACCCCCCCCCCCCCCCCCCACACACACATATAACTCAGGTACCCACCTACTTCACGTCCCTTTCTGCAGTCTTGGATATTCCAGGCACAGTGCATGGTGGCAACCAGAACAGACTAGGATAGACAAATCTTCGAGGGGTGCTCTAGCTGCATGACAGGATGCACCACTCCCGTCCGCCACCCCCAACCCCTCCATCACACACCACCTCTCCTTCTGGGGAGCAGAGAAGCACTCACGGAAGAAACGTGATAATGGCATGTAGCAGCCTGGACTGTGAGTGTTGCGAAATAAGGCACCTCCATGACACGCGGGCACATGCCTGGGGGACTCCCCAGAAAGCAGTGCTAGTACTAGGATGCTGGTGCTCTCTGGCACCCTCGGCAGGAAGAGGCGGGGGAAATGTTCCAGGGGAGAAGAAGGCCATGTGGCCTTGAGTGAAGGCTGAGGCGGAGCGTAAAGGCTGTGGGCAAGGTGCCGGAGCAGGCAGCTGCAAAGCAGAGGCATCCGGGGTCTGACCATGTCCGCGAAACACATTCTGAGCAGCGACCCACAGCTCACTGCGCACAGAGCGGAGCGCACAGGGAGATGGAGACTCAGAGGTGCTGAAGCCAAGCAACGCTCCCACAGTCAAGGCGCACCGTCCGGGTGTCTGCTCTAGTGCTCTGCACGCCTGTGTAGTTTCTTTGATTGAAGCCAACGCAGCTCGTCCTTTCTGTAGGCTGGTTTCCCAGCTAGCTAATGGGTGGGGCTGCAGGCAGAGACGCCGCAGCTCTGAAGAGTTTAGGAGGGTTATCTTTCAGAGCTTTATGATTCCTCGCCCTGCCTAGTTTCCCTAGAGGGGGTGAGAATCTGAGGAGTTTCCTCAGATGTTGAGGTCCCCCTGACTAAAGCAGGGACCCCCATCATGAAGGAAAAAAGACCCCAAGAAGCCTGCTGCTGCAGCAGGCAAGGGAACTGGCTTCTCTAGCTTTGCAATGCAAATGAGGAACTGGAGAGGAAAGTGGCTTGTGCCAATACAGAGAAAGTGTTTGAGGAAAAGGACCATGGAGAAATAGCAAGATCGCCACATAGAAACAAAGCCGGGGAACCAGAGTGCTAACACTTCTGCAGTGATTCCCAGCTGGACCGTCTTGGAGGAATCGCTTTTCCCTAATGGGCTTCAGTTTCTTGCCTGTAAAATGGAACCACCAGAGTTTCCATCTACCGAGTTGCCTTTACCCACTTTGGATAAAACAGATCCTTGGTTCAAATGTCTGATCTGAAGCCAAATGGTTGTTCTTAGTATGAATGCAAGGGCTGGGACTTGCCATTCATTCATGTATGTACAGGTGCCTCAGCAGCACAGGGCACAGGAGATCATGGGAATAAAATCCTTGCCTTGAGGGAACCCCTGGTGGAAGGGGAAATCTCTAGAACCACACTGGAATTCTCTGCATGGAATCTGATTTTAATTTGAATCTATCCAGAGCTGTTGGGTGGGTCTGGCCAGGCTCTCCCAGGAACTGGGGGCAAGTGGACAGCCTGGCCAGCTAAACAAAGGCTTGTTTGAAATGGACTGTGAGTGCACATAAGCGTTTATGCCGAGGCTGTTCCTTGGGCTAAGTTCATTGCTAGGGCCCGTATACCTGGGACATCTCGATTATCCTCTCTCTCTCTCTCTCTCTCCTCTCTTCTCTCTCTCCTCTCTCTCTCTCCCCCTCTCTCTTGTTCTCGCTCTCTCTCACTTTCTCTCTCTGGCTTTGGCTGACATCATTGTCTTCCTGCCTCTTTAAGAACATGCTGCATCCCACCACAGCCCATTGGCCTTTTTTATCCTTTGGACCCACCCGGCCCCCTTGGTGGTGGTTCTGCAGTCCTGACGCAGGGGGCAGCTAACCTGATTGTGTCTGCTGCCCCTGCCTTTGTTTTCCATCTCCCACAGAAGGGTGAGATCACCAAGCATTTGTCTTTCTCTTTCCAAGTCAGTCCTGTGCGGCTTCTCTGGCACCCGCAGCCCCCCCCCCCCTGCCCCCTCCCCTCGGAAGCGGTCACTGGGCAGATTTATGGCGAAGCCAGAGCAGCCGGCTGTGCCGCCAGGAGCAGGCACAACCTGGCAGGCTGTCTGCTCCCTGCGAGCTCAGTGGAGCAGATGGGGATGGTGGCTGGGGCCCTGCGGCTGAGTAGCACCACCCTCCCCACCTCACAGAGGCCCTGAAATGGCCAGAGGCAAGTGGGTGTGGGTTCCTTGCATGGACCCTGGACAGAGGAGATACAGCCTCACCCAGCGTCCTTTTATGGGGTCTGAGCCACGTGGCCACCAGCCGTCATGTCACAGGCTCTCAGCCCCTTAGCCAGCAGGTGGCTAAGGGGCCCCTTAGCCAGGAAGGATCTGGCTGCAGGCAGCCCCCATCTCTCCCAGTCTGAGCTCTCTCCTCACACTTCTGTCCCCTGGCCCTGGCCCATGGTCCATGTCTCCCGCAGTCCGCACAGATCTCTCTGCTCCATGAGTCTTGGGGTCTCTCTGCATTATTCTGGTTTGCACATCTGTTTAGGGACATATGTATACTCCTGTGCTGTGTGCTCTCTCTCTCTCTCTCTCTCTCTCTCTCTCTCTCTCTCTCTCTCTCTCTCTCTCCCCCCCCCCCCCATTTTATGTTTTGGCTGATCTCTGTACTTCTCTCGGCTTTGTGTGTCTGCTCGCCACCTGGAGCAGAGAATGGGATGTGTCTCTTCCAGCCTCAAAGCTCCTGCCTTCTGGTGAAGGGGCTGTCCTTGGAATGAGCCAATCAGCCTGCAAAAGTCACACTCCCACCTTCCTGCCCATCCTCTACAGCCACATCCTCTCCCTGCGCACACACACACACACACACACACACACATGCACACACACATGCACACACATGCACACACACAGCGCACACACATACACACTCACACATGCACTCTTTCTCTCTCTCTCTCTCTCTCACACACACACACACACACACACACACACACACACACACACACACACATGCTTCCCGGCTTTGTGGCCAAAATGCCCCAGCCTGGACTCACTGAGCAGTGGCCTCCCCACACCTCAGTCACTGCCAGCTTTGCTGCCGACCATGGCCCTTCCAACACAGTTCATCCTCCAAGTTGTGTGGCCTGGGGAAAATCATTTAGCCACATCTCCTGGTCCTAACCCCCACTGCCTGCACTAAAACAGACCCTTCTGCAGAAGAGAGCCGAGGCTCAACACAGCCGCATTAGATGAGAAAAATGGATCTCCAGGCAAGACCTCTGCTCTATGCCATGTCAGCCCCATCCCAGGCAATTGGGAGAGTTGCAGTTAACTAGCTCCTTTGAGACACAAGGAGGAGAGTTTTACCCACTAACAGGTTGCTACTCCATGAGATTCAGTGCAGCCATGGCTCAACCATGCATGGAGAGTGGGAACTGCTCTCTGGCTGCCCTGATTCTGTGCCATGCCCAGGGCAGAAGGACGAGGGGAGCAGTTTCATCTGATGGTTTCTGTCGGAGGGAGGCAAAAGACA
Organism: Cryptotis parvus; assembly: GCA_021461705.1. Taxonomy (NCBI): domain Eukaryota; kingdom Metazoa; phylum Chordata; class Mammalia; order Eulipotyphla; family Soricidae; genus Cryptotis; species Cryptotis parvus. The sequence goes on from JAJIBD010002007.1 coordinate 31,999, forward strand.
GCTGTAATAGGCTTCTACATGTTTCTATGTATGCCCACCTGTGCTCCACCAGTCCAGAGGAGGCTTTCTGGGGTGCTCAGGCTTTCCACAAGCTGGATTTCTAGACAAGGAGACCTGGACCACACAGAAGTTGGCAGAGCTGCATAAGACATTGCAGAACACCACACCCTAAAAGAGGTAGATCCCAGCCTCCGGCCAATAGGGGGCGCTCCCCAGCACAGTCTCGTTGGTACTACATGGATTACGCCCCAGAGTGCACACATCTCAGCTGCACCAAGCCCATGAAGGACACGGTTAGTAAGGAGCAAGGTAAATAACTGGCTCCGAACCTCCCAGTCTTCCCTCCAAACTGGAACCAGACAGTCTGCTTCCAGAGTCTGTGCACTTAACCATTGAATACAGAACACAGCCCAGATAGCTGAGCAGAGAATGGGGCCCAGCACACACTGTGTCCACTGCCTGCACTATCATGTTACCCCAGAAATGGCCAGAGGTCCTCATCTATCTTCCTCAATCATCCTACCATGGATTTTTTTAAGTCTAAAACACAATTACCAAGACCATGGATGGTTTTAAATGTATTTATTGCCCAAATCAATGCTTTAACTATTCAAGATAGAGTATAATAACAAAATATACTCTTGCTAAAATACCTATGTTACTTATAAAATTAATGGAGTTTGGGAAACCTAGAGATAGTACAGGAGTTAAGGGGCTTTCCTTGCCAGTCCCTTAATAGCCAGCGGGTCAGTCCCCAGCACCCCATGTGGTCCCTTGAGTACCTCCAGGAGCTCTCACTGAGCACAGAGTCAGAGGTAAGCTCTGAGCATCACCAAGTGTGACTGAACCCCCCACACGCCCCCCAAATAAAGACCATAAAAATAATGGGATTTCATAGCATACAATAAGCAATGTGGGCTGGTGAGGAAGCAGAAGGTGTAAGTTATGGATGATTGTTTTTATTGCATGTTTCTCTGAGGCTACAAGGCTAAATCAGGCATACCCTCTGGAAGAAATCAGCCCAATGTGGATTAAGATGAAGGAAAGAAGTCCCGAGCATGGCTGTCTAGACTATAGAACTACATGGGGCCAGAGTGATAGCACAGCGGTTAGGGTGTTTGCCTTGTAGGCCACCGACCCGGGTTCGATTCCTGGCATCCCATATGGTCCCCCAAGCACTGCCAGGAGTGATTCTGAGTGCAGAGCCAGGAGTAACCTCTGAGCAAAAAAAAAAAAAAAATAGACTATAGAATTACAGATGTGTAGGAAAGAGGTATTGTCTAGTATCTCTGGGGTTGGAAATCAACCACGAAGGGCTTCAGAGAAGTGGTGACCACTGAACAGGAGTTCTGTAAGATGAATAGGATCTCACCAAGCAACTAAATGAAGAGCTTTTCATGGTAGAAGGGAAAGACTGTATGGCTCAGAGTTAGTAAGTTCCATCCATGGTTCAGGGTTACTTGGATGAAGTACAGAGGAAAATCATGGATGATGGGAAAGATCAAACCAAAAGACTTTATCTTTAGTCTCTGAGGTAAGGCCTTCTTTTTAAGAAATAAAAATAAAGAGCCTGGAGTTCACTCCTTTGGGGAAAGTTTTAAATCTCCTATTCATGTTTGGTCTGAGGTCAGAAAACTTGGAAGGCAAGAGTGTGATATATCAACAGTAACTGTCATATTTGTGAAATCTTTTTAATTCCCAACCCAGAGCACTGGGCTTAAGACACAAATTAAATCAGATAGGACCCGTTTAGAGAGAGAGATGACAACCAACAGTGCCTAGCACCAGGCTGGACCACTGAAGTGATACTGAGATCCCCAACATTGGAGGTATAAAAGCAGAAGTAAAAGGACACCTGGCAGAGATATTGACCGGAGCTTCAATCACCCTTTAGGAGCTGGACTAGTCGATTTCTGAGTTCTCTTCCAGCACTCAAAATCCTCAGATACTATTTTGTCTTGCGTTAGAATAAATTCAAGATGTTGCCTTTGGGGGGTGAAATAGTAATCAAAATGTAAATACCATGGGAATAATAGATTTGGCCTAATTATCAGCGATTACTCAGAGTTTGTCATTATTTCCATACAATATATCCCAAAGTTCCAGAAAACAAATCAAAGAAAGTACCACGGCCGATGCCATTAATAGAAGCAAAACACTTCAAGATGAGAATTTAATTTACTGGGTGAATTCTTGAGGCACGTTTTTGTTGATGAATATTTATAAAAGTGGGTTAGGCTGGACCTGGTAATGATTGCGAAAAATTTTAATGCTGTCCCCCTCATTAATTTACTTTTAATGAATGACTTGGTAAAGTGTAACCATTTGTACGTAATGATTTCATTAATGGCTATGGCATATGCAACCGTTTTTCACACGTTTGAATGTCACTTGAATAAAACGATACCTTAAATTATACAGTATAATAAAATATGTTTGTTGAAATGTGACAAGCTTCTGCCTCTGTACTCAGGCTCCAAGAATTCCCTTTGTCTTCGGAATAGCAAGAGTTGAGAACAGAGCTGGAGTGATGGATTTATTCTTCCATGGCTGAGGTTTCTCTCAAATCTAGTCTCTTAGTTTTGGGACCCAGTATTCCCTACTCAGCCAGAGAGCCAAATCCGACACTCACAGCTTGGACCCTCACTCCTCTCGCCACAACCTCTATAGTTCCCCAAGCAGTGGTTCAATTATCCCAGAGGAGGGGGTCTGTGGACTGGACCAGGCCTTGAATGGGACATCCATGGGTAGAGCCATCCTTGGGCATCCAAGGGCAGAGCCCAAGTGAGTGGGGCCACTCTAGTGAGAGGGGGCACTGCGGTTCATGGGCGGGGCCAAAGGTGGGTGGGGCCGGTTGTGGGCGTGGTTGGTGGTGTCTGGTGAGGGAGGTGTCTGGACCTGATGAGGGATGAAACACGCAGAAAACTTGTCAAACTATCTGGTTCTCCCCTGCTTCCTTTAAGGACTTGACAGTGTTAGTGCTAAGAGGTGCCTTGCCCATACAGGCTATAAAGCCTTGCCGAAACTTTGGAACTGGAGAAAACAGAATGGCCATCGCTGGCTTACAATGGACCCTCTTGATTATTCCTTAGCCAGAACTGTGTGGGTTCCAAAAAGGGCTTACCCACTTTGTGACGTCTTTTATATTTATTCGTTAATTGTTTCATGTAGGTCCTATATTGCTAGTGCTGACTCTTGAGTCTCCACCCCTGGAACATTAACAGGTGATCAGAAAATATTTCTTGGGCTACACAGAAGACAGCAAAGATGAGAAAGGAGGAGAGGGAAGGTGGGGACCGTGGGGAGGGGAAAGGAGAAGAAAGGAAAAGAAAGGAAAGGAGGCTGGGGTGGGGAGAAGGGAGAGAGAAAGGCTGATTGAATTAGATCTGAAACACAAAGTAAAACAGTCACTGGCCAAAAATGAGATGTTTGGAGTCAACAGTTCCCCAGAGCAGCCACTTCCTGTCCTGCACCCACCTCACTGGCAGGGTCTGTGTTGCTACTCCAGATCTCATCACCCCTGTCCTCGCCCCTGCCACCCTGAGGCTGTGAATCATCCCCTGTGGCAAAAGAGGTCCTGGAATGGAAATGAATGTGATGTTTGGCAAACAGTGAGCACAATCTTTCTTCTGAATGGTGGTTGTCAAATCTCTCTCTCATCTCCTCAAATTCTCATGGGCCCCATGGATCTCCCAGGACTTGTTCATTATTCCCCTTTTTCCCCCAGAGGAAAAGAACTTAGTGGAATTAAATCCTGGCTCAAGGTCAAGGAGCCAGGAAATGGCTGAGCTAAGGAGACTTCAACCCTGGGTCCTGGATTATGCGGTTGAACGGCTTTTAATGTTTCTCGGCCACTTAATAGGCTACCTTTCCCAAGGGACTTTGCATTCTAAATAAGAATTTAGGGAAGAGGGAAATGTGGACTCCAAGTGAATGAATCGTGGATAACAAAATGTCCAATACAAAAAGCAGATGCACAAGTCTCACTGGCCTTGGGCCAGCTCACAGACGCAGTGGCCCCATGATTTTCCATACCCACGCTTGGAGTTCAAACAGAGCTGAGTTCAAATCTAGCCCATCCTGTTTACTAGCCCAATGAACTGGAGGCAGCAGGTTCCATTTTCTAGGTCTGTTTCCCAGTCTGTGAACTGGAAATGTTAATTACACCTCAGAAGGTTCATGGGAGACTGGCTTGCGTAGACATGGGCAGGGAGCAAGAACAAGAGGCACTCTAGGGAGCCAGCCCCCACCCCACACCCAGCTCCTGTTTGACTCAGGTATGAATTGGGATACTGAGCTAAAACCACACACACGCACACACACACATATACACACACTCACAAACACTCACACACACTAACACACACATGCTTTCACACACCACTCACACATGTTCTCATACACACACTCACACACATTTACAAACATGCCCTCACACACACACTCACACATGCCCTCTGCAGGAATAGGGGAGATAATGAGATGGGGAGCCCCTCTTTGCTCAACGCTGGACTGAGCTCACCTACCCTCCTGCTAATTACTCAGCCCTTAGGATCAAAGCTGGCTAGGAAGGGCCCCATACCTACAGCTTCTCCACAGCCCCTCCTGCCTCTGAGTCTTCCCCCCCACCTCCTCGGAAAAGATTTATGGAAAGATTAAGGGGCCTTTTTTTTTCAATATCTATTAATATTCATGGCAGTCTTCACAGCCATCTGCTTTTAACGATTTTGTTTGCAAAGACCTGAGATTAAAATATGGCCTGCTAGTGCTCTGAAGCATCTGAACTGAAGGCGATAAAACAAAGGCCTTTTCAGGAGCTCCGGGCTAGCCTGTCACTCTACCTGCAGCAGGAGAGTAATGGCTAGTGGGAGGGAGGGCGGGTGCCTGGAGCCGGCTGAGCCGATCCCGGGTCAGCATGGCTCCTTCCCGCCCAGTAGGTTAATGGGGAGGGAGAGAGAGGAGCAAGGCACCCTCCTTCACGACACCTATTGCAGAAGCTCTGGGATAACAGAGGCTTAGCTAAAGCAGGAAGAAGTTTCTGGCACCTTCCATCACAGGGGCAACTGGACTTCGAGAACCCCAAACCCGGGTCCTCACCCTGGAGATGTCCAGGATCCTGAGCAGTGAGTCCCTGACCACACCCACCCAGCCCTGACTCACCTCCTTCCTGCTTTAGTGTGTGCCTCTGACCCTGGGGTCTCTCTGTGCCCCCACTCTCTGACCTTCTGCTTTGGGGAGTCCCCCTATGTGTTTCTCCGGTAGCTCCAGGGCCCTGTAGAACTACACTGATACCCTTCTCAACCTCATTTAGGTACGGAGTTGTCAGAGAGGGTGCAGAGGAACCGTGGGGACAAAAGAACATGCATCCCATGCAAGCATGACTGGTGTCTGTCCCCTGGGTTCCCTGGAGGTCTGGTGTTGGGAGTGAGCAGGACACGTGCCTTCCCCAACTCAAGCTGAGATCCCTGGACTTCCTGTGTGGCACAGACAGGCTTTTGTTCCTTTTGTTTTGAAAGGATGTGCTGCTCCCCACAATATTGCTGTGGATCCTAGAACCATATTGCTAACAGGGCCTGGAATAATGTTGCATAGCTGGAGAGATGGAGGCCAGAGCCAGCGATCCTGATCTCCACCCCAACCCACCCTGCTCAGCCTGGAGGCATCCCCTCCACTGCTCAAGGGAGCTCTCCTCACTCAGGGCATAGTTCAAAGGTCAAGGGCACTTGCTTCACACCAGGAGTTGAATCCCTGGTTGTACAAGTCCCACCCTAGCACTGTCAGTGTACCTCCAAACAACAAAACAGAACAAATATTTTTGTACTATCAATATGAAAAAAGTACTATAAGTTGTACTATTTTTTGTACTATATGTACAAAATAAAGTACTATCAGTTGTGCTATTTTTTGTATTATCAGTACAAAAAAAACATTTTTTGTATCATCAGTACAAAAAAAAAACATTTTTGTATATTGAGAGTACAATTTTTGTACTATCAGTACAAAAAATCAACAGTTCTATCTCTCCTGGCCCCAAACTAAAAAATGTAAAACTTAGAGCAGAGAGGAAAACTTGAGCCTTTATTCAAGCCAGTTCTGCCACTGGTCACCTTTCTAACCATCCACTGCCACTTACCACGGAGCCAAGAGTCACCACAGAGAAATGAAATGACAGTGGATTTATACGTGAGGTTGCGAATGAGTCGTGTGTGTGAGAGAGAGAGAGAGAGAGAGAGAGAGAGAGAGAGAGAGAGAGAGAGAGAGAGAGAGAGAAAGGGAGGGAGAAGGAAAGGGAGGCTGATGCATGCATTCAAGTGTGCCAATGAGGCCATCACTTCGGGGAGTGCCTGTGAGTGTGGAGGCAGTGGGCCCCTCTCCTTCTCCTCCTAGCTTCCTGCTCTGGCCTTCTGGGCAGCACCCCTGGCCATCATCCATTCCGAAGGGCAGCCCACTAAGTTGTCACCTTTCAGCACCCCAGTACTACAGGAAACCCCACCCCGAGCAATGACAGAAACAAGGTCTATAGCCACAAGATCTTGTCCTTCCAGAATCATCTCTCATTTGTGCCTCTCCCACCCCTGTACTACCTCTCAGTCACGCCCAGATGAGCTTCATGGACGCCCACCCTGTGTTGAGATGTTTTCCTGTGTCTCTCATGGGTACCTGCCCTGTGCTGAGAAGTATTTTTCCTTCTTCTCTTCCAGCTTTCAAGGCTCCAAACTCACATGTCAACTCCTCCCTGCAGGCTTCCCCTAAAGACCAGCACCCCTTGGCCAGGTCACCTACCTTCTCTACCCACTCTGTAGCCTTTTGGGAGCATTTAAGTGGACATCCTTGGTTAGCGCTCACTGTTCGAGTCCAGGAAGTACAGTTAATGTTCCTTTTCCACAGCAGAGCACAGAGAGGCTGCAAGACAGGCCTAAGACCACACAGCACTATGCAATAGAACTGAGCCCCTGTTCTGTGTGTTCCCACTACACACCACACTGTTCTGTGAACCCATGTCACACACATGTCTGAGTGAGGCAACACAAGTGAGCACTGTGGCCCTCTAACTGCCTTCCCAGCACCCTGCAAGGGAGGTCAAGTCATGCAGCCTCTGTGCCAGCCCCCAACAGGGATCCTGCCTCAACACAGGGCCTGGAAGGCTCTGAACGGTGACATCAAAGCAGGACAAAGACTGCATGTGCGGGTGACATCATAATGTCAGGGGCGATCTGGGCAGAATCTGTGCAGGTGTCTGAATGAGGCTAGGCAGGGGTGTGGGTGAAAGGTGAGGCCATCTGTGGGGACAGATGCAGTGGGGGTGGCAGTATGTGGAGGGACAAGGCTATCTGTGCCGCATTGTGCCTTGAAGCAGCGCAGAGAGAAGATTTAGGAGAGCAGGCGGCATCTGGGAGGGCCGAGGTGTGCGAGGGTCAAGGGGGTAGGAGAGTTTGGGCACCCAGACAGGCTGGGGTGCCCATCTGGAAAGGCTGGGGCTATAACTATGAGAGTGTGGGAGTGTAAATGAGAGAACTTGGGGTGTGTATACGGGAGGGTGTTGGCTGTCTGGGAGGGTTGGAGTGTGTAATGGGATGGTGTGGGATTTGTGTCTGGGTGTGAGGTGTGTATAGGAGAAATTGTGGAGTGTGTATACAGGTGTGTGTGCGTGTGTATATGAGAGAATGTGGGGTGTGTGTATGGGTGGGTGTGTCTGGGAGGGTTGGGGTATGTGTCTGGGGAAGGTAAGGTTTGTATCTGGATGGGTGAGTGCTGGGGGCAGTGTGGATGTCAGAACGTGTAGAGAAGTTCTAGGGAACCATACACCCACGTCCTCAGATTCTGGCCGGGGGTGTGGGTGGGGATGTGGGGAGACTCGGCTACATGAATAGTCAAAGCCCATAAAACATGCTGCTTCGTCATTGATATTTTTACAAAGTTGTCACAGAGAAATATCATTTTTCTTCCTCTTTTATTTCATTTTCTTTGGGATATAGTAATTAACAAAAGCCGTTAGATGCCAACAAAACTGTTTCTTTTGAAGTTTCTACATGGCTGTCACCCAGGAGATAAAGGCAGATTATTCAATCTTGACGTTATAATTGTGGATGCCAGATAAAAGCCTGGATTAGACACTTCGCAGCCCTGCTCAGAAGGGAGGGGCAGCAGGAGAATTAGCCCCTCAGGTTGGAAGGCAGGGGGACCAGGGAGAGGGTACGGGAAGGGAGGGGCTAGCTGGCCACATTCTTTAGCTGGACACACTCTGAGCTTCTGACTGTCAGATGTGGAAGGTATGTCCACACTCTGCTGGAACCATCTAGAAGCTCCAAACTAGTGAGCTCACTGTCTAAGACCATGCTCCCCACTCCCACAGTAGCTCAGCCTAGTCCCTGGCAGGACCAGGCTGCTCCTAAGCCCAGGCCCATAGTCTGCTCCTAGAGATAGGGACACTGGCACCAGGTGTGGTCTATGGCAGCAATGGGCCAAGTCCAGGACTAAGCCTGGGGTCACTCAGATGCACTGTAGCTTTCAAGTGTGGAGGAAGTCCTAGGCCTCTGCAGGCACCCCGGGTCCTGTGCCTGGGAGCAGGAGAGTAATGCCACTAGGGGAAGCTTGGCAGGTCAGAAGAGTCCCAAGCTTGAAGATGCAGAGTCAGCTTTGCCACTGCAGGGTGAACCAGGACTTTGTTGCCCTGGACAGAGTGTCCAGGCATCAGTCTAGAGCACTGAAAATGCAAGGACTGAGATGGCCATTGCCCCCAGCCAGGCTGAGCCATATCAAAACAGGTGTGCATCCCCCTTGCTCATGAACCAATCACTGCTGAGCTCATCAGTGACTGGAGCCTACAAACGACTCTAGCAATTTCACAGGATATTTTGATGTGAGTGCCAGCGACACAGTGGGCAGCAGGAGTGGTGATAAAGGGGCTGCAGTGGCCTGGACGTTCCAGAACCCCTGGGAGTTACAGAGAGAAGAGGCAGTACCAGAGAGGGCTTCTGAGGGGAGAAAAGACGGGGCTACAGCCTGGCATCACCCTGCCCTACCTCTCACCTTCCATGTGCTCCCAGAGCCTCCAAAACTCAACCCAAGCCCCGGGTTCCCCAAGGGCCAGCCACACAGACTGAGCAGAAAATGGGAAGCATGAACAGGGTTGCTGAGGGCACCCTTGCCAAAATTTTAGAATCCTGAACTAGGATTCTAAATCCTGAACCTGAAAAGAGTTCAGCTTTTTGCTGAAAAGGGCAACAGTGTGCCAACTTTCCCAAAGGGTTTCATGCATCCCTGGGTGATAAGGGTGCTCTTGGCAGAAGGAGTCTGTAATTCTCTGGTTTCCCACTAGCCCACCAGCTCTTAGTCATTTCTCTTTGCTCACGGTCCCAGGACCTACGTGAACTTACAACCTCTGGGCTAAATCACTGTACCCATTTTATAAACAGACAAGTTGAGCTCTGGCCAAGGAGAAGTGACTTACTCAAAGTTAGGCAATGGGTCAAGGGCCAAGGCAAAAAACCAGAACTCAGCTGACCTAGGTTATGACTCTTAATGGTGAACTGGATTTGCAAAGAGGGGGGAAATCTTTCCAAAGCATTTCTGCCTGTTGTTGGGGAAAACAAGTGACGGCCAGCCATGGTGCAGGAGCATCTGGTGTACCAGCCAGCAAGGCAGGGAGAAAGATGGCAGAGTAAAGCAGGTAGTGATGACCGGGGCAGGACCCAGGTGGCCAGGCTGCTCAGAGCCTGGTCCTTCCACTCAGTCTATACATGACCATCGCAAAGCCCCCTCTCATGCACTGACCACAGAACATGGAAGAAGATTCCCTCCTGGAGCTTCCCTTGTGCTGAGCTGGGAGCTCTGGGTCATGGGCACAGTGGGAGGAAGCTAGATGATGGCATGAGGGTCCTTAAAAAGGAAGGTCGAGGCGGAGACCCTGGGAGCCATAAATCTGCAGGCGCGGCTCTCTCAGAAAGGGTTTTAATTAATTGTTTTTATACGACATAAGAGCAACTCATTACTGAACAGCTTTGATTTGTGACACCTGCATTATAGATGATTTTTAAATTAACATTTCCCCAATAAAAGGTGTCAGTAGAGAGCTGAAGGCGCCCAGAGAAGTATAAAAAGGATAATAATACGGAAATACAAATAAACACCAGCCCAGCTTAACAAAGGGGGCTGCTTAATCAATTTTACAATTAATTAGGGCTGCCTGGGGAGCAGGGGCCCTGGGAGGCAGTTTGGGGTGCTGGGTAAAGGTTTGGTCTTGGTGCTCAGAGCAGGGAGAGCAGAGAGGCCTGAGCGACCTTGTGAATGCGGAACGAGGCTTTTCGACAGCTTCCTCTTAAAGTCAAGGAGACAGGCCAGTCAGTGGTGAGGAAGAGTAGGTCCCCACTGCCCCCCAATACATGACATGCAATGACAAATGTCATACTACTTCATTAGCTCAGGAAGTAGCAAGCTCTGTTTGTGTCAAGCAGAGCCATGAGGCTGACAAGGACATGGAGCATCCAAGATGTTGAGGGATCCACCTGTCCACTGGAGGAGCAGAGACCAAGCAATGGAGAGAGCTGGGGGAGTGGGCAGGGGCCAAACTGTAGGGCCTTGGGGAAACTGGGCACCACCTCGGAGCTCTGAAGTGTGGTGGGCCAAAGAGATACAAAATGGGGTTTCTGTTTTAGACGGGTTCGTGTGGGTGCTCTTTTGTCAGGGTAGAAAGAGAAGGCAAGGCTTGTTCTCCTCAGACAAGACTGGCAGATGGGCTGAGTTCTGAAGGGGACAGCCCAGCCCGACTAGAAAAAGTAAATCCAAGGAAACTTCAAAGCTGGAGCCCAGACTTCTGGCTGAGACCTCCGGAAGATCTCAGATCGGTCGGAGGATCAGCTTCCCGCTCCTGCCCCACCAAACAAAGTCCTGGAAGCTGCTCCCACACCCAGAGCCGCCTCTGTGCCTCTGCCAGACCCCAACTAAGAGCCACGGAGAACTTAATCTGCCAAAACTCCAAGTCCACAAATCTTAGTGACTGAAAACTCCATGCCCTCTCAGAGTCAGGGTGGGCTACCTCCCTTAGGTCTGAAGACCCGGCAGCCACAGCCAGTTAAATATTTAGCTGCTCAGTGAACTGCCCAGTTAAATATTCTGGATTTTCTGGAGAGACATGTCCAAACTCTGTAACACTGACATCCCAGTCATAGCACACCAGACTGGATGGAATATGACACAGAAGCCAAGCAGTGTGGACTAGCGACATTAACATGGAAGGCTTCACTTACAACGACAGCTTAGTAAACCCTCAGACTAGGACTTAATGTCCCCATGGTGAGATACAACAATTTCCACAAATTTTCTTCTACAGAAATTTTTTTTATCATTTTGTTAGCCATTTACCAGTAACAAACAATACAAAATAAATAATAGCGTGCCTGCTATGGGGGGCAGGCTTGAGGGAAGGGAAAATGGGGACAATGGTGGAGGGAAAGTGACAGTGGTGGTGGGATTGGTGTTGGAACACTGAATGCCTGTAACAAATCATCATGAACAACTTTGTAAAGCCAGTGTTTCAGATAAAAGTGGGAGGGGGAAAAAGCTGAAGCTCAGAAGCCCAGGTCCTGGGGATACCGCTGGAGTGAGGAAAAGGGAGCTGGATAACCCCAGCCCAGGAGAAGCTGGACAAGCAGCTATACACAGTCTACAAATGGGGTCTCTGTCCTGAGGGTCTTACCTGCTGGTGACAGCCAGGATGAGAAAGACGCACAGAGGTGAATGAGGGGGTCTCAGAAAGCCTGGGGAGAGCAAACACCACAGGACCCAGGTGGGCACTGTGTGGACTGGGCAGAAGTCCACACAGTGGATTTAACCTTGAAGGATGATGAAGTCACAGAAATGCAGGTCAGGGATCTGCTTGGCCAGTACAAAGGTCCTAAGGCAGGCATGGGAGGAGGGACACTGGCTGCTCTTGGGTATCATGAATTTTGCTGTTCTCTGCGTTTGCTTTGCGTTCCCACTCGCTAACCAATAGGCCTGGACTTCATTGGGAGATCTCTGGAGCCTTCCAGATAGTTGACCAATAGGCAGGGGCATAACTGGGAGGCCCCCTCAAGCCTCTCAGGTCTGTTGACTAATGCAGTTAATATCACTGGCAGGTGGCTCTAACTTTCCACTGCTTGGCCGAGAACCCCTGTGTAATGGAAAGTCAGTGCTTACATCTGTGTCCTCCCTCTCTGCACCATGTAATGACCCACCCAGCTCCATCCTCTGCCCAGGCCTGTCTTGGAGAAGCCTAGAGATCCTGGGCTCAGGCATCTCATACCATGTCCCTTCGGTTCCTCTCAAAGTTTGCTTCCATATCCCAATCTTAACAAAAGATGCCACCGTCTACCAAGTCACTCAAAGCAGAAGTCCAGGAATGTCCCCAGGTCCCCTGTTCCTCGCCCCACACCCGAGTCCTGTTGCTTCCCTTCCTTCTACCTCTGAACCCGTGTTCCTCTACCCAAGGCAAACTGACCTGACGCAGCTGGTTGAACCAATTCATTCCACCTGACCCAGCCATCCTCCTGTCTCACCTGAACACCCTCTCATGACCCCCTGCACACTCTGCTGGTGGCAGTATTCCCAGGGCACAGGCTGAGCCACAGGTCAGAGCACTCAAACCCCAGCTAGCCTGCTTCTGTGCTAGCCACACTGGGCAACTTGCCCTGACTTGAGTTCTGAGTTTTGGGGGGTAGGCCCAAAAAGAATAACCAGCAGTTGCTATCAAATCATCCTTGTGAACTATGCTGACCAACGACTAAAGCCGAGTAATGAGTAAATCCAGGAAGATTCTCTTCCGGAACTGCTATGAGCGCAGTTCCCTGAGCCCCAAGCCTCAAGCGGAGGGGCGAACTCACCACAACACACCCTCAGCCTCCCCCCACAGCGCTCCTGGTCACGTCTCCTATTTGCAGCTGTCACTTGCTAATTATTACAGTGTGCCCTTGTCCGATTCAAAGTCACCTCCTGCACAGCTGCAGGAGCCTGGCAGAGGGCTGGCAATGTCCTCTTTCGGGTACCAACCTCCTCAGAATTCTTCGTGGGCAGGAGCCAGATGCCCAGAGTAGGTGCTGCCAGCAGGGTCCAGAGGCACGGGGAGACACCAGCCCCCTCATCCTGCTGTGATGCTGTAACCCGTTCCCTTTGGCTCCCTGGAAAGTGCTGCTGCTCCTCAAGCCAGGCCAGACTGAGGAGACGTGCAGCACCGGGCCCACCCAGCAAACACTCTTCTCTTTCCATCTACAAGTGAACCCGGGGCAGCAGCTTCAGTGATGGCGACTACCACAGCCAGGGGTGGAGGCGGTGCTGGAACCACCCAAGTTCATTCTCCACAGACCAGCCATGGCGCTGCATCCAGGTCTCTGCTCCTGACCTGGGTCTGCCCACCACCAGCCTGGCCCATTCCTGCCACTGCAAATTTGGAACTGGTCTGGGAGTTAACAACTACTTTTGCATCTGCTAAATGGCAGAAAACAGGAAAAGAGTCCCACTCGGGAACAGGGAAGCCTAAATGCCAGAGCCCCTCATAGAGCCCTGTTGGGCAGAACCTGCATGTCTACAATTCGTCGTGCTCGAGAAAGGCAGGATGCAGTCTCGTGAGACTGAACACAGCAAACATGTTTGACCCATATCAAACAGACTTCCTAGGCTCCCTTGCTGCTCAGCGGGGCAGTGTTCTGCACCTGCACCCCTGCCCCAGAACTGGGGTGCAAGTGATGGGAGAGATCAGAACCCCCCTCCCTTGGTGCTCTCTTTTTACGTCTGGCTAGAGCCTGCAAGGCAGCTCCCAGGCTCAGCATTTGAGGACACGACAGCACTTAGAGGGGAGTGGGGCAAAGGCATGGGGACCACTGGTTTTTAAACACTAGGAGTCTCGGGGCCGCAGGCCCACACGGGTCATTCACTGTTCAACAGTGAAGTGAGAAAGGCAGAAGTGGCTTTTCCTGCAGCCCAACCTCACAGTGCCCACCACAGAGGGTCATCACTCACGGACACTCACCAGAGAACCTTGCCCCTAGACCCCAGGTTGGCCCATTGTGGCTATTGTTCCGCTGTATTATCAACAAGATGAGGGGCCTCCTCCTGGCATAAGCAAGACCTTGGAGTCCGGCTAAGACAAGTGCTACTGGTATAGTCCCTCCATTCTAAAGAAGAGAGGGCCACTGACTCAAAGGCCCAAAGAGAGATACTAGCTCAGTACAAAGCAACCAGAGTCAGACTCTTTAACCAGATTCCAGGGGACCAGCACCAGAATGCCAGGGGTCAGCCTCCCAACCCAGAGCCCCCTCTCACGATGTGCACACAGCAGCAATCTGTCCTCTCCTCTACCTTCCATACCCTCTACTGGTGGCTGGTGATCAAAGCGCTCCCCTGCTCTGAGTCTGTCTTCTCAGTTCTGTCCACTTACAAGCCCTGGCCCTTTCCCAGACAAAAAGTAATTTGGTTTCTACTTTTGAACCACTCAAAGTGGTTAATGCGGCCACCATGCCCTGGAACAGTCAGCTCAGACTCAGAAGTGTGTGTGTGGGGGGGGACATGTTTCACACCCATAGCTACCAGCAGGCACCAGGCACTCACTTAGCCAGGACAACAACCTCTGTAGGTATCCAAGGAGCCATGTGGCTAAGGGTCAAGACTCAGGGCTAGAATGCTGAGTCCTGCCACACTTATTTTTTATGATTCTGGACAAGTTTAGAACATCCATTTCCTTGTCTGTGCAAGAGGAAGTATGATAAAGACATCTGCCACAGAAGGTGGTCAAGAGAAGTGTGCTAACAATTGTCGAGGGCACTAATGCCAACCTAGAACTGAGCATTAAATATAGGCAAAAGATACACATGACAACCCTTTAATGTATGTTCTGTAATCCATAGTCTGGAAGGGAAGGAAAAGAGAAAGAGAAAAAGGGAAAGAAATAAAGAACCTGCCATGGAGCAGGGCTGGGGGGGGGGGGAGGAACGGGGACGTTGGTGGTGGGAGATGGGCACTGGTGGCGGGATGGGTGTTGGAACACTGTATGACCAAAACCCAAATATGAACTTTTTTAATTGTATATCTTTGTAATTGTAAAAATAAAAAATTTTAAAAAAGAAGGTGGTCAAGAGGGTGAAGTGAGTTCATCCATGGGCAGCACTTAGAACAGCACCTCCACAGCGAGGGCAGGATGGGGTCAGCGTATTAACATCTCTCAAACAGGAAGGCAGGAAAGAGACCAGGCTCCTGCCCTTTGCTCAATGTCTCCTAAACACAATGACGGGTGATGGAGGTACCTCTCTCTTCAGTACCAATGTACTGGCTGCCACCAGGGAGAACCTAGTCATCTCTCCCAGGCTCTGTGTTCACAACCCTTAGCCATAAGGGGTTGATATCAGCATAAGGTTGATATTCCAATAGGAATAGTTTGTTGTCCAGATTCATATCCTTGAGACTTAATTCCTCTCACTGCAGTTCCGTAGCCAACTAGCTGCTGATTCCTTCCCATTTAGAGTTCAGTATGTTGCGGGGGCAAGGGGAGTAGGAGGATAAGGGGGCGCCCAGTAGTAAGGCACACCAGGATTCCCACCAAGAGAAGGAAGAAGAGAGCGATGTGGGTGATGGGGGATGGCTTTGTAAAGAGAGGAAGGGCCATGCCTTCTTGGGAAAAGTACAACAGATTTGGGGTAAAGTTGGGACATGGCCGACATGGCCAAGGGCTTAGTTAAACCTCCCCACCTCCAAATTGGGCTGTCCAAACATATGCTACATGGCAGAGTCCTGGACAGAAGGAAGGTCCGAAGCCCTTGGTGCTTGTCCTGTCACTGCCTCCCTGTTTCTGTGGGACCTTGAACATGAGGCCCTGTCCCCTCCCAGATGTAACTGTCCAGAGGACTCTAAGCATTCTCTGCCTCTGGTCCCACTCCAGAGCTTTTCTACTTTATTCTTGGGGCAAACCCTACACACAGGCCAACCTAAGACTTCCATCCTAACCTGAGACTTTGGTGTTTCAGCCCCGCCCCAATTTATTGTATGCTTAAGCCTCACAGAAAATAAATAAATAAATAAAACTATTATCCTCAAAACCCCAGTAGGTCTCTTAATGACTACTCCACTAATTAGTAGCAGCTGTTAATGAAGTGTGCAGGTACAAGCCTAGCCCTCGTCAATTAATCCATATATGCTCCTGGGCTGCAGTAATATTTAAAGGGGGAAATCAATACCCAGCAGCTGGGCCTGAGGAAGGCAGTCTGGGTGGGCAGGAGAGGTGTCGCCTTTCAAGGAATTTGAAACCAAAATAGCTTATGCCTGAAGCAGGGTGCTGGGGTGCACAGAAACCAGAACAGCCCTTAAGGGGCCAGGACACAGCAAACCAGACCCGCCTGCAGGAGAGAGACAGGAGGGCCAGTGGGAAGGTGACAAGCACGTGCTCCCTCTGCAGGCGGCAGGATGTCACCCTCTGTAATCATTTCACAAGACCCTAATATTCTTGTGGGTCTGGCGTAGGTCAGAGTCCTTTACTACCAGTTCCTGGCATATGTTAAGATCCAGACTCCAAGTCTTGTCTGAGGCTGCAAAGTCAGCAAAACTTAGGGCACTTTTCCTGGCTATGGCCGGTGTGTATCTCATTGTATCCTTGCACAGGCCCTTTGATTTGAAAACTATATGTCCCCCTTCCACAACACCCCTTTTGACAGTAATCATTTCTCCCACTTCCCTCTGCTGATGGTACCGTGAAGGCTGTGGGCAGCACACACAACTGACTGTGGTACCCACTGAGGGACTCACACATGCTGGCTGGGGGTTGGATTCTGCACTCTTTTAGTCTGTTTGCCAGAAGTGCAGTGAGTTCTGTGTGGTACCAGGGATCAAGCAGCAGAGCTGCTACCAAGGTGGCACTTGGAGCCTGCCCATGGTACCCAGGTTTGCACTCATGGTCTCACACTTGCCAGGCAGGCACGTCAGTCATTGACCCACCACCTAGCCCGCTGTGCCCCCCTTCTGATGTTGGAAGCACTGCAGTATGGAGAAGATAAAACTCTGCCCAGGGGCCGAAGTAGTAGTCCAGCGGGTAGGGCATTTGCCTTGCACACAGCTGGCCTGTGCGGGCCCGGTTCGATCCCGGCATCCCATATGATCCCCGAGCACCGCCAGGAGTGGTTCCTGAGTGTAGAGCCAGGAGAAACCCCTGAGCATTGCTGGGTGTGACCCAAAAAAGCAAAAATAAAGGAATGAATGAATGAGTAAATAAATAAATAAATAAATAAATAAATAAATAAATAAAACTCTGCCCAAACAGACCTGGTCAGGCTGGCACTCAAACCTCAACAGGCTCCAAAGCAGACCAAGACTTTGGGCAACAAAAGAGATCCCAACTCCATCACACGACTTACAGCATCTATAGCCCTGACTCCTGCCTTGGTGTCTTTTCACTGCTATAACAAAGCAACAAAGACTTTCTGGATTAACACAACCCTAAGTCTATTATCTTATAGTTCCAGAATTATTTTTGTTTGTTTTATTTTGGGCCACACTTTGCAGTGCTCAGGGCTTACTCCTGACTCTGTGCTCAGGGATCACTCCTGGTGGGCTTGAGAAACCATTTGCAGTGACAGATATTGAACCTGGGTCAGCCATGTGCAAGACAAGTACCTTACCTGCTGCCTTATCCCTCAGACCCCAGTTCAGAGTTCAAAAGTCAGAAAAGAGCTAAACTCCCATTACTGGGAGATTGCATTTCTTCTGAAGACTCTCAGATGAGTCTGTGTCCCGGCTTTATCAGCATCTAGGAGTTGCCTGTGCCCCTTGGCTTGTGGCCCCTCCCTTCATCTCCCCAAACCAGTTATTATGTCACTCCATACTCTGCTTCCCTCTCGTCTCCCCTCCTGACCTTTTCCTTCTGCTATCTTCTGATCAAGATGCTTTGGCCCACTCAGGTGATCAGAATAATCTCAAAAGTCTTCATTGAATCACATTTGCAGGTCCTTTTGATCTGAAATAAAGAGCCTAGGGACTAAAACATAGACATCTTGGGGAGGGGATGTGGAGAGGGACATTCATGTCCCTACACACTTCCCTTTTCTATCTCTTCCTTCAACTTTGCACCTCCACATTCTGATCTCTCTGTCAGTCACCAGCCAGAAATACAAGAGCATCCCCACCACTCAAACGGGAATAGAACGATTAGAAAGAACAGCGACACTCCAGAGAAACCAAACTGGGGTCACAGCAGCACCCTAGACATCAACAAAGCTCATGAGGATCTCCTAAGAACCCCCAGTCTGCCCACCCGGACCCATGCAGGTCAGCAGTCTGCCTGTCCTTCAGGTTTCCAAGATTCCTTGCCAAAGAAATGTCTGTGGTTGGCCACAGAGCCTTGCACATGGCAACTGTCAGAGAAATGTCTGTGCCAGGGCTCCTTCCTCTACCCAGGGGTCCCAGAAAAGGTCTGGGGCAGGTGAGGTGTTGCATAAACTGCCACGACACAACAACCCATCTCGGGCCTAAAACCAGCTCTGTGCTGATTCCAGTTTGGGTGATAGTTAAAATGGTATTCAAATGCATGGCATTGATGTAGAAAGTTACCACACACTTTCACTACCAAATTACCCATGATTTCCCACTGCCCCATTCATACGTCACCTCCCATCCTCTCCCATTGTTGACTGACAGCTAGAGTTTTGGTACATTCTGTTCCTTCCCTTAGCACCACCCAGGTGCTTGAGAACCCCACCTATATCCCCATGTTACTTCCAGTCAACTTGTCTGCACCCACAATCTGTACACTTGGGTGCATATTCTAGAGATTCATCGTGGAGTGACAGTTCCTATATCCTTGACTTTTTTTCTTAATATACTATAGATAAGTGAGACCATTCTGCATTTGTCCTTCTGCCTCTGACTAATTTCACTTAGTATGAGACCCTCCTAGTTGCCTGAACTCTATTTTTTCTGGTGGCCACATAATAATCCATTGTGCAAATATACCACAACTTCTTGATCCATTCATCTGCTGTTGTACATTTGGTTGCTTCCATATTCTGCCTATTGTACTAAGGGAGCTTCCAATGAGTGTACAAGGGTATGAATCTTTTCAGATCAGTGATTATTTTTTGGGGGTGACTGGGTGGTGTAGATATCTAGAAGTAAGACATAACATCCCTCAAATGGGAGATGCATCATTCTTACATTTTTTGAAAACTCTCCTTACTGTTTTCCATTGAAACTGGACCTGCTGACCATACCACCAGTAGCGAATGGGGCTTCTCTTTTCATCCCCCACCACCATTTTTTGTGTAGCTAGTCTTATATCTGCCCTTCTCACTAGTGTGAGGTGACATGTCATTGTCATTTTGATTTGTTTGTCCAGGATACTAAGTAATAATGCACACTTTTCTTGTATCTTTATTGGCCATCTATATGTCTTCATGGAAATGTCTTATGCTTCTCCCCCATTTTTGTTGGGGTTATTGGTTATTTTGTTGTTGATATGTGTGAGGTCTTTGACACTACAAACACCCTGAGGAAAAGATACAATCCTTCTTAGAGCTGTTTTTGAATGACTTTATTTCAATAACATTGTGTATAACCCATTTTCCCTTGGTTTGTTATTTTTAAGAGGGAAGACAAGAGATGATATTTGATTATTGCTGTCCATACCAGACATGCCCACATTACAACCATCACCATCCAGGACATGCCACCATCATCAGCAGAGAGAAGAGTCCCAGGCTAGGTAGCCCTTACCAGGGCTTCAGCACCATGTTAGCACCTGGGCATCTGGGATCATATACCAGCCAGCGACGAGCATGGTGAGGGAGCAGGGGGGAATTCTAGCTTTGATGTCTTCTAAGGGTTGCAACACATGAGTCCATCCCCTGAAAGTGAGCCAACAGCCATGCACACAGTGCTCTGCATTCACAGATTCTTCCAAACTGCTTTGCAAGTCTGCTGGTCATGGCAGTGCTGGAACACCTCCTCAGAGCTGAGATTTGTATGTGCTGGTCATGGCAGTCCTCAGATGTCTCTGAGGGCTGAGATTTTCATGTGGTGGTCCCTGATAGTGCTGGAATGCCTCTCAGGCTGAGGCTTCCACATACTGGTTATGGCAATGTTGAAACGCCTCTCAGGGCTGATATTTCCACATGTAGAGCAGAATATGGGCATCACGGAGGTAAGACACATACGTGCATTTTGCATGGCAACCATGTGGTCACATTGTGACAGTGTCCTGTGTGAGGCAGGCAGAGAGAAGAGGCATAAAGGCTAGAATTGGGGGCTTCCTCTTTTATAAGAAAGATGGAGCAAATTTTATCCAGTCCAGGCAAATGGTCTTGATAAAGACCAGTCTTCTGGGCTGGAGAGACAGGATAGGGGTCTGGTAGGTTAAGCTCTTATTTCACATGTGGCCAAACTGGGTTCCATCCCTCGCATAGTACGTGGTCCCCTGAGCCTTACCAGGGAAGCAGTTCCTGAGTACGAACCAGGAAGAAGCCCTGAGCATTGCCAGGGGTAGCCCACTCTTCCCAAGTCAAAAGAACCAAGACCTGTCCTGAGAGCATATGACTGAGTAGGAGGAAGGGTTTCCTGAGAGAGCTGCTTCATTTGTGCGTGTTGGGGGATGGCAAGGAAAGCTCTGCTGAGGGAGTGCCAGCAGGACACCCCCACTCTCCAAAGATAGAGATGGTCCCACTGCCTGCCCAGAAACAACCTCCCACACTAAGAGCCCACCTTTCCACACACACCATGCAAACTTCATCTCTGCTCCCCTATCCCTGGTAGCCCTGTGCAATTGCCCATGAACTCAAGCTGCTCCCTGTCCCTAGGATGACCTTCCTCCCTTCCTCCAAAGGTGACCTCAGTGCCATCCAATGGCATTACTGCTGATGTGCCCAACCTGGGGACTGCGAGGCTTTCCTGCACACCTGAGGCCATGCATGCCTGGCATTTGCTGGATGGGTCATATGCTCAGCCATGTCTGGTGCATTGTCACCAGGCAGAGAAGCCAATGGAGGCTGCACCAACTGCTGGTAGGTGTGTGCTTCTGAGTGTCCTCACGCTGCCCATACAACACTTGGTGTGGCCTTGTCCACAGGATCTGAAGCCTTGCTAAGACCAAACTTCTCTCTGTTCTCTCCTGCTGCCTGGGCACAGAACATACTTACTCAGTATTTTGTGAACAAGCCTGATAGAACAAAGGGGAAGGCACCCTCAATTCCCGCTGGCCTCCCCTTTGGATCACAGTCTCACTGGCAGGAAATGAAGCTCTTCTGGTGCCTCCAAACTCCTTGTGACTTGAAAAAGGCTTTTATCCAACCACTGCTTGAAATTCTTACCCTCTATCTTCTGGAAAACTTTCTAGACCACCAACACTACAAATGGGAGTGAAGTTTTGACTGAGGTCTCAGGTAGTGTTCAGCAATTAGCTAGAATCAGCAAGAAACAGGCTAACAAAGACTTCCTAAATCCAATGGGTGAAACTTCGACTTTGACAGAGGAGAGAGACCCTCGAACCCACCACAGACTGTACCCTGCCCCACCCCACCCCCACTCTCAGCCCAGAACATTTCCTGCCACCCCACTTGCAGACCCACTCAGCACATGCTTAGCCAGATGGAAAGGGTGAACCAGATCTTCCCGATTCATCCTGTAGCTAGCAGGGAGCATGGCGTTGTCTGGGCTCACGCGCAGGTATGGATTCCGGACGGTTCATTTGTCAGTTCCCCATGCAAAAGCTTTTGCTCGCAGCCCAGGGCAGGCGGGTAGAGATGCTTCCCCAGCATAATCAGACTGAGGTTGTCATTCCTCAAGAAACGGGGTCACGCTCATGTTAATAAGGCGCACACACATTTCTCACCTATCGAAGGGGAGCTGGAGAAGAGAATTAATTCCCATAGTGGTGAAGGACGTTTGATTGCTGATGGCTTCCAGGAAATCAACCCCTGGCTGGCGGGAGAGGCTGCCCCTCCCTGGAAGATCGCATCTCACCTCTCCTTAGAGCTGGCCTCAGCCCAACCTGTGCTTGGTGGAAAGTCCCAGACTGTGAGACGTTGAACCAAGTCTGAGGTTTGCAAGATAGGAGCAGGAAGACATGAGGAAGGATTGAATTGGGCCTCTCCTCCATTGATTTGTCCCTTGCATAAAGCCAAGTACATTAGTCAGGACTCAGAGCCATGCCATCTCTACCACACGCTCCTCCACAAAGAACCTCAGGATGAAGCCAATGCTGTGGAAATGGTCAGTCACTGCACTTCCTTAGGGAGCATGAGGGGTCGGGTGGGAGCAGTTAGAGGTGCCCTTTTGCTCCCCTTTCCTGGAAACCTGTATCCTCCTCACTGTGAACGAGGGTGGGGGCATGCTTTCTGCAGAGGACTGGCAGTAGCAGTCCCCCTCCAGCCCAAACTAGCTCTCCACCTGCACCTAAAAACCAGCCGGGAAAAATGGAAAAGAAAAGGCCATGCCGAGCTGCTGACTCAGCACATGTGGGTGAAACCTCTGTCTCCCACAGGGGATAAGACCTCAAAGCAAAGAGGAACCCCACACAAACACTCCTCTGCACCCCCAAGTCAGCAGAGACTGCTTTGCGAGAGGAAAAGAGGGAAAGCCCAAGAGGGGGGACATGGGGTTGTTCCCCCCAGAACCAATGGCTATATCCTATAGGCATCACTGGTCTCTGCCCATCAAAACTCAGGGACTCTGCCTAGCTCACACTCTCCATGTTATTCATTTGCCATCTGGGACCTACTCTCTGTGGCTCACTGACCTAGAGAGCCCTGGAGAGACAACGGTGATGACGACAAACGAATATGCCACAGCACTTGGATGTTACACACCTATGAGGAGCAGTAGTATGGAAAAGGGCCCAGGCAGAGTTCATACACCAATGGGCAGGGCACAGGAGAGAGGGTGCTGACAGCAAAGGGAGGAAGAGCAGGGAAGCTGCTGGGCAGTGAGGAGGGCATGGACCAGACGTGACAGGTCGGGCTTGCAGGGTGGTTGACAGCAGAGGCCAGAAGTCAGCAGGGACAGCTCACAGTCACATCATGTCCATTACGGAGTCTGGAATTGGTCCTAAGAGAGACAGAGTCTTCCAAGACAGTAACAGAATCAGATATGTGATCACAAAGAGCTTTCTGGGGAAGGAGCAGAGGGGACATGAGGGGAAGCTTAGGAGGAGGCCAGGACCCCAGTTCCGCCGTTTCCAGAGTGATGTCATGAGTGTATCAGAGATGAGGGCTGAGGAGACAAGCAAAAAAGGGTCTTGAGGGCCGGGAAGAAGTGTGGTGAAAGTGGAAGAGCCCCGGACTCAGGCAGAAAGTGAAATTACAGCCCCCAGAAGTCCGAGTGGAAGAAGTAAAAAGGACACTTCCAACCCTCAGAGAGGGTCTCCTCCATGGGTACCCTCCTTGGGGGTGTGGCTGGCTGGGCGGGTGGCTGCTTTTTTGTATATTAATACAAAAAGCAGGAAAATCAATACAAAGATAAAAGTAATCTCCTCAAAGAGGGAACAGGAGAACACCTTCTGCAAAGCATCTCTGGAGTCCTAACTGATAGTGAGGAAGAAACAGTACCACAGAAGAATCCACCCCTGAACCATCATAGCACCATGGGGGAAACAATGCAGATCCCCAGTTCTAAGAGCAGATGAAGAAACCAACCCTGAAGACTCGGAAAAGAATACAGACGTACATAATCTCTCTGACAAAGAATTCAGAGAAGAAATGGTAAAGATGTTTAACGAGCTCAATGACAAAATGGAACATAAGTCTAATAAAATACAGGAGAACATAAATGAAGCAGTAGAAAGGGAAGTTAATAAATTAAGGGAGGAAATGAGAGCAGAAATGAAAACACTGCAAACAGAAATATCATCACTAAAAAACTCAGTAGATAAAATAAAAAATGCAACAGGGGTTCTCAACAACGGCATGACAGCAGCATAAGACAGTCAGTGGGACTGAGGATAAGCTGCAGAAAGTACTTATCTTTCACAAGTACACAAGATGGAAAAAGACTGAAAAACTGATCAGCAGCGGAACAGAGAACACTGGGATGAATCCAGGAAGAACAACATAAGAATCATCGCAGTCCCAGAGGGACAGGAAGGCAACCCCAAGGAAATAGGAACAGTTAAAGACATCCTTGCTGGAAAGTTCCCAGTGTTAAAGGATGAAGGCATCCAGATCCAAGAAGCCCAAAAGGGTACCAGCAAGAAGAGAACCCAATAGAAAGACTCCAAAACATATTCTTGTCAAAATAATGGATGCCATAGATAGCGACACAATTCTTCGAGTAGCAAGATCAAAGAAGGAAATTTTATACAAAGGAGCATCCATTCAACTTTCAGCAGATGTATCAGAAGAGACTTTCCAAGCCCGAAGGCAGTGGTGTGGTAGGATATAGTTAAAAAAAAAAAAACTCAAGGAAATGAATGCCTCATCAAGAATTCTTTACCTGGCTAAACTCTCACTTAGATTTGAAGGACAGAACCACTGCTTCTTGGATAAACAGTAGCTCAGAAAATCTGTAGACTCAAAACCAAAAAGAAGGCCTGAGGGTCCAGAGCAATAGCCCAGCGGGTAGGGCATCTGCCTTGCACGCGGCCGGCCTGTGCCGGCCTGGGTTTGATCCCCGACATCCCATATGGTCCCCTGAGCACCAAAAAAGCAAAAAAAAAAAAAAAAAAAAGGTCTGAAAGAGCTACTCTAAGACCAGACACAACCCAAAAAAGCAACAAACTTATACGGAAAGATGGCACAAAATCCCATGACAATTATCTCTCTCAATGTCAATGATCTAAATGCACCAGTTAAGAGACACAGAGTGCAAAAATGAAACCAAAAATTGAATCCAACATTCTGCTGCCTTCAAGAAACACATCGGAACAATCAGAGCAAAGACAGGCTCAAAGTTAAAGGTGGGAAACAATCCTTCACTCAAACAATCCCTCCAAAAAGGCCAGGGTGGCCATACTGGTATCTGACAACAATGACTTCAGGCTGAAGAAGGTCAGAAGGGAAAGAGAAGGTCACTTCTTAATAATCAAGGGATACGTATATCAGGAAGAAATTACACTCTTAAACATATATGCACAGAACGAGGGGCCAGCAAAATACCTAAAACAATTACTAATAGACTTCAAAGAAGACATTGACAGCAACACAATTGTAGTTGGAGACTTCAACACTGCTCTATCAACTCTTGATAGAGAAACAAGACTGAAACTCACCAAGGAAATACTGGCCCTAAAAAGGAGAGATGGAAGAAAGATGGCTAGTAGATATATACAGGACATTTCACCCCAAAAAAGTCAAATACACATTTTTCTCCAGTGCACATTGAACGTACTCCAAGATAGATCACATGGTGAGCCATAAAGCATGCCTCCAGAGAATCAAGAAGATAGAATTTGTATCAACTATTTTTACAGACCATGATGCACTGAAAATAGAATTTAATCACACACAAAAATGTGGAGTCATACCAAGCACCTGGAAACTAAACAGTTCACTGCTGCTGAACAACCATCAGGTCATAAAAAGAAATCAAAGAGGAAATCCAAAAACTTCCTGGAAACAAAGGAGACTGAAAACACAAATTACCAGAACTTGTGGGATACAGCGAAGCAGTGTTAAGAGGCAAGTTCATAGCTCTTCAAGCATTCATTGTCACTTGTCTTGTCTTCCCATTGTTCATCGATTTGCTCGAGTGGGCACCAGTAACATCTCCATACATTATGTCGCAACCAAGGGCATCTGCTCACTCTAGGAACATGAAGAGCCTCAAACCATTCCTTCAGGTCATGGGAATGAGGTCTATAATTGTTACTGGTTGTTTGGCAAATCAAATACAACACGAATAACTTGCTAGGCTCTGCCGAGCGAGAGTCAGATACTCTTGTAGTCTAAGCCTTTCATCTTGTGCATGTATTGATGAACCGGGCGGCCACAAAGTGGTTGCGGGAAACAGGGAAAGATCAGCTTTTCTGCTGGGTGGAGCTCTGACGAGCTGTAGAGCCCAGAGATTGAAAATGGCAGCCCTCATAGTGTGTGGGCTTCCTCTGTCTTTTTTCAAGGCTCTGCTCGGCATTCATTAGAAAAGAAGAAAAGACCATCAAAAAAGGTTTGACTTCACAGCTTAAGATGCAGAGGAGGCATTTGACAAGATCCAACATTCATTCCTGATAAAAAAAAAACACTCCATAAAATGGGAATTGAAGGAACCTTCCTCAATATAATCAAAGCCATCTACTACAAGCCCACAGCAAGCATCATTCTCAATGGGGAAAAACTGAAAACCTTCCTCCTAAAGTCGGGGACAAGACAAGGCTGCCCACTCTCACCATTTCTATTCAATATAGTACTGGAAGTAGTTGCCAGAGAAATCAGGGAAGAAAAAAGACATTAAGGGCATCCAGATAGGAAAAGAAGAAACCAAGCTGTCACTATTTGCAGATGACATGATATTTTACCTAGAAAACCCTAAACCCTCTACAAAAAGTTCCAAGAAACAATAGATTCTTATAGTAGAGTGGTAGGGTACAAAATCAATACCCAAAAGTCAATGGCTTTTCTATATGCAAATAATGAAAGAGAAGAAAGGGATATTAAAGAAATGATCCCATTCACAGTTGCACCACAGAAAATCAAATACCTAGAAATCTGTTTGACAAAGAACATAAAGGATCTCTACAAAGAAAACTGAAAAAATGTTACTTCAAGAAATAAAAAGAGGACCTGAGGAAATGGAGACACATTCCCTGCTCATGAATTGGGAGAATTAACATTATCAAAATGGTAATACTCCCTAGAGCTTAATACAGATTCAATGCAGTCCCTATAAAGATACCCATGACGTTCTTCAAAGAAATTGACCAAACACTCCTGAAATTTGTATGGAATAATAAACCCCCCAACGAATAGCTAAAGCAATCCTTGGGAAAAAGAAGATGGGAGGTATCACTTTTCAACAACCTCAAACTCTACTACAAAGCAGTTGTAATTAAAACGGCATAGTATTGGTATAGAGACAGACCCATAGACCTATGGAACAGAACTGAATATCCTGAAACACACTCCTCAAATATACAATCACTTAATCTTTGATAAAGGAGCAAAAATATTAAGTGGAGCAAAGAAAGCCTCTTCAACAAATGGTGCTTGGGAAACTGGGCAGCAACATGTAAAAATGAATTTAGACCTCCTTCTAATGCCATGCACAAAAGTCAGATCAAAATGGATTAAAGATCTCAACATCAGACATGAATCTATAAGGTACATTAAAGAAAACATAGGAAAAAAGCTCTACGACATCGAAACTCAAAGGCATCTTCAAAGACAAAACACCACTGACTAAGCAAATGGAAGCAAAGATAAACAAATGGGATTATATAAACACTGAAAAGCTTCTGCACCTCAAAAGAAACAGTGACCAAGATACAAAGACAGTCCACAGAATGGGAAAGAATATTCACCCAATACCCATCTGATAAGGGGTTAATATCCAGGATATACCAGGCACTGGTAGCACTTTACAAGAAGAAAACAGTCAACCCCATCAAAAAAATGGGGAGAAGAAATGAACAGAAGCTTCCAAAAAAGAAGAAATTTGAATGGCCAAAAGGCATATGAAAAAGTGCTCTTCATCATTAATCATCAGGGAGATGCAAATCAAAACAACAATGAGGTATCATCTCACACCACAGACACTGGCACACATCCAAAACAGCAAGAACAACCAGTGCTGGCAGGGATGCAGGGAAAAGGGACTCTCATCCACTGTTGGTGGGAGTGCCGACTGGTCCAGCCCCTTTTGGAAAACAATATGGACATTCCTCCAAAAACTAGATATTGAGCTCCCATTTGACCCAGCAATACCACTCCTGGGAATATACCCTGGAACCCAAAAAACACATAGCAGAAACACTATCTGTACTTCTTTATTCATTGCAGCTCTATTCACAATAGCCAGAATCTGGAAACAACCTAAATGCCCGAGAACAGAGGACTGGCTAAAGAAACTGTGGTACATCTACACAATGGAATACTATGCAACTGTCAGAAAAGATGAAATAATGAAA
Organism: Cryptotis parvus; assembly: GCA_021461705.1. NCBI lineage: Eukaryota > Metazoa > Chordata > Mammalia > Eulipotyphla > Soricidae > Cryptotis > Cryptotis parvus. The sequence goes on from JAJIBD010002007.1 coordinate 60,053, forward strand.
TTCACCTGCAAATGGATGGACATGGAGACTATCATGCTGAGTGAAATTAGTCAGAAGGAAAAAGATAGATATAGAATGACTGCATTCATTAATGGGATATAAATATATACCAGTGTTCTACTAAGGGTGGGAAATGGTAATGCCAGACTAGAACTCACCATTGAATATACACAAAGAAACTTACATGATAAACCCTAAATGTCTGTAGGGCAAGCCACAATGTGTAAAAAGAAGAGAGAGAGAGATACAGAGACAGAGACAGAGACAGAGAGAGGGAGAAAGAGAGGGAAAGAAAAGGTGCCTGCTATAGAGGCAGGTTGGGGGTGGGTGGGAGGGAATGTGGGGACATTGGTGGTAGGAATGGGGCACTGGTGGAGGGATGGGTGCTGGAACACTGTATGACTGAAAACCAGTTATGAACACTTTTGTAATTGTATATCT